>ML664161.1:26364375-26780049 GCA_007570785.1 Antilocapra americana
AAGAAAGGTTATTCAGTTATACCTTTTCTCCTTATCTAGACTGTTTGTTACATATATATATATATGCATATATATGTATACATATATATGCATACATACATATATATATGTGTATATATATATATATATATATATATACCGTTACAATTTTCATTGTATTTCATATGTATTATCTTCATTGCTACTTGCAATAGCCTTGAGAGAAGGACATAATGGGCATAGTAATAGTGGAAGGATAATATGATGATATGATAAAGTATGAAAAAAGCTGGTTTTTTGATCAAATTCAAATTCCATCTCTAATTCCTATGTAGCTGAGAAATACTAAGCAATTTATCTCACTGTTTAGAGTTTCTGTTTTACCCCATCCTAAAGTGAAGGAAATGCTTACCCCAAGGATTCATATGAAGAGTAAGTTAAGTCAAATAATGTAAAATGTGTGTAAGAGTAGGGGCTCATTAAATGATATCTCTTCTTAGCAGATCTCGATTTATTGAGTAGAAAACTGAATGAGAGTCAGAGAAAGAAGTTGTCAGGGCCAGGTGGTTAGTAAATTTCAGTCTTAGAAATACAGTTCACATCTTTTGACTTCTGGTGGAGGACTTTTCCCATCACTTCCTGTTATCTCTCCAATGACATCGTTAGCAATTTACTTCAGTTGTTAGGGTAACCTTACTTATTTGGTGATTTCAGGGTATCCATTTTGTCCTGAAGAAGATAGTTCTTTCTGAGAGAACTGTGCTCTGTAGAGTTTGGTGGGGCAGCTGTCAGGAGAAGTTTCAGAGTGATCAGTCTCTAGGGCAGCCTCTCTGCTCACAAGTGTTTGATGTAGTACACCTTCAGTTCCTAGGCAAAGGGTGCCACGAAGACATGAAGTACAGAGTTATGTCATGGCTTTCTTCCTGTTCTGGGTGGTTTCTTCTTTCTACCATCCTCGTGCTAATACTCAGGGTCTTAAGAAGATTGAGGAACAAATGCCATGAGTGACCACTGCATTTTTCTCTTCTTTTGTCCAATTCCAAGGATGGAAAGGGTGGGATATAGTGAACAGTATGCAGAGGCAGCATTTACAGGAAAGACCACTGCCGGCTGGCGGTGCTGATCACTGGTCTGGAGTTTCAGTCTTCCTGGTGGACACTGACTGCTGCAGGCTTATGTAGGAAAATGAACAGATCGGTTTCTGGCCCAGACAGTGGGGCCATTTATCTGTTGAGACTCCCCACAGGCCTTCAGGTTTCTTTGCTTTGCAGCAGGCAGACCGGCTGGCATGACATTTAGGGGAGAAACACTGTGCTTCTTGCTTTTGGCATCTGGAAGCATATGTTTGCTTTTGCCAAAAGGTAGGCAGTCAGCGTCATCTTACCTGGCACAGTTAGAAAAGTAGAAAGGAGCTGGAGAAAATCAGAGGAAGAAGCAGAAGAAAAAGCTAAAGGTTATCTCTGACATACACACAGTTTCATTTGTTGCTCAACTTTGTCAGGCTTTTTGCTGGTGACACAGATGTAGGATCTGGTGAGTCACTATTGCCTTGCCTGTGAAATATTAAAGAGAGCCACCTACTGTGCTCTCTACCCATTTTGGAAATTGCTCCGTGGGAGAAATAGAAACCCCAAAGAACAGGAAGGTTACAGAACATTTAGTATCTGGTATTTGGGGGGATTAAATCAGGTTAGCTACCCATTTCCTTTTTTTTTTTTTTAATTGAAAGTGATCGTGCATGGCTTACATTGACAAGGTTGTTAGGGGACCTCCTTCTGGTCTTACCACATTCTGACTAGCTCTATCAGCTGTGGCAGTGTGGAGTGTTAGCATCTAGAAGATTCCTGAGGCAAGTTATTATGCTGAGATGTGCCTCTGTCTCCTCAGCTAGAAAACAGGAACACTGACATCTACCTAGAAGCTTGAGTCTGTCTCAGCACCTCATTCATGAGAGGTATTTACTATACATTAATTCTTTCTCCTGCCTTCTGTTCTTTTAATTTATTAATTTATTCAGTTGTGAAAATTAAAATTTAATTATTTTTTATTAAATCATTTAGTGATCCCCATATGGCTTGTAGTAAGTGTTTTACCAGCATCGTATCATTCAATCCTTATAGTCATCCCGTGTACTTTTGAGGCAACTGAGACTCAGAGAGGTTACATAGCAGGACATGGTCATGTAGCACGAAGCAGGCACCACTGCTGCGACCCATCTTTCCCTTTCACTTTAGAACTAGGAAACACCTGAAATTCTGCAGCCTCTGGACTAGAACTGAGGATCTGAACTGAGACCCATGACCCACCCCTCCCCATTCCGTCTTCTGATCCTGGTATTATCTTGCCTGTGCCGGGGGAAGCCGCATTACCTTTGCGCCTAAAGTGGGGGAGAGCTGGGCTAGTGAATCTCTAAGGCTCTTCTGCTGCAGTGCATTGTTATTTTCTCAAAGATTCCTTTCAACTCTGAAATTCTATCACCACATCTCTTTGTAAAAGTCAAGACTAAAGATTGAAAGGGGAATGAAGAGAAAATACCCTGATCCTTCTATGCCAAGAAACCTATTTTCTGGTTAAACAGAGGAGGGCAAAGGAAATCAGCATTCATCAGTGCATGTACTTCTGTCATTTCATTTAAGCATAAAAATAACTCTCAGATCTATATTATTGTCTGCCTTTTACAGATGAAAGAACTGAGGCTCTGAGAGACTTAGAGAATTGCCCACAGTTATCCAATTAGTGAGAATTAGAGCCTGTGTGCCTGAGCACACAGCTCTTCGGTCAGCTCTCCAGTGCTTATTAGACACAGTACCGTAAGACCCGAGGACTCACATAGCTAGATTCACCAGTGTCTCCTCCTGTATGCTCACACCACACCACCTTAAACTACTGTCTCCTTTCCCTTACTTTTCTTTGCAAACCTGCTACTCAAATTTTTATTGACTTGTCCAAGTTTTGGAGACTCTTTTAAATGCTTATAACATATTCTTTCTGTCTCTATGATAATCATAAGTTTTTTAAAAAATTCTTTTTATTACTGTTGGCTAGTAATTTGTCCCTTAGTATTCTTGTACAAGTTCCTGATGAATACCTAAACAGCCGAGGGCATGGTTTATCCTGCCCCATACCTAGTGCAGGGTCCTGTACTCAAAATGTGCAGAGTTTAATGGATGACGGATTCATGCTATGTCATGTACTGTAGCATTGGCTTTCTAGTTTTCTCATACTTTATCACATGTGTTCAGTCACTCAGTCATGTCCAGCTCTTTGCAACCCCATGGACTGTAGCCTGCTAGGGTCCTCTGTCCATGGGATTTCCCAGGCAAGAATACTGGAGTGGGTTGCCATTTCCTCCTCCAGGGGTTCTGCCCAACCCAGGGATTGAACCTGCGTCTCCCGGGTCTCCTTCATTGCAGGCAGATTCTTTACTGCTGAGCCACACCAGGGAAGCCCATACTTTATCATATTATTCATTATTGCAAAGGCTGTCTCTACTACTAATAAAGTAACTTTATTATTTTTTTTTAATCTTGTGGTCACAAAATCACACAAAGGATGAGGAGTCACAAATTATAATAAGGTTGAATATCACTGCTCAATCATGGAAAAAGACATTTTTATCCTACTAATACGGGGCATTTTGCAGCAAACACAGTGAACAATGACACTGAAATTCATGTTTGCATATATTGACAGCAAGGCCAGCGTCAAGTGACATAAATGAATTACCTGCAAGAAAGTAGGAAGTTTCCAGGGAAGTGGGCAGCTGCAGCGAACTTCAATCTTGATTTCTAAGAGCAGTGAAAAAGTCCAGCTCTTACTTGATATAACTGGGTGACCTTTTATGACTGGTTTATATGTAGGAGATGCCCCAGTTTTTTCTTGTCCAGCATGTAAGCCCTTATGATTGCACAGGCTTCTTTTCCCAATCAATGCTAAAAGCAACAGAAAAGAGAACCAGTCATTTTATAAACTCTGATATCTGAAAATGTTCTTTTCATAGATAATATAGTTCCTTCTTTAAGCCTGTTATGGTTAGATGCTATGGTGACCTAAAATTGTGGTTGTGTAAGATTGTGGGCTTTACCATCAGACCATCTTCCCTGGGTTTGACCTTGAACAACTTATGTGGTCTGTCTCTACTTTATCCTCATCATCTGTGAAAGGGATAATAAACACATTTCATCCAGCTTTTGATCAGTGTCAGATGCCAAAACATTTGTTAAGATCCTGGTATGTAAGACTTTTAACCTTTATTAGGATTAACAACTGCAGTGATATTCACGTGCATGCCCAAATTAATGCTCTATTAGAAACTAGAAGGCCTAGGATGAAATGAATAGGTTTTGGTTTTTATAGAATTTTAAGCCCTCAAAATACTTGTTATTATATACAGTGCAGACAATTTATACTTTTCTTTCTTACAATAATCTGAGGTAACCAAAATAAATGTTTTCAGCATCATTTAACATCCTGAGTTTGAGAGGCTGAATATTTGCAGAGGTCACACAGCCAGTGAATAGTGGAGCTGGCACTTGGACTCTAGCTTTCTAACTCCAAGCTCGTATTTTGTTCCCCCTTGATCATTCAATCCACCAACCCTGGTACTGGTCAGTGGCTTTTCCTTCTCTGAGAGTCCTTTTTCTCACCTCTAGAATGAGGAATTTGGATGAGGTGCTCTCCAAGGCATGGTGTTCTATGAGTCTGTGCCTGTAGAGTGATGACTTAGAGACACCATGGGAAGCTAGGAGTAGAACCACACTCTTAGTTCCATGGAAGCATCCACATATATATCGAGGCACAAGGAATGTTGTAAAATCCAGATACCTGGCAGCCTTCTTGACCTCAATGAGCATCACAAGTGAGCACAGGACTAGGAGGCAGATTCATAAAGACACCTTCTGTGTCTTTACGGATGTGATTTTGCCACATTCTCATAACCCGCAACTGTTTTCCCCTTCTGGATCCAGGTTTTTGGGTGGGAGGAGTAAACAGACACCTGAATTAGGCATATTGACCTTTATTGTTTGGTAAATGAAAAGAGAGATTTTATATATATGTATATATGTGTGTGTGTATATATATATATATATATATATAAAGGAAGGAAGCTCTTCCTAAAGGAAGCTCTGTAGCACCATTAATCACCATAGTAGTATGTGTCAGTTGCTCAGTTGTATCTGACTCTTTGTGACCCCATGAACTAGCCTGCCAGACTCTTCTGTCCATGGGATTCTCCAGACAAGAATACTGGAGTGGGTAGCCATTCCCTTCTACAGAGGATCTTCCCAAGCCAGGGATCAAACCTGGGTCTCCTACATTACAGGGAGATTCTTTACCATCTGAACCACAGGGAAATCCTTATTAACCACCATAATCTTCTACAAAGAAAAAAAGGACTAAAATATGTAGCTTGAATTTGGATTGGCACATTACGAGTGCATCTTCTCTGCTTTCTTCTTTTGAGTAATTTACTGCCCATGGAAGAAGCTTCGCTGTCACTGAAATAGATAAAGGAGTTCATTCAGCTTATAGAAATCATGCAGCTCAATTCCAGAAAAATAAATGACCCAATCAGAAAGTGGGCCAAAGAACTAAACAGACATTTCTCCAAAGAAGACATAAAAATGGCTAACAAACACATGATAAGATGCTCAACATCACTCATTATCAGAGAAATGCAAATCAAAATCACAATGAGGTACCATTTCACACCAGTCAGAATGGCTGCCATCCAAAAGTCTATAGGCAATAAATGCTGGAGAGGATGTGGAGAAAAGGGAACCCTATTACACTGTTGGTGGGAATGCAAACTAGTACAGCCACTATGGAGAACAGTGTGGAGATTCCTTAAAAAACTGGAAATAAAACTGCCATATAACCCAGCAATTCCATTGTTGGACATACACACCGAGGAAACCAGAATTGAAAAAGACACATGTACCCCAATGTTCATCGCTGCTTTGTTTACAATAGCCAGGACATGGAAGCAACCTAGATATCCATCAGCAGACAAATGGATAAGAAAGCTGTGGTACATATAAACTATGGAATATTATTCATCCACTAAGAAGAATACATTTGAATCAGTTCTAATGAAGTGGATGAAACTGGAGCCTATTTTACAGAGTGAAGTAAGCCAGAAGGAAAAACACCAATACAGTATACTAACGCATATATATGGAATTTAGAAAGATGATAACAATAACCCTGTATGTGAGACAGCAAAAAAGACGCAGATGTATAGAACAGTCTTTTGGACTCTATGGGAGAGGATGAGAGTGGGATGATATAGGAGAACGACACTGAAACATGTAAATTATTATATGTGAAATGAATCGCCTGGTTTGATACATGATACAGGGTGCTCAGGGCTGGTGCACTGGGATGACCCAGAGGGATGGAATCTGGAGCGAGGTGGGAGGGGGGTTCTGTAAGGGGAGCACATTGTATACCCATGGCGGATTCATGTCAATGTGTGGCAGAACCAACACAATATTTCTTTTTTCAAAAGAAAAAAGTCTTTCTTGAATTTGTTACAATAAAAATAAAAGGAAAAAAAAGAAATTATGGACACTTGTGAGTCTAATACATACTAAAGAGCTTTCCAGTTCCAGTGTAAGATAATGGCAGGGTTGGGCTTTGAAAGGATTAAGTGGATAATGAAAAGCTGGCTGGCTTTGAAGTCAGAGTTGGATCTGAATCCTAAATACTGATTGTTTAGCCTTCCCAGACTTAGTTTTGTCATCTGTGAAACGGTAAAAAAGTCTGTTCTAGCCATCTCCTGGTTAGATAGACATCGATATTTATATCTACACTTATATCTATATATTTACTTTTATTATAAAGGTTAAAGTAAGATTAAGTATATTAAGTCCATGGCTCTTAATATCTGGCTCCTGAAAGGCCTTCTTTATCTATTCCTCCCTCTTAACTCAGCACTACTGTTACTCTAAAACCTTTCCCCCATCTTTTTTAAAAGTCTGTATTGAATTTACTACAACATTGTTTCTGTTTTGTGTTTTGGTTTTTTGGCCAGGAGACATGTGAGATTCTTAGCTCCCCTACCAGATATCAAAGCTGCACCCCCGGGTTGGAAAGTGAAGTCTTAACCAGTAGATCACCAGGGAAGTCCCAGCCTCTCCCCTTTGATGAAACTCAGATAAAACCATGCTGAAGCTGAAGCTCCAATACTTTGGCTATCTGATGTGAGGAGCTCACTCATAGGAAAATACCCTGATGCTGGGGAAGATTGGACACAACTGAGCAACTGAATAACAACAACTACAATAGATAAAACCAAATAAAAAGTGGGAATGTATCAAGTAGGTGCTTCAGCTGGTCTGAGAAAATCATTCTCAGTTTGGCCATCAGTGGAGATGGTAAACACCAGGAAGTAAATGTGACAATTTACTTTAAAACATTTAGAAAGTTTTAAGACGGAGGAGGAATTAGACCAGTGATAAGTTGTGAAGTGTGGACCATCTAAATCTGAATCATCTGGATAGTTTGCTAAAGTAGCAGGTACCTAGGGCCTCTGTACTGAAGTCTGAGGATTGCTAGATTATAATTTTATGTACTGGGAAGCAGTGTATTCTAAGAGTCCACAGTCATTTTACATAGGTTCAAATTCTGGCTCCATCTGAGTAATACAGGACAAGTTATATAACTTGTTTATTTCATGTAAAATGAGATAAACAAAGTAGATTACTCATTGGGTTGTTGTGAGAACTAAATAAGTTAATACCTAAGAAGTACCCATAAGACGGACCAGCATAAGTAACCACCCTTTATTTTTCTCAATGTATAAGCCAGTCTTCAAGATACTTTGCAAGGCCTCCTGTTATTTATGTTCTGTTTCCTCTCTGACTCAGGGTCCCAGATAACTACATGACTAGCTCCTTCATCTCCTTGAAGCCTTTGCTGAGTATCTGGTCAGTGAAGGATATTTTTACTGTTTTATTTTTATTTTTTTATTTTATTTATTTATTTATTTATATTGGTTTTGCCATACAATGACATGAAACCGCCATGGGTTTACATATGCTCCCCCTCCAGAACCCCCCTCCCTCGTCCCTCCCAATTCCCTCCCCCTTGGGAAATCTCGATGCACCAGCCCCGAGCATCAATCCTGGGCTAGCGATTGATTTCACACACGACAATTAACATGTTTCAATGCCACTCTTCCATATCATCCCACCCTTGCCCTCATCCACAGAGTCCACGAGTCTGTTCTATACGTCTGTGTTCCTTTTGTTGTCTCACATGCAGGGTTCTCGCTGCCATCTTTCTAAATTCCATATATATGCGTTAGTATACTGTATTGTTGTTTTTCCTTCTGGCTTACTTCACTCTGGATAATGGGCTCCAGTTCCATCCACCTGAGTAGAACTGATTCAAATGAATTTTTTTTTAATGCTGAGTGATATTCCATTGTGTATATGTACCACAGCTTTCTCATCCATTCGTCAGTTGATGGGCATCTAGGTTGCTTCCATGTCCTGGCTTTTGTAAACAATGCAGCGATGAACATTGGGGTACACGTGTCTCTTTCAATTCTGGTTTCCTCGGTGTGTATGCCCAGCAGTGGGATTGCTGGGTCATATGGCAGGTCTATTTGCAGTTTTTTAAGGAACCTCCACACTGTTTTCCATAGTGGCTGTACTAGTTTGCATTCCCACCAACAGTGTAAGAGGGTTCCCTTTTCTCCACATCCTCTCCAGCATTTATTGCTTGTAGACTTTTGGATGGCAGCCATTCTGACTGGTGTAGAGTGGTACCTCATTGTGGTTTTGATTTGCATTTCTCTGATAATGAGTGATGTTGAGCATGTGACTGTTTTATTTTTAAAATATTTATCTTATTTATGTATTTGGCTGCTCTGGGCCTTAGCTGCAGCACTCAAACTCATAGTTGCGTCTTATGGGCTCTAGTTCCCTAATCAGGGATTGTACCCAGGCCTCATGTATTGGGAGTCCTAGACCATCAGGGAAGTTCATTGACTGCTTTTATATCATTATAAAATCACCCCTCATCCTGCTTCTTGTCCCTACTCCTGGCATTCCTGATCTTACTTACCCTGCTCAACTTTTTATTTAGTCTGTAATAGTTATCACCTTATTGGCTTCCACATGCTATTTAATATATTGTCTATTGTTTAGTGATTAGTGTACTTCTACTAGAGTAAAATCCACAAGGGCAGGTACCTTTATTTTTCTCACTGCTGTATCCTGGGTACCTGGCAAATAGCATCTGCCTAAATGATGCAAATAGCATCATGAGTAAATGACGAATGAATAAATGTATAGATGTTCATATTATTTATCCCCCTAGAGTAAAAATAAATAGATGAAAATGGATAAGTAAATGAATTACAAACTCAGGTTCAATCCCTGGACTGAGAAGGACACTTGGAGAAGGAAATGTCAACCCACTCCAGTATTCTTGCCTGAAAAGCCCCTTGGACAGAGAAGCCTGGCAGATTACAGTCCATGTGGTCATAAAGAGTTGGCCATGACTGAGTGACTGAACAACAGCAACAAAACAAATATAAAATAATGAAATAACCAATTTGTTATATATACATACACTTATACACATACATATATGCCTATGTATGTGTACATATATATTAGGATATTGACTATATATTTAGAATATTGAAATATAAACTCATATGTGTGCAATGTATGTGTGTATATATTTGTGTATATACATACATTTAGAAATTATCCAAAATTGCCTTGGAAAGCAGAGGTGATTGAGATGATTCCTTGATGTTAGCATTACTATGAATAGTTTGAGAGAGATACCAAAGAAAAAATATATATGTGTATATAAATGTGTATACACATAAACAGATAACAAATAAGTAAACAGAAGAAATACAAATAATTTCAGGATAAGAAATAAGGGGAAATAGGAGCTGAGATGAAAATAATGACAACAACAGCAGTGTTGGAGGCTGTTGGGGAGGGGCAGTTTTAAGTAGAGTAGTCGGGGTAACATCTCTGAGAAAGTGATGTTTGAGCTAGAAAAAAGACTGAGAAGGAGCCAGGATCATTCTGGTCATGGTTGAAGTGGCAGGGGCCTGGTGAGAGGGAAAAAAGGGCTGGGAATGAGGTCCTAAGATAAGCAGGGACTAGATCAGAGTGGCCAGAGAAGCCAAGGTAAGGGGTTTGGATTGTATGCCAAATGCAGCAGGAAGTTACTGAAAGGGCTAAGGTAGAATCATGCCAAGGTTTGACATATTTGGAAATTCAAACAGAGAGTGAAGGAAAATGGAAGAATGTATTTCTAAGGTGAAGAAACAAATTGTTCTGATCTCATGTAGTTTCCTAGAACAAAGGAGGATACAATTTAGGTTCATTGATGAATCATTCATAGGCTTTCTTTCCCATTGTAATGTCCGGCAAAACAGCAAAAGAAGCAGGTTAAATAGGCAAAACCAGTTCCCTTTTCTTTTTCTCAAATGGTATCATTAATTTTTCCAAATACACTAAGTAACCAATGGATATGTATGCACTGTTGCTCAATTCAATTCAACTGGAAATTTTACAGTTCTTATGTAGGTGTTTTATGTAATCAGTCCCCCAAGACATTGGACCTAGAGCTCTTTCTTTATGAGATTTTAGATACCATTTTCTGAAATCTGCTCTCCCAAGGGTGAACATGTGAAAGGCAAATTTAATTCTACATGAGATCAATTTCTTCTTGCTGGTCTAAAAGTCTAAATGGCACCTAACCCTTCTCTCAAAAAGTAGAACTTCTCCATGAAGTCTTTACTGACACATGCATAGGTAGGCTCATCCATGCCTCCTGATAATGTAAACTTTTTGATGAGTTAATACTTATCAAAGCCTCAGAATAAATTTAAGAGGTAGGTGCTGTTATAATCACCATTTTACAGAAGAGAAAACTGAGGCCAAAGTCACAGAGTTAGTCAGCTGTAGAGTCAAGTTTGAACTTGAGCAAATTGTTCCATATTGCTTGCCCTTTGATTGTAAGACGTGACCCTCAGTATTTTATTTATCTCTGCTTGTCCCACTTCACGGTGCTTCCTATGAAGAAATAGTTCAATAAATGTATTGAATCAGTGAACAAATGTGTGACCTTTTAAATAATATTATTTTATTAGCATAGAGTAATAAGCATGTCGGTTTTAGACTGCAACAACCTGGGCAGGGTAATGTGCTTAATCTCCCTGAGATATGGTAAAATTACTTCACATCTCTAACCCTGTTTCCTCATTTGTGTTATTGGCATAAGGATGTAGAACTTTAGGATTAAATACATTTATAAAGTGCTTAGCAGAGTACTTGCAACATAACTAGTACTTAGTCCACTTAAGCTGCTTTTATTATTTTTGAACTAAAACAGCCTCTCCAAACATGCTCACACATACCATTTCATTTTTCAGTTACACTAGTTTTATTAACTTCCTTTAAAAATCAAAGCCCCAAATCCAATCATATAATCAGTGTATAATTTTGTTCCAGGACTCATTCTGGTACCTTGCCCTCAGCAGGACACATCAGTAGGTAGAAGGGCCAGTCATAGGGAACAATATGGAGTAAAGGTGCTGTAGGTCTGCCTTGATTCTATCCTTCAAACATCCCTGCAGGATGTTCTAATCCTACCCATCTCCAGCCAAACCTGGCTTGATGTAAACTTATTTTATCTTCCAGTGATGGCCCCAGAGCATTCTGGGTGACTAAGGAAAAACAGCCAAAGACTCAAATTTTGCCCCAGATAACACTTAATGAGGCTAATTTATACAACTTGCCAGGCGTTTAGGACCTCTTGCTAATCATTATCACTAATATTGATCCAATGCTTCTTGTGTGCCAGGAGCTGTGCTGAGTGCTTTATTTCCATGATCTCATTCAATCCTTTCTCAAATGCATGTGAGTTTTAAATTTTAGTTGTGAACCATGGGAAAAAATTTTAAAGTGCCACAAATGCCTCCTTGTGTGTAATGAGGGCTGTGATGATAAAAACAGATATTTCTTAGGAATGTTTTTTGCCACATTTTTCTTCCAAGGCAAACTGAGCTGGGTCTTAACACCTTTAGAGTCTCTTGGGACCTTCCCTGCAGTGAAGAGGTGTTTGGCAGAGAAATGAGGCAATGGTTGTGGGGGAAGGCGAGAAGCTTCATTCTTGTTGACAGTTTATTTCGCCCTGGAAGAAGCTGGCAACAATGAACTCCGTCCTATTTTGTTGGCTGCCTTTACTTGTTTCTTGGTAGGAAACCAATATGGTACTGATTTATAATGACTTTCTTTTCTGCTTTCTTTATGAGATGTTTAAAAAGGTGTGATTTTTATGGTCCCACTTCTCCCGAATTTGATGATTTCCTTGGATCAAAGGCCCACAAACACTAGAGAACAGTACCTGAGTTATAGGTGACACTCATTACACATTTGTTGAATAAATGCACGACAAACTAAAAACAAAAAATCCTTTTTTTCTGAGAATGGGTGCTACTGTGGGATTTTTAAATGGTGAAGTCTCAATAGCTTTTACATTTTTTGTTTTTGTTTTAAAAGTAATTTCAAAAGAAGATTATTCTAAAATATGTAACATTACTTAATATTGGTGATTCAGGACAGTTTATTGGATGGACTGTAATTCCTTTAGACTTTATTGAGGTGAGATCATTTACTTGTATACTAAATGGCCTCAGACTGGTATCCTTTAAATTTGTGTAATCTGATTTTCATAAATTTTCTCTTTCATTGTCTGCTATTATTTCTTATTTTTAGCATTTCTTACTCTACCAGTTATCTCTCTATGCTCTGTACAGTTAGCTCTTTCTGCTTTTCTATAGGCTAGGGAGCCAACTAATAATGAGTTTTACTAGAATGATGTATAAGATATGAATAAATAGTGTTGGATTCAGACTGGAGAGGCTCTTCTTTAAGGGAAAGAATGGAAAGGTTATGTGGCTTAGAAATAATCTCCATATAAGTGAGAGAATGCCATACACAGTAGCATTAGCTTTTCCTTTCCCATGTTATAAAAAAGAGATTGATGGTATGGATAATTCATTTACTCTTTTGAATACTAAGCAGTTTTTGAGATCCTTCTGTAGTTAAAACCCTGATGAGATTTGGAGATTCAATTGTAACTACATAAGCACAACTCCAGAGGAATAAGAATTTATAGATCACTATGAAAGAAAGATGTAACAGAGGTTGTATTGATAATGCAACTTGTATAATAGTTTAGCCTAAGAGTCTATAATGTAACTTTTAAAAGATATGTGGTAAAATATTTTGATGTTTTGAAGGAAGAAGCAGCTGTGTCACTCAGGAAGGGGTTTATGAGGAAGTGGTATTTGAAGTGAATCTTGAAGTGATGAACAGACAGGTTTTGGACAGAGAGAGATTGGTGAGGAGGAATTCCGAATGATGTATGCGTTAGGACCGACCAGGGAAGCAGAAATGATATGGATGAATGACATGGAATGTGGAATTTATCATAAGGATTAGCCTCACAATGGTGGGAGAAGCGGGGCAAAGAAAGCCCCCAAAGAAGATGGTTGGGGGGTCACTAGGGACCCTGAGAAGAAGCCAGTAAAGAAATCCGTTGCCTCTACCTGTGATAGGCAGGCAGTCAGGAAGAAATGCTGTGAAATGGAAGAAAGCCACCTGGGGCCTGCGGGACAAACTACACTGCACCCCTTAACTGTCTTGCTGTGTATCTAACTATACAGTGTGGGTGCCCTGCAGAAGGACCTGATACTCTTATCCATGGAGCTTCATAAATACCTGGCCTTGGGCAGGAAGAAATTGAAAGAGTGATCTGGCAGGAGCTGAGGGAGCAGTGGACCTATCTGCAGCACCCACCTAGGAGGTGAGCCACCAGATCAACAGTAATGTGCATGAGACTCAGTGGTACCCAGGTACCTAGAAAGAGCCTCCCAAAGTAACTTCTGCTGCTTTACTTCTCCCCTGCAAATCCCATGCACATTTCCTTTTGTCCAGCCCTAACTCATAACCATACAGAGAAGATGATTCTGGAATACTTAATTCCAGTTGAACTAATCTGGTGAAATTAAAAACCACCAATGATACTACAGGTAAAGGAAAGAGGATGAAAACATAAAGCAAAAGAGGAAATCGGGCACCTTACTAGTCAGAGCCCAGTTTGACCAGGAGATGGGTATATGCTCATTGGGGTCACTGGAGATAGGACTTAAGAAAGGTGAGTAGAGACTATGTTTTGAGGATTTTACATACTCAGTTGAGGAATTTGTGTTTAATCCTGTGAGGCAGGGAGAAGCACTGAATGTTCTTGAGCAAGAGAAGGAAATAATCAGACCTGTGTTTTAGATTGGTCTGGCAATTAGTGTAAAAGCATTGGACCTTAGAAAGGGAATAGGTGGGGCAATGAATGAACATTCTATTATAATAATCCAAGCAAGAAAATTTACATTTCCAGATCTCTCTTCTGTTCTCACTGAGGGAGGTGACTCAGAGTCATCATAAGAGGTTGTTCAGGACTATCCTGAGAATAAAAAGTCTTTGTGTACATTGCAAGCCAAACTAGTTTGATCTATGGCTAATATTGTCAACTATAATGTCCTTGTGGCACAGAAGATAACTGTCCTTTAAAACTCCCTAATGCTTCTGCTGTGATGTGTGAAGAGCAAGAGAACATGTGCATGTAGTTGGAAATGAAATTGGCTTATGCAACCACATCAGTATCATTTTGAGAGGAAGATGCTATAATTTATTTATCTTCACTTAGTAAAATAATGCTTTTCGGTTTTACTGAGTGGTAATAGGAGTGTTCCCATATGTCGGTCCAGTGCCTAACAATTTGCAAGCCACTTACATGTCCATTAACTCATTTGATTTGACAACAACTCTGCAAGGTCAATTTGGTCTGAATTAGTATAAGTGAGAAAACCGAAGCTCAGAGGTAGTGATGACCATCGAGTGACCTCTTAGCCCTTGATGATCCAAGAGCACTCATGGAAGTTCCTTAGATTCAATGGACACCTTTCTGTCGCTCATCCTTTCATTTCACTCTGTGCACCACTGCCTGCTAATCTTCTTGGGACACATCTCTGGTTTGACTATGTCTCTGTTCTAATCTGTCCATAGCTTTTGCATTTCATTGCCTTCAAGGTCTGTTTCCATCTGGAGAGCAGGCTCCTTGTAAACCAGGTGTTAAAGTTCCAGCTGTCTGACACCTCACCCTCCTGCAGAATTTCTACTGTCTTCCCCTCAAAGCACAGAACACCAAACATAGGGCAAAGAAGAAAGCCTCCTTTACAAAAATATACCTGAGCAGGTACCTTAGCATCCTGAGGAGATGCACACAATCTGAATTAGGCCATTCCATAAATCTTCCCTAACAGTGGTTCAAAGCACATACTGCTGCGTGTTTAACAATCATATCTCCTGGCTTTTTACTTGTCAAACACAGCAGAACTCAGTCACTTATCTTGACATTTAAAGCACACACTTATACTCAGTACTGTATGACTGAAATTTCAACAGTGAACAGCCAGTGCATATAAAAGCCATAACCTCCACTCAGTGCACCTCTGCAGTGCTTTGTTCTCCTCGAGGGGTCCCTATGGCATGGCAAGTTAGGGTGACAACTTCAGGGCCTATACCTTAGATCATCTAGGATTGTTGCTATTATTAATGCATTGCACAAGGGAGCAGGAGGAGGTGTATAGAAATCAAGCTTTCTAGCTGCCATTTAAAGGAATACTTGCAGGAGTTCTCTGAGAATCATAGAGTCAGAGAGACTAAACCTCTGGCTTTGCAAATAGGCTGTAAAACGATGTCCCTGGTTTAGAGTCGGTCAAACCTGTCTATACCTGGCCTTCCAAGTTCTAGTCCAGTGTGCTTTCTGCTCTAGTATATGGCATCTCCTGCTTTGGTTCTCCCACGTGAATGTTGCCCTCATTTCTCTCTACCCAACCAGTGGGTTTTCTGGGGAATTGAAAGCTAGACTCCTAGTAATGAGAAAAAGTTATTATAGGTAAGGAATTGGAATGCTTACTATGTGCTGGGTGCCTTACAAAGTTATCTCAAGTGATCCTCATACCTCTAATTCCATGAGATGTCTCAATGACCCTGCCCACAGATGAGGAAATTGAGACTCAGCCTGGCTAAGAAGCTGATACAGCCATTGGGGATTGGAGGCCTGGTCTCTGGGATTCCAAAGCCCATGCTGAAGCCAGATGCTTTGTCCCACTGTGATGCAGTGTCCCCTCTATACTGGGACCTCATCCCATTGCTTATGCACACATGAGCATCTTGTAAATGATATTTAATTGCTGCACTGATCAGTCTGACAATTTGCTAAATACCCAGCTTGGGTGAGCTAGTTCATTGGTCATCTCTGGCCTCTTATTGCTTTCCATTATCCTTTTCCAATTTCTTTTCAAGTCCAGGTAGCATAGAAGGTGCCTTAATGAGTTGATGCCACTTCTTCCTGTTTTAATGGCATTTTCATTTCCTAAGTATGCTTTTTTATCACTTTGAGGTTTGGAGAGGTGAGTAGGGGAATAAGAACTTTCCAAAAGCCCTAGTCTCCCACCTTTGGGAGCTCTGTGGAGACTTGGAAATGATGCTTTCAGATATTGGAACTACTGGGTTAAATGTCCAAAGGTTTCTATCGAAGAGAGAGGCACGTTCCTGACACAGCTCCAGAGACCTCAACCAGGACAGGTACGCAGAAATTCCAGGGATTCATAGTCTTGCTTGACATAACAAGATGCGTGCACCGTTCAGGTCACATGAAAAGTGAACTGGTGATGATTTCACCATCACTAGAGATATTTAACCACCACTCCCCCCCACCATCCACTTGGCAAGGATATTACAGGGAGAATTGAATATCAGAAAAAGAAGTTTGAATTGAAATGACATTTGAGGGCCTTTCCGGCTTTGAGATTCTGTCTTGAATTCACTTAGAAACTTTATCTTGGGAATAAAGGTTTGTCCTTGTTATAATGAACACCATCTAGTGATATCGCCTCCTCCCTCCCTACTGTGCTTCCCCCGCCTGAACAACTACTCGATTTAAGAAGGGGACACGGGATGAGGAAGGATGTGGTTTCCTCCCGCTTGGCAGCACTTCGTGTCAGAATGGAAGCTTGTGTCTCTGCCTGGCACGGATCCGGGGGGCCTTCCTACCAGCCCGGTCGTGTCTGTGACCAGAACACGTGGGAGGTGCACTTCCGTGTAGAAAAATCTCCCCCTGGCTGCCAGCACTGGATTTTTGTTTGTCAATTACTAATGAATGCGGTCTTGCCTAGGGCAGGCCTCTTGGAAGAACTGAGACACACCCTGAAACAAGTCTGAATCAGATCAGACAAGCTTCCCCTGCAAAAGAATCCCTCTGCAGTTGGCAGCATGTGAGAAAGTGTCTTTGAGAGCCTTTTCTTCTTGCCATTTCAAAGGAGAGCCGCTTGCAGGCCAGGATGACAGGAATGCAAGGTTCCTGCCCCCACCCCCATTTTCTTTTATTTAATATTTTTTTAATTGGCTTACTACTAATCTGAAAGTTGTGCTGTTCAGAATTGATAATTGATTTAATGTCAGCATTGAGAAAGTACCTCTGTTCTTGAAAGAAGGAGTGTTAGAAAGTGTCCACGCGTTGATTAACAGATTGGATTTGAAAGAATAAGAAGAGAGTTACCCAAACTGGCAGTGGGTCATTCAGATGGGTACTGCATGTAAGGATGGACAGTGCTTTTCAATTAAATGAGATGATCTTTCCCCTCAGGACTTAAAAAGACTTTATCAATGTCCAACCCAATTCAGCTTTTTGTTTTTCCTCAAAGAAATGCTATAGCTAAGTATGCTTTGAGCTTCCCTGGTGGCTCAGATGGTAAAGAATACACCTGCAATGCAGGAAACCCCGGTTCAATCCCTAGGTCAGGAGGATCCCCTGGAGAAGGGCATGGCTACCTACTCCAGTATTCTTGCCTGGAGAATTCCATGGACAGAGAAGCCTGGAGAGCTACAGTCCATTGGGTCACAAAGAGTCGGACACAGCTTAGAGAGTAACACTGTTTTCAGGTATGCTTTGCTGAAATCTACTATAATTGGGTATCTCAAACTATGAAGTAATCCCTTAAAGGGACGCTTCAGGAACTCGCAGCTGTCTGGTCAGGCCAACCCCACTGTCCATAGGAAATAAACACGTTGAAAATGTCGTAGTTGCAAGAGTATCTTGGGATCTGGTCCATCACTGCCTGGGGGTAGCTTGGCCAAGATTTACGCATACACCATACATCTTTACAAAGTTGTGGGAAGAAAACACAACTTCAGCTCCCCTGGCATTGGGCTCCTGGCTCCTGGGTCCAAGTAGGTGTGGTCCTTTGATATAGGACGGTTGCTTGATTAGAAGTGACACTTTCCTGGGGTATAAATGAGATACTGTTTTATGGGGTGGTTAGGTTTCTTAGTAATTTTTCAGAGTTGGATGGCAGCATGGCTTCACCAGAGAAAAGCTTGAATTGGGAATCAAAAGCCATCTTTTCACATTTCACAAGTGAACTATTGACTTTAGGAAGGTCACCTCTCCCTTCTGGGCTTCTGCTTCCTGAATAGTATCCCAAATAAAATTATTTGACTTCCAAGGCCCTTTCTAACTTTCTAGAGGTCACCTTGATAAGAAGATAGATAAGGAGGGGGGTAATTAAAAAAAGAAACAATTAAGAATAGGGTAAGGCTTAGGAAAATCTGTCCTCTATTTGAAATAGAGGAACTCTTTGTTGCAACAAGCATTTACTGAAAATACATGAAACTTCATCTGTACAGGTATTGGATAATACAGGGTATTTGGATTTCCCCTTTGCTAAGACTTGACTAGAAATATGAATCATAGCCATGGGAAAGCTTAGAAATCATTGAGTTTAAGTCATTCGTTTTATACGTAAATAACCCCAAGGCCCTTATCCAGAGTTACAGGGAGCCCTGAACTATTGCCTTCTTGGGCAATTCCCTTTCAAATGCATTGCCTATTTGGTTTATTTAGCAATGATGAGTCTTTAGAAAAATAATCAGGCCAGATTCTCAAAGTTGATTTCTTCCAAACAATAGTTTGGTGACTGGAAGAACATGCTGACAAGGAGATTTGATTTATGTCTGTGACTTATTTCTCCATGATAAACATCTTGTACGTAAATTCCCTTTTGTGGAACTCTCTTTCTGACCGGCATATAACACCTTTCTTTCTTAGGTTTAGAAGGTCTATTTTCCTTGGAAAACTACACCTTATAGCTCATCTTTGGTTCCCTACAAGGGCCATTCACTTTGACAATTCTGATTATAGTGTTTCTTAAGGTATAACATCAGCTCTCTGAAAAAACTCAGTTTTTTCTAGAATGTGGAACATTATGAAAAGTTAAGTTTTCAAGTCCTAATTACCAATTTTTTAATCATGAGATGGCCACAAATATGGGATAAGATTCAATCTATCCTGGATTACCTTGGCCACCTGATGCAAAGAGTGACTCTTTGGAAAAGACCCTGATGC
Source organism: Antilocapra americana (assembly GCA_007570785.1). Classification (NCBI taxonomy): domain Eukaryota; kingdom Metazoa; phylum Chordata; class Mammalia; order Artiodactyla; family Antilocapridae; genus Antilocapra; species Antilocapra americana. The sequence goes on from ML664161.1 coordinate 26,383,867, forward strand.
TGGGAAAGATTGAAGGTAAATGGAGAAGAGAATGGTAGAGGATGAGATGGTTAGATAGCATCACTGACTCAACAGACGTGTGTGTGTGTGTGTGTGTGTGTGTGTGTGCTTAGTCGCTCAGTCGTATCCGACCCTTTGTGACCCCATGGACAGTAGCTTGCCAGGCTCCTCTGTCCATAGGGATTCTCCAGACAAGAATATTGGAATGGGTTTGAGAAAACTCTGGGAGATAGTGAAGGACAGGGAAGCCTGGCTTGCTGCAGTCCATGGGGTCTCAAGGAGTTGTACACAACTTAGCAGCTGAACACACACACATTCTGGATTATAGATCTGATTATCTAACAACAGGTTGACCTTGGATCAGGCATATTATCTTTGTATTTTTGTTTTTATGCCTGTCACATGCAGTGGTTGTCCCAAGGTCTTCCACAGGTTTTCTAGGATTAAAGATTTTATAACTTTTAATATTAATGGTATGTTTTTCTAAAGTGTATTCCATACGACATAGCTAGCTGTCTTATAGTGAGTATCCTGAGAAATTACATTTCTAATTAATAAGTCAAGACCATCATTTGAGCGTCAATTATTTTTGACCATGCATAATGATGTCCCTAGCACCTACTGAAATATTTAAGGCTCCAACACTCTGTGGCCTCAGACTTCTATAACACTATTTTTTATATTTCTTTTTGCTTTTTAGTTCTCTTATTTTCATTTTTTTTTTTGTAATCCTTTGGTAATTTAATGCTAACATTTTGAAGGAAAACTTTATTTATTTATTTTGGCTTCACCTTCTGGCTTGCAGGATTTCAGTTCCCTAGCCACGGACTGAACACGCACTGCCTCAGCAGTGAAAGGTCGGAGTCCTAACCACTGGATGGCCAGGGAATTCCTCCTTTGCTTTTAATACTTCAACTTTCCTACTGCCATTAACATGCCTACTTATAAAAAGATTTGCCTTCCATCCAAATTTGCTACTCTTCTGTGCTCAGGTAACCAAATTGTTAGAGTGAAGATAAGAGGAATGTACTATAAGCAAAGTTGACTGATTTTTTTTTTTTTTTGGTTGATGCAAAACTGTTTCTGGTTGCTGTCTAGAGCACCGTTACTGGCTCTGGAATGTTTACTTGGTGGCTGACACTGTAGTAACTGAGTTACCAACTGTTGAGGTACAACTATATGTCTTTGATCCTGTGTGTTTTGCTTTCCTCCTCTTTTAGAGATTATGTTTCTTAGCCACTGGAATCACTTCAGAATTTTACTGTGGTCTTCTGGGTAGATGCTAGGGACCTTATGGACTTTTTATTTTTAATTAATACTAAAATCACCATAAGCCTAAGTATGGTATGAGAAGAGCAGAAAAATTATTTTTAAATAATCAAAATGTCATCAATAGGAAAATTGTTCAATAACCCATGGTACAACTGGTTAATGGAATTGTATCTAGCCATTAAAAGAAATAAAGTATAATTTAATAAACTGGTGTGGAAATGGGAATGCTGCTGCTGCTGAGTTGCTTCAGTCATGTCTGACTTTTTGTGACCCCATAGATGACAGCCCACCAGGCTCCGCCATCCCTGCGATTCTCCAGGCAAGAACACTGGAGTGGGTTCCCATTTCCTTTTCTAATGCATGAAAATGAAAAGTGAAAGTGAAGTTGCTCAGTTGTGTCTGACTCTTAGCGACCCTGTAGACTACAGCCTACCAGGCTCCTCCATCCATGAGATTTTCCAGGCAAGAGTACTGGAGTGAGGTGCCATCACCTTCTCTAAAATGGAAATGATATATTGTTAAATAAAAAAGCAATTTGTGGACCTACAAGATTTGATTTTTGTAAAAAAAGAAAAAAGTTATGTATGGAAAAATCTGACTCTAGGAGTTACAAATGAATATATTGGCAGTGGGTTTAATTAAGGCTGAAAAGAAAAGAGAAGGGGGCATAATGTTTTTCTTCCTTTCCAATATAATTTTTTAAAATGTTATAATAAGGACTTCCCTGGTGGCTCAGACAGTAAAAATGTCTTCCTACAATGCAGGAGACCTGAGATCAATCCCTGGGTCAGGAAGATCCCCTGGAGAAGGAAATGGCAACCCACTCCAGTATTTTTGCGTAGAAAATCCCATGAATGGAGGAGCCTGGTAGGCTACAGTCCATGGGGTCGCAAAGAGTCAGACACAACTGAGTGACTTCATTTCACTTCACTTCACTAATAGGATTATAGATAATTTCATCCTCAACATTGTAGTATTATGAAATTTAAAAGCATACAGTACAGTTGAAAATATTACAGTAAACACTCATATAACTACCACCTAGATTATGTGGTTAATAGTATATAGTCCCTGCCTTATTACTTACCTATCCATTTATGCAGGCTTCCCAGGTGGCTCAGTGGTAAAGAATCCGCCTGCCAGTGCAGGAGATGCAGGAGACGAGGGCTCAATCCCTGGGTTGGGAAGATCCCCTGGAGGAGGAAGTGGCAACCCATTCCAATATTCTCACCTGGGAAATCCCATGGACAGAAGAGCTGGTGGGCTACAGTCCATAGGGTCGCAAATAGTCAGACACGACTGAGCGACTGAGCAAAAACACACATCCATTTATATATTTATGGGTGATATTTATGTGTTCCAGTATGTTCAGACTTATTTAAAAAGTTAACCTCTTACTAAATGAGATTCATAGTCTATCCCACAGAGCCATAATGACATAGTCACAGATTTTACTGATTTAGACAGACGCAGAAACAAATACTGACAGAGGATTTATTGGACACCCTTACCTTGGGTACCATTATCTTCTTCTTTTTTTTTTTTTTTTATTAGTAATAACATTGGCAGAGGAGGCAAGGAATTTGCCCATTAGGGTTAGGCAACTTGCTTGAATATCGAGGCATCCTGTGGATTCCCTTGTCCTGAGTGACCACACATTGACTCTGTGCTATGCCTTTCCCTGTAGGCATCTCTGCAAACCCTACCCATTTTTCTAGCCCCATTTAGTTTCTTTTTCCAGCACATTATATTATGAAATATTTCTGGAAACTGTCCGTTTTAAAAAAAATAAATACAAATTATTTGTGATTTGACTGAAGCACTGCTTAATTCTATAGCTCTGAATGCCTGTCCCATAAGAAGCTTGGGGCAGATCACATTTAGTTTTGGTTCTACACAAGCTCATTTGATGAAAGGGCATTCAGCTGTTGATGAGCTATGATTTTCAGAAGGCAGTTACGTTAAAAAACAGTAATGATTTAGGTACTTAGTTATAAAAGTATGGAATATGAATAACATTGGGCTCCAAAATCACTGCAGATGGTGACTGCAGCCATGAAATCAAAAGACACCTACTCCTTGGAAGGAAAGTTATGGCCAACCTGGATAGCATATTGAATAACAGAGACATTACTTTGCCAACAAAGGTTCATCTAGTCAAGGCTATGGTTTTTCCAGTAGTCATGTATGGATGTGAGAGCTGGACAGTGAAAAAGGCTAGCGCCGAAGAATTGATGATTTTGAAGTATGGTGTTGGAGAAGACTCTTGAGAGTCCCTTGGACTGCAAGGAGATCCAACAAGTCCATCCTAAAAGAGATCAGTCCTGGGTTTTCATTGGAAGGTTCTGATGTTGAAGCTGAAACTCCAATACTTTGGCCACCTGATGCAAAGAGTTGACTCACTGGAAAAGACCCTGATGCTGGGAAGGATTGGGAGCAGGAGGAGAAGGGGAAGACAGAGGATGAGATGCTGGATGGCATCACTGACTCAATAATCATGGATTTGGGTGGACTCTGGGAGTTGGTAATGGACAGGGAGGCCTGGCGTGCTGCGGTTCATGGAGTCACAAAGAGTTGGACCCGACTGAGCGACTAAACTGATACTGATGCTGAGACCAGACCTAATTTCTAGAATGTATCCTTCTGTGTGCTTTATTTTAACAGGTAAAATTTGCCTTATTCGTGCTTAAATGTATGCACCCTACCCTGAAAAATGGGCTTCCCTGCTGATTCAGTGGTAAAGAATCTGCCTACCATGCAGGAGACCTGGGTTCAATCCCTGGGTCAGGAAGATCCCCTGGAGAAGGAAATGGCAACCTGCTCTAGTATTATTGCCTGGGAAATTCTACAGACAGAGGAGCCTGGCAGGCTACTGTCCATGGGATCTTGAAAGAGTCAGAAACAACCTAGCGACTGAAAAACAAAAAACACTCAGAAGGGGGTCAAATTCATATAAGAACTCCATCATTCTTCCCTGGCTTGTCATAAATGACCCACTTCCCATAATTCCTTGTCTGCTCCTCTTCAGATTACCCTATAGTCTTATAGATATCTTGTATTCTTCTAAATAACTCATGCACTTTTTGCTTTCAGAACTTTGTCCAACTTATTTTCTCCTTTTACAATTCCTTCTCCTCTTTCCTTCTGTCCCTTCCTCTCCACTCCCCCACTCTCCTCTGTGTGATCTCTCTGGTCCTCACCACCTACAAAGACACGTGTGTTCCCTCTACCTCTCCACCTGTTTCAGTGCAGGGTCTTCTATATGAAACTTCTCTAAACCTATGAGCTAGAAGGAATCACATGTAACTTCAGGTTCACATAGTTCTTTATTTACAATTACTTTTTATGCCTTAGGCTGTTGCTTCTCAATCTACCTGTGGTCTGGGGAGCAGCAGCACCAGCAACCTCTGGGGGTGAACTGGAAAGATAGAATTTGGTGTCCTACCAACCCTAAACTTGCTGATTCAGAGTCTCCATTTTTTTATACACATTACTATTTGTGAAATAGCGTCTCTGAACATATATCTAGTTTTTCTTTTCACTTGATTGCTTTCAAATCATGGATTCTGATAGATTCAGTCTTGGAATCAGGGACTGTGTCTTCCTCCTCTTTCATCTGCAGGGCACGAGGGATGGCTTTACATGCAGTAGTACCCCTTCAATGTGGATTGTTGAATGAAAGCCTATGATTTGAATGAGGAGAGTGTGTGAGGAAAATATGTATGTGAATGCAGGGTATTTTCATGATTCTTGTCAGTGAGATACCTTTCAAACAGTCTCATTCTTGTCATTGCCATGGTTGGGTTTTACAACCCTTGATCCATAGGGGCTTACCCATTATCAAACCCATTTCCTCCTTTCACTTCTTTCAAAACTGCCACAGTGACATGGGGTATTGGAGCTTTCAGAAGCTAATGGGAATTTACTATTCAAGGAATTACTTTTAAGGCATAGAAAAACACTTTTTATCTGTATTTTATTCATAGAGTTGCACCTGTACAACTGACATAATTATGTATTTGTTTCAAGAATTGGAAGCCTGATCACAAGTTAGAGTAAGGTTCAGAATCAGATTTTGGTGTATCTGGTCTCAGGAAGATAATGTGTCAGTTGATTATATTTGCTTTATGAAAATTTACAAAAGGAGAAGCTTCATAATTTCAAAAGTGCTTTTCCACCTCCTGTTATAGATTCTCTTCAGATTTTTCTCCCACTGTCACCATCCTTCCCGCTTTGCTTAGAGTTATTATTTTTCTTCTTGTCTGTCACTTGTTTTGTGGTTCTCTCATTCATTCTGCTCATTATTCCCATACTGAAAACTTCTGAATTGTATAACTCTGATGAAGTCTCTGGTCCTTCACAAAAATGTAATTAATTAATAAAATTATAATAAATATAAATATATAAAATAAATAAATAATATAAAAAGTAAACCAAATAAAATATTATTTTGTAATAATTAATATTTTGTAATTTTGTAATAACAAAATTAAATAAGATAGTATAATAAAATAAATACAAATAACATAATTATAAATGATATAAATATAAATAATATTACTATAAATTAAATAAGTTAAAGTAAAAATAAAATAAATTACTAAATAGTACTTTTTTTGACTCATGTAAGAACAAACCCAGTGAAAATTTGCCTTTTTTCTCCTGCTATTAAAAAATAATCTTGAATATGTCATGCCTGTTAAATCAATTTTGTATATCATTAAGATGAAATTGCTTGAATACTTCTTTTGACTTATAGTCATTAATTTATTTAGGGGATATTTTCTAGGTCTGTGCTCTCTATATGGCATTGTAATTAATGAAAAATGAATTATAAAAGAGAAAACACAATTTGTTTTTCCTTCAAGTCTTTAAAGTGCTCATGATAAATAGAAGTGAGAAGTGTTTAAGAACAAGCATAATACAATGTACAATAAGATAGATATTAACAAATGTTTAACAAAATTGTCTTAGAACTTTTATTTAGAGAAACCCATAAGGTACTAGATATGCAGAAATGGCAGAAAGATTTTTAGACCAATGAGGGACTAATTTCTATTAATTATGATTATTATTATTCACATTCATATTCTCATTCTTCCTCTTTCTCTCTTTTCTTTCTATCTCACTGTCTCCTTCCAACTCTCCCTTACTTTTTCCCTCCTTCTCAAGATCTCTTTTTACCTTTCTTAACTTTTGTCTTTAAAGTTTTTTGTCTTTGGTGGACCAGTGTCTGTATGATATCTGTTATGAAGTTGAAAGTCTCAAAAGTCACAGAATTCGTATTTTTGAAATCATTCCACAACGCTTTTCAGGAACTGGTCTACAAGGAAATCCCTACCTGTCTTGGATGTACAATTAATCATTTATTTATTTTCACAGATATGAATGTTTGTGGGTGTTAATCTGTGATTCCATAGACAGTAGCCTGTCAGGCTCCTCTCTTCATGGGATTCTCCAGTCAAGAATACTGGAGTGGTTATATTCCCTTCTCCAGGGGATCTTCCTGACCCAGGGATCAAACCCAGATCTCTGGCATTGCAGGCTTCCCTGAGACACCAGGGAAGCCCAAATATATGAATATTATTTTGTTATTTTAAAATCTGTTTGCCTTTTCTTCCAGAAGTCCAATTGGCCCTTTCTTCATGTTTTCCTGCCAGTTTGTAATAATAAAAATTAGTCTCTATCTTTTATGTCTATGTTTTAGGCTTACTTCCTTATTTTAGTGAAAATTATGCTATTGGTTTAGGAGATGTTGAGAGAATATAGTTAAAAACAAAGCCTCTCAACTTAGAAATCCTCTCCACAAAGGTAAGAAAGAAAGAAAACACTCTTATAACTGAATAAGCATTAAAATAGATGAATCTCATGCTATCCACTAAGAGACTGCAAGAACAGAAAGAAATCTCAAACATTTATACAATCAAGTTGCCTATTGTGTGTGTTTTCAGGATAAACAATATCTTGTTCTCAAGTAAGAGGACTTCATAGTATCATTTGTTACGCATAGTTCATCCTGACATTAGTTGGTAATGGGACTGACTGTTAGTTAATTGGCTTTATTCAAAGGAAAACATTCTCATATCTTTAATTTTTAAATTATTATTTACTGTGGTAAGAAAACTTAACATAAGTTCTATACCCTTGATAAAAATTTAAGTCTGCAATACATCACTTTTGACTATAGGTCAATAATATACAGCTGGTCTCTAGAACTGATACATCTCTCTCTTAACTGAAACGGTATGCCCATTGATTATGTACTCCCATTTCCCCATCCCCCAAGGCCATGGCCACTACCATTATACTCTTTGGTTCTGTGAATTTAACTATTTTAGATAACTCACATAGGCGGAGTCATACAGTGTTTGTCTTTCTATGACTGGGTTATTTGACTTAGCATAATGTCCTCAAAGTTCATCCAAGTTATCATCTATTGCAGAATTGTTTTCTTTTTTAAGGCTGAATAGGATTCCATTGTTTGTATTTATACAACAATGTTCTTTATCCATTCATCTGTAGATGGACATTTAGTTTTTTCCCACATTGTGGCTATTGTGAATCCTGTTGCAGTGAGTATGAGAGTGAGCTAACTTCAATTTGTTCAGATCAATACCCAGCAGTGGGATTGTTGGATTTGACAAGGAGTGGTTTTGCAACCCTAGTGAAGCTGACAAGGGATTACTCTCCAAATCTACAAACAGCTTTCCATAGTGTTAGTCGCTCAGTTGTATCTGACTCTTTGCCCCTCCATGGACTTTAGCCCACCAGGCTCCTCTGTCCATGGAATTCTCCAAGCAAGAATACTAGAGTGGGTAGCCATTCCCTTCTCCAGGGAATCTTCCTGACCCAGGAATCAGACTTAGGGATGGAACCCATGTCTCCTGCCCTGCAGGCAGATTCTTTACTGTCTGAGCCATCAGGGAAGCTCCACAAACAGTTTATGTAGTACAATAAAATAATAATAATAATAATCCAATAAAAAATGGGCAGAAGACCCAAAGAGACATTTCTCCAAAGAAAACATACAGATGACCAAGAACATATGAAAAGATTCTCAACATCACTAATTATTCGAGAACGACAAATCAAACCTACAATGAGGTATCACCTCATACCAGTCAGAATGGCCATCATCAAAGTCTACAAACAATAAATGCTAGAGAGGATGCGGAGTAAGGAAATGCTTCTATACTCTGTTGGAATGTAAACTGGTACAGCCGCTATGGAGAACAGCATGGAGGCTCCTTAAAAAACTAAAAAAGAGAGCTACCATATGATTCAGCAGTCCTACTCATGGGCATATGTTCTGAGAAAATCATGGTTTAAAGTACACATACATCCTAATGTTCATTGCAGCACTGTTTACCACAGCTAAGGCATGCAAACAACCTAAATGTCAATCAGCAGAAGAATGGATAAAAAGAGAAATGCTACATATATACAATGGAATATTACTCATCCATTAAAAGGAATTAAATAATGCCATTTGCAACAACATGGATGGGTCTGGAGATTATCATACCAAGTAAACCAGACAAAGACAAATATCATATATCACTTATATATAGAATCTAAAAAATGATACAAATGAACTCACTTATAAAATAGAAACAGACTCACAAACTTAGAAAACAATCTTATGGTTACCAAAGGGGAAATGTGGGGGGGGGATAAATTGGGAGTTGGAGATTGGCATATACACACTACTATATTTAAAATAGATAATCAACAAGGATCAACTGTATAGGACACGGCTACTCAATACTCTGTAGTAACCTAAATGCGGAAAGAATTTGGAGAAGAATAGCTATATGTATTAACCGAATCACTTTGCTGTACACCTGAAACTAACACAACATTGTTAATCAAATATACCCCAATATAAAATTAAACTTAATTAAAATTAAACCATGAACTTCCATAAGTTCAAGCTGGTTATAGAAAAGGCAGAGGAAACAGAGATCAAATTGCCAACATTCACTGGATCATCGAAAAAGCAAGAGAGTTCCAAAAAAACATCTACTTCTGCTTTATTGACTATGCCAAAGCCTTTGACAGTGTGGATCACAATAAACTGTGGAAAATTCTGAAAGAGATGGGAATACCAGACCACCTGATCTGCCTCTTGAGAAATCTGTATACAGGTCAGGCAGCAGCAGTTAGAACTGGACATGTAACAACAGACTGGTTCCAAATAGGAAAAGGAGTACATCAAGGCTGTATATTGTCACCCTGCTTATTTAACTTATATGCAGAGTACATCATGAGAAACGCTGGACTGGAGGAAGCACAAGCTGGAATAAAGATTGCTGTGAGAAATATCAATAACCTCAGATATGAAGATGACACCACCCTTATGGCAGAAAGTGAAGAAGAACTAAAGAGTTTCTTGATGAAAGTGAAAGAGGAGAGTGAAAAAGTTGGCTTAAAGCTCAACATTCAGAAAACTAAGATCATGGCATCCGATCCCATTACTTCATGGCAAATAGATGGGGAAACAGTGGAAACAGTGGCTGACTTTATTTTTCTGTGCTCCAAAATCACTGCAGATGGTGACTGCAGCCATGAAATTAAAAGACATTTACTCCTTGAAAGAAAAGCTATGACCAACCTAGACAGCATATTAAAAAGCAGAGACATTACCTTGTCAACAAAGGTCCATCTAGTCAAGGCTATGATTTTTCCAGTGGTCATGTATGGATGTTAAGAGTTGGACTATAAAAAAAGCTGGGAGCCAAAGAATTGAGGCTTTTGAACTGTGGTTTTGTAGAAGACTCTTGAGAGGCCCTTGGACTGCAAGGAGATCCAGCTAGTCCGTCCTAAAGGAGATCAGTCCTGGGTGTTCATTGGAAGGACTAATGTTGAAGCTGAAACTCTAATACTTTGGCCACCTGATACGAAGAGCTGACTCCTTGGAAAAGACCCTAATGCTGAGAAAGATTGAGGGCAGGAAGAGAAGGGGATGACAGAAGATGAGATGGTTGGATGGCATCACCAACTCTACGGACATGAGTTTGGATGGACTCTGGGAGTTGGTGATGGACAGGGAGGCCTGGCGTGCTGTGGTTCATGGGGTTGCAAAGAATTGAATATGACTGAGCAACTGAACTGAACTGAATTGATAAAATTAAAATTAATAAAGGAAGTAAATCCCCTTCTTATTCTCAACAAGGAGAATAAAGCCTCTTATCTTTAATTCGTATTTGTTCTTACAGAGGCTAGGACATCTGTTAGTATGTTTTGTTAATTCATTTTAGAATTGAAGTCATTTTTTCTTAGTTTGTGATCAACTAGAGAGCTGAAGTTTGTCTTTAATCTTGTGTAACAAATTATATCCTTTCACAATGTAATCTGATTTGAAAATTCATTAGCATTTTTAACTTTTAATTTTTTTTCTTATGGTAAAATACACATAAAATTTAAAATTTACCATTTTAACCATTTTGAAAGTGAAGTGTTAAGTACATTTACATTGTTGTGTAGCCATCACCACTATCCAGCTCCAGAACTTTTTCATCTTCCTCAACATAAATCATACCCTTTAAACACTGACTCCTTCTTCCCTCCTCCTCTAGCCCCTGGCAACCACCATTATTAGCATTTTCACCTACCTATTAAAAACTGCCCATGAAATTTCAATATCCTGCCCCTGGGCCATAAGTGCAGTTCTGTTTGGCCTGGATTTGGAACACAAAGTTATTTCCTTGGGAAACTACTAGGAAAAACAACTTTAAAAGTTTTGAATGTGGAGCCCTCATTTATACAAGTGATGCTACACTTATTGCAAATAATCTAAGTCTGTGCAGTTCCCAGAAACATCTCATTTGTGCCACTCCATTACTTTCAAAGTAACAAAAATCACTTTCCCAATGTAAGTATTTTTTGCTTATAACTCAAGGATTTTGCTAATGTAGATTGGCATTTTTCACAACCTTTGCTCCAGTGAATCTTTATCTTTTCTAAGTTGATATTTTGGGTTATTTTGTGAAATATAGCAAACTAAATATTGACTACTTCCTTTGTCTCTTTTATTTGTAGCTTTCCATGGGCATTGGGTAGGGGGATGATGTAAAAGAACCAGGAGAGACACTCTGCTGCAATCAGAGGTCCCTATTTAAAACCAAACTCTGCTATTTGATTGCTGCGGAGATCTTGAGTAAGACATTTCACTTTTTTGCACCTAATTTCTTCATCTGTAAAACAGAAAAATTATATTCCTTTCTGAATAAGGGTTGCAAATGTCAAATAAAATAAGACTGGAAAGAAATGCTGTGTATACTGTCAAAGCATGGATTATTTCAGAGGAGTAAGGTACCTAGCATATATAAAGATTTGGAAGATATTTGTTGAATGAATGAAAGGTGGCAATTTTCTCCAAGTCTCTTCTTGAAACTCCCTCCCGTCTCCCACCTCACCATGTTGATGTATAGCAGAGACCAACACAATATTGTAAAGCAAATATCTTGCAATTAAAAAAAAAATGTTAAATTTTCTAGGTTTACCTTCTCTTCACATGTTCTCTTGGGTTGGCTTTGAAGTGAAGTGAAGTGAAGTCACTCAGTTGTGTCTGACTCTTTGCGACCCCATGGACTGTAACCTACCAGACTTCTCTGTTCATCAGATTTTCCAGGCAAGAGTACTGGAGTGGGTTGCCATTTCCTTCTCCAGAGGATCTTTCCCACCCAGGGATCGAACCCAGGTCTTCAGCAGTGTAGGCAGACATTTTACTGTCTGAGCCACCATGGATGTCTTGGCTTATTACTGCTCAACTCTGCTTTCCTCTGGTTCCTGATTGTGAGACAAGCCTGGGACCTGGGACCTTTGGCTGCAGTACTGCAATGCTTGCACTTGGGCACACATTTCCTCAAGCAACAGAGTACCAACAAACTATATGAGACTAAAAACAAGTGTGTGCATGAACAGTTGGGGCAAATTTGGACCTAAAAGCTACAAAGAGACCAAAAAACCCAAGAGCTGCCTCTGAGATGCCTGGAGCAATAGCAGAGTACTGCACATGTCCCACACAACACCACCCAAGGGGTGGCAAAACACCTCAGCCAAAACACCTCCCTCCGTCTGACCCCTTGACACATCTCTACCCTCACCCCATATAAGGAACAAGCTTACCCTTCCTGGGGAACAAGCAAGCAAGGAATCCTGTTGTTTGATCTCACTCTCTCATGCTGCATCAGGGGCCCCAATGAAGCCATATCTGAATTTGTTGTCTGGCGCTCTAGTCAATTTCTGTTGATTGGGGGAAGTTCAAGAACCCTAGCTGGTAAGAGTCACAGCCCCCTCTCCTGACAGAAATCATGCTTCAGGTTTTAAGAATTCCAGAGTGCAAGATTTGGGGAGTGATACAAAGGGGTCAAGGAAAGCTTGTTAAATCCTTCCATCAGCTTCTCCTTTCTAAGTCTAGATGCTACCTCAAAGCTCTTGAGGTGTTAGAAATGGCAGGTAGAAACACACTCATCCACTGGAACACATACAGTTAGGAAGAAGGGAATTTTCTTCTTGCCCAGCACCAGCACACTCAAGGGGTTTCACCCTGGCCGAAAAATAATGAGCTGTAGTATCGTTGAACCAGACACTGTAAATCCAAATTAAGCAGTATTCCAGGGTTAGTCCCAGGAGCTCCCTATATGGCCATGTGGTCAGGAGCTCAGTCTGGGTCTTTCTCAGTGTAAATTATGCACAGAATAAATGCAAGCGTGTGTCTTATAAGGCATAATGAGGTCTTACACTGAAGAGACAGATGACAGTCTCAGGGTATTACTATAAACTCTCTCTGGATTTTAGTAAGGAAACACCCCTCTAAAGATGACCTGGAGAAAGAAATGACTATTGAGAGGCCAGAGGTGTGGAAAACAAATAAAAGAGTTTTAGTATTTTCCTGGACTGAGAAACAGCTTGTAAAATCACTGTTTTCAGACGGTGGCAATCATTCAGTCCGCAGAACGGAGCCCTTTCATGTGCTGTGAAGCCCTGTGAGACAGACATTCATCAGAGGTAGACCCTGTTCTCAAGAGAGAAGGCATATACACTTAACTATAGTACAAGGCAAAGGATTGCATGACTGCAACCAGATGGGAAAGTTGTAAGGAGAAGGAATAAATTACGTCTGGCTTAAAGGAAGCAGGGGGCGGTTCATGAAGCAAAGGTTTTTGGAAATAGATCTTGAAGGATGAGCAGTGTTTGTATGTGTGAAAGGGGAAAGGCAGGGCATTCCAGGCAGAATGGATGATTAAAAGGGAAGGAAGGAGTGGGGTTGATTTATATCCCCATCCGTGTGTGTACCTGTGGCCGGAGTCTGGGTTGTCTGAAGAGTGATGTGGAAAAGCATTTTGCCACCAGATCCTAGAGCAGCCAGAATGTCATATGAAGGACATCAGGGAAATAGAATTAAGATGTGTTGTGTGGGAAAATTGATTTGGTCCTTGTCATTAGTCAACCTTTACAGGTGTCCTCATGGCACCCAAAACTTACCTAAGGCTTTTATATCCTTCTTGTTTGTGATGTGGTAAACATCTCTTCTTTTGACTTTGCAGAACAAGATTTCAGTCTGTTTTTTTAAGCATCGGTGGGTAGAAAGAATATTTACATGCAAAAAGCCACGGGTTTGTAGGTCAGCCTAATGAATACACATTTTCTCGTCTTTCTCTTGTGCAGAGTAGGGCAGCCCAATTAAAAATAATAGGGCTTTTAATGTTTCTAGCAAATTTTAAGGTTGCAGAGGTGAAAGGGTTATATTCCTGGTCTCTTCATGTATGCTGACTCCTTTTATAATTGGAGAAATAAGAGCCCCCCTCTGTTTTCTGACACTTTCTCTGTGGTATCTTATACTCTGATTTGGCAACAGCATCAAAAATGTAGAAGAAGCGAAATCATAATCAACTCCAGTTAGCCATATCGGCCGAGCATAGCATTATTATACTTAAATCCACGAGCATGTCCTATGTCTCACTTTAGCTAGTCACTATGCTCCTGTTTCTGCATTCCTACTTGCCATAGGGATGGCTTCCCAAATTAGAAAATTGATTTGAATTTCCCACTTTTTTTTTCCAGTTAAGAATTCATGACCCTTACCTTACTAAGAGTTTTCTCTAACACACCTCCTGGGAGAATTAGCAGGAATTTCTCAAAGCTTGGTCTATTACTGGGATGCCTTATATTGATGAAACCCCTGTTTTTCTGAAAGAACTTCAATCAGCTTTTATAAGCTGTGCCCAGAATCCTTCTGCTTATAGAGATATTTTAAACAAGAATCCTAAAGTCAACTGAGTTTGAGGAGCACTGCTAATGAATCCTAAGTAATTTGCTTTCACGGTGTGCATTCTGAAGGCCTAGAGAAGTCATGTAGAAAAAAGATAACTTTTTACCCTAATATTTCACCTAATATTAACCACCTCATATTTCTCTAAAACGTGGGCACAATACCAAAAATGTAATTTCTTGAAATGACTTTGTAGAAGCCCAATCTGGACAATATGGATCAATATGTGGTCTTTAGAGGCTCCAAGTTAATCTGTGAAAATATAAATATGTATCAAGAACCTGGAATTTAGTAGGTGTATTAGGACCATGTGTCGAATTTATCCTATCTACCTACCAGGATTTATGTGAGGGTTTTTTCTTTCTTTCTTTCTTTTTTTTATGATTTGGTGATATTTTAAAACCTGTGTCAACAGAGATGCTGCATCTGACATTATTTTCTTGAATCCAAAGAAACACCAAAATGCCAGTGTTGCTGACCCTGCTGGGTTATTGCAGAGCGAGATTAATTATGCAGATGTGCCCCCCTAGGCTTTGGAGTTGAAGTGCCCTGTTGTAATTCACTGCAAGATCATTCATATAACCAGCATATTGATATGATTATTATTCCACCAAGGGTTTTTCCACCCCTAGACAGTTAACAGAAACACTTACGAGCATCTCTCATTGACTTCTTATTTAAAATTCCCAGGGCCACAGCAGGCATTCAGATCCTTTTGTTGGAGACAGTTGCAGATCAATGGCATGAAGCAACATGAGATTTTCTTTAGGACATGAAGAATGCTGAGACTTTCTGCTCAGCAGAAGGTAGACATTCAGACTATAGTAGAAACTGGTGCTTCTGTGGCCCTGTGTCTCTAACACACATCTTTTTTTAATTAATTAATTTATTTATTTTTCTCCCTTTTATTGTTTTTGCCATACAATGCCATGATATCACCATGGGTTTACATATGCTCCCCCTCCAGAAATCCCTCCCTCCCCACTCCCTCCTCCCTCCTCCCCAGGAAATCTCGATGCACCAGCCCCGAGAATCAATCCTGGGCTGGCAATTGATTAGACATATGATAATTAACATGTTTCAATGCCATTCTCCCATATCTAACAAACATTTTTAAAATAATGACAAGGGCAGAGAGGGAGCATGTAGTGGAAAGATCATGAGATTTGGTATCATGGTATCTCAGTTTGAATATCTCAGGGATCACATTCATTAGCTTCCCTGGTGGTTCAGACAGTTAAGTATCTGCCTGCATTGTAGAAGACCTGGTTTCAGTCCCCGGATGGGAAAGATGCCCTGGAGAAGAGAATGGCTACCCACTCCAGTATTCCTGCTTGGAATTCTTTGTCCTGGATTTCCATGGACAAAGGAGCCTGGAGAGCTATAGTCCATGGGGTTGCACAAAGTTGAACATGGCTGAGTGACTAACACTTTCACATTTATTATCTGTGGGACTTTGGAAAAATCACTACTTCTGTAGAATGGGATTGATATTAAATACTATACTTTATGCAGCCTTCAGAGGTTTAAATGAATATATATGTGGGGAAAATAAAAACAAATAAACAACTTTTTGAATGGCAAAGTGTTTTAAAAACATTTTTTTGTGCTGATGAGAAAGGCTTCCATTCTTGAACTGGCAGTGTTGGCATAACTGAACGTGCATTTTATGGTCCCAGTGCTCAGGTAATGTCCTATTAACTCTTATTATCACCAGTACTGCTACCTAGGGCAGAATGTGGTAACCATGCATTGATATGATGTGCAGAATAAAATTCTTATTCTGAATCACTGTTCCCTAGTACATGGTTTTAGGGGCTTAATAACTGCAAGATAATATTCATCTGATTAGAATCTTTAAAGAAGTTTTCCTTTCTGTTCTATGCTAGGTGGTAAAAAGTAAGTCTTGTTTTAATTTTACCCTAAATGCCCATCTTTCTCTGTACGGTTGCATTTCAGAGTGTTACCTGTCTTCAGAATCCAGCTCTAAGGCCAACCAGTTCAATCACCCCCACCCAACTTACTCCGTACATTAAAGCACAAGGAATCAAGTAATTCCTTCCTTAGAATTTGTTATTTGGACTTATGTGATTAATAATAGCATGGATATACACAGCTAAACTTTTGTACAATTAAAGAAATAACGGTGGTTTAGTTGCTAAGTCTTGTCCAACTCTTGTGACTCCATGGACTAGCCTGCCAGGTTCCTCTGTCTACAGGGTTTTCCAGGCATTTCCTTCTCTAGGGGATCTTCCTGACCCTGGGATCGAACCTAGGTCTGCTGCACTGTAGGCAGATTCTTTACTGATTGAGCTGCTGTTATTCTCCCCATTTTACAGTTGAGAAAACTAAGGCACAGACAGATTAAGTAAGTAACTTGACCAATATTCCACGAGTACTAAGTGGCAGTGCCAAGGATTGGAACTTTTGACTAAAACTGTAAGTTTTTAACTACAAGTGTAGGTTAGCAAAGTGTATGCTGGAGATAACTGCTAGGTTGTGATTTTCCTGATGTCTGAGATATATCATTAGTAAAATCTGTTTCATCCTTTAGCATTATTTAGTACAGAAGGTCCACATAGTGGATATTCAGGTACTGTTTATTAGCTTTGCATTGGAAAGGAGCACCCCTAAAAGGCTTATGGTGCAGCTATGAAACGCCCTTCTTGTACACTGTCAATATGTGTTTTTAGTATATGTTCTGCTGCCCTGCTTTATTTTCTTGTCAAAGCATTTTAAAATCTTGTATTAAGTACTGCCCGAGCACCTCTCTGTGAGGACACATTTTTTTTCCCTAAGTAGCTGTATAGTGAAGATAAGGCATACTTGTTGAAATTAGGGTCACTTGACTGTTAAGTGGTTTATAGATCAGTGCATAATAGCCCTATAAAATTACAGCTTACTCTCATTCTAATGAACGGGGGATTGCGCGGTCTTACTTTATTTGCAATAAAGTCACCAAATATGCATATAAAGAATTATTGCCAGAACTCCCCCACCTTTTCCCTCCATCCAGAGTGATCTGGTTGACTGAGGTCACATCCCAGACTATGGGACTTGTGGGTACACATTACCATCTGTCAGGATGATCCTGGTGTCCAAAAATCAGTGAAAGAAGCCATAGAATTTTCTCAACAGGGACACAGACTCACACAGACCTCCTCAGTGTTAGTTCATAAGGGGATTCTCTTTAACACTTTAGATACAGAAAGAGAAGATTTTCTTCAGTGCTCTCTAGTTTTGGCTTACGTGGGTTCTCAGGAAAACTTGGAACATTATCTTTGTGTTTCAGGGACAAGGTTGAGGATGGGGAACGGGTGGATGCCTGGTGGGCTGTGTGCCCCAGTAGACAGAATGCTTGAAGCTAGAGGCTGTCCTGAAGCCCCTGTGCTTTCTCACAGTTGGCAAAGTGTCAGTCTGATATGTAGGGAGTCTTCTGTGAATGTTCTGCTTTAGCTTTTGATTTTAACTCTTCTTAACAAAGCCAGCTGTGGAAACTGAGGCACCAGGACAGCTTAGTTCATAGACAAAGTCACACAACTCATTCATGCCAAAGCTGGACCTGGGACTTATCCCACCTGTATCTCTGTGTAAATGAGAATGAGGAGCCGCCGAGTGCTGCAGGGTCTGTTTTAGTAGCTGAAGCTACTGAAACGTCCAGGTCCCTGAACACAGGAGCAAGTGAAGCTCCATTCTGATGCGTGATCTCTAGGAAGCCAATCTTTTTTTTTTTTTTTTTCTCTAATGGGAGCAGGGGAATGACACAGGAACAAGCTCTTGTGAAAGGACAACTAACTTGATGGGGGATCGCTTAGACCCACTCAAGTCTAATTACTGAAACGTGTTTCTTGAAAGGAGTCACAGAACTCGTATTGACATCTATATATACCCACTCCTGGAGGAGACTTCATTCTCTTCATTCTCTCCTTTAGCCTTACCGAAGAACCCAACATTCATGTGAATATGTGTGACAAATAAAAACATCGGCACTTCGTATTTACATCACAATTCACCATTTATGGATTCCCTGACTGATGCTCAATTGGTGAAGAATCTGTCTGCAATGCAGGAGACCCTGGTTCAATTCGTGGGTGGGGAAGATCCCCTGGAGAAGAAATAGTTTATCCACTCCAGTATTCTTGGACTTTACATATTTCTCAGCTTGTAAAGAATCTGCCTGCAATGCAGGAGACCTATGTTCAATCCTGGGCTTGAGAAGATCCCCTGGAGAAGGGAAAGGCTACCCACTCCACTATTCTAGTCTGGAGAATTCCAGAGGCCAAATAGTCCATGGGGTTGCAAAGAGTCAGACACGACTGAATGACTTTCACTTCACTCACCATTTATAAGACATTTCATAAATATTATCTAGTTTGATCCTTATAAGAGCCTATGAAGTGTTTGTTATGCTATTTTATTAATAAGAATATCTGGGTCCACAGGGATTAAGTAAAGTATCCAAGGGAGCACAGTTAAAAAGTCACCAACAGCAATCTGGAACGGAGGTTGACTGTATCCTGGGAGATGCTCTTTCTACCACCTAGGAGTTGCCTTATGATTATATATGTTCATTATGTAACAGCATTGAACTATTATACAGTGGGCACAAACTTGGAGTCCTAGCCCCAAAAGAGAGGTAAAAGAGAAAAACCTAAATAAAACAGATTAGGACAAAAATTTCTCAGAACTCTAAGGGAGATATAGATATCTGAACTGACTTTTCAGAGAAAGCATACATAATTTAATTCCAACCAGTGGCAAGAAAAGGGAGAACCCAGGAGGGCTACAGAGGAGAGGTGGAACTTTATAAAAGCTAGGATTCATTTCTTTCCCTGGTTTAGTTTCAGATGGAATTAGATGATTTTGAAACGCAACTGCATCTTGTGGACTGAAGATTAATATGGGAGTTAAGGCTGGGGCTCTAATTAGAGCTAATTAGAACTTTCACTATGTATTTCAGTATTTTCAGTGGAGCCCTAAGAGTTTTAATGTGTCATAAAGGAGTTCATGGTGAGATAAGTTTGGTTAATGCTGGGTTAAAATAATGCAACCACAATATTTGCTTGGTATATGACCTGAGCCTTTAAAATGTTAACATATATTGTGAATCTCCAAGAAAGAGATACATAAAATATTACCTTTTAAAATCATATGATCACATGATCCATTGGCAGAATGTTCACCATAGGATATGATAGTTTTCATTGTGCATTTTGGTGTGCTTGTATTGTATGTGATCACTTATCTGTTCTGTTCTTTACTTTTCTTTCTGTTTATTTTGTGTTTAGAAGTCTGACTCTGCTCTCAAACTATGAGATCCATGATTATAAGAGCTGTGAGTTTATTTCTGTATATTGCACAGTTCCTATTAAAGTGTATGAAATGGGAATTCAATAAACACTTCTGGGTTTGAACAAAATTCAATTCTGTATACTCAGAAGCTGGAGCTTGCAGTCTTTATGGAGAAATCTATGAAAACTTGGCTGCAGTTTTGTTCGTTGTGACCTCTCTGTGTGTAGATGAGGTCTGTCTCTAGACAGCCTCCCAGACAGGATCGTGATCTTCAGACCACCCCTTTGAGTTAGAGAGGTTATAGTGGCAATGAAATTTAAGGGGAGAAAAACCTCAGATGGTTAAGAAGTTTTTCTATACTGAGAAAATTAATGAATTTCCTAACCTGGAGGTGACTAGATCTTAGCCTATAAGGTGATGTGACTGTTTTTTGTCAGGGGTGGTTTAAATTTCACCTAATTCTGTACTTGAACTTCAAAAAACATCACCTTTCCCCAGTGAGCTGCTCCCTCCTCTAGACTTTCACATGCTATGAAATGCTTCTGCTGCAGCCCTGTTCTTTAGACTTCAGCAGTTTATATGCCTCAGAACTGCAGGCTCCGCATGAGCACAGGATACATTTCCATTCTTTCTTCTCCTTCAGACTGTCCAGAGCTTGATAAATATTTGCCAAGTGAATTAGCACAAATGTTAGGTTCATCATAAATATTTCCCTCCTCTCCATGGCTTTGAGGTTCCCTGAGATGCCTCTCTGTCACAGTTTGTCTTGGATTTTAAGCTGCTTTGTTGATGTAAAAAGTTATATTGTTATCCTATGCCTTTCTTTAACCTCTTCCTATTGTTATAAATCATACCTTTAACTTCAATCAAGCTAAGATTTTTTTCCATATGCATAATGTATTAACACTAAAGTACAGAAATATTAAACATGCAAATTGCTGAATTTTTATAAATAAATGTACAAATTGCTGACTTTTTACAAATCCCCCTTCTCTAGAGAATCTTCCCAACCTATGGATTGAACCCAGGTCTCCCACATTTCAGGAGGATTCTTTATCAGCTGAGCAACAAGGGAAGCTCAAGAATACTAGAGTGGGTAGCCTATCCCTTCTCCAGAAGATCTTCCCGACCCAGGAATCGAAATGGGATCACCTGCATCGGGGTCACAAGAATTGGTGGATTCTTTACAAAGTGAGCTCTCAGGGAAGCCCTAACACTAAAGTACATAAATATTAAATGTGCAAATTGCTGAATTTTTACAAATGCATCATCATGTAACTGGGCTTCCTTGGTGGCTCAGTGGTAAAGAATCCACCTGCCAATGCAAGAGACATGAGTTAAATCCTTGGGTCAGGAAGATCCCCTGGAGTAAGAAATGGCAATATACTCCAGTATCCTTGCCTGGGAAATCCCTTGGATGAAGGCGACTGGCGGGCTACAGTCCATGGGGTCACAAAAGGATAGGACATGACTTAGTGACTAAACAACAACAGCATCTTGTAACCATCACCTGACTAAGGAACAAAACCTTACCAGACCTTGGAAGCCTCACTCTTACTCCTCCCTGTTAATATAGCCAAAGGCTGTCCATATTCTGATGTGAATTAAGTCATTTAATAAACTTTTAGACTTTAAGATCTCCATTCCTTCAAATTCTTTAAAATCTAAACAAAACAAAAACCCCATCTTATCATAATAAAAACCAATGTTGGTACACTTTTATAATAGTATGAAGTAAAGTAAAGTGAAAATAACTCAGTCATGTCCAACTCTTTACAATCCAATGGACTGTAGCCTGCCAGGCTCCCTGTCTATGGAATTCTCAGGCAAGAATACCAGAGTGGGTAGCCACTCCCTCCTCCAGGGGATCTTCCTGACCCAAGGATCAAACCTAGGTCTCCTGCATCACAGGTGGACTCTTTACTGTCTGAGCCACCCCAGAAGCCCCTTATAATAGTGTAATACTTTGCAATTAAGTTTTCCACTTGTCACATCATTTGATCCTATACAGCTGCCCTATGAGATATCACGGCAGAGGTTTTCACTTCATTTTGAAAATGAGAGATTTGAGGTCTAGAGAAGGTAACCATCTGAACTATGATTTTTCCAAGTTCAAGTTTTTTGTAGAGTGAATGATTACAATTGTGGCTTATCTGTAAGTCACAGAGGCCCGACTTACAATCATGACTGTTTTTTCTGAAATATTTTGGAAACTAAACTCGTACTTGGTATGTGCAAAAGTAGGACATGGCATATTTTGCCTAATGGTCAATGATCAACTTGAACCAAGTAATTTGGCCTGTTCTTTATACATGCTACTAAAGATAGCTCATCTGTCTCCTGCTCTACAGTTTCTAAAGTGTTTTTCATATATTTCCTCATTTAATAAGAGTTAATTATAACTGGAATTTGCTGAGAGTTA
The DNA here is from genome assembly GCA_007570785.1 of Antilocapra americana. Lineage (NCBI taxonomy): Eukaryota > Metazoa > Chordata > Mammalia > Artiodactyla > Antilocapridae > Antilocapra > Antilocapra americana. The sequence continues at coordinate 26,406,129 of ML664161.1, forward strand.
TTTATGTTCCTGGACAGTGCTATGTACTTTACAGGAGTTATCAAGCACACTACTCCCAACAAACTGATGAGGTAGGTATTATTACTATTTCTTTCACCTCATGTAAAACTCAAGCCTCAGTATCCATAAGTACAGAATAGCTATCAAATTGTTCACCTACTGGGGAGAAGGTACATTGGAATACTCTTCCTGACCTAAGAAGTGACCACAGATGTTAAATTAGTCATTAAGACAGTGGCCAGGTTATAGCTTTACATGTTTGCTGTGAATAATTCTCTTGTCCCAGGCCATCCACAATCATACAGTGAAACGTAGTACACCAAGCTCAGTGCACTTTTGCCTTCTTATGACTGAAAACCTAGTTCTCGTTCTCATTTGTGAAGGGTGAGACTTAATGATGACATTTCTTCCCTCACCCTATGGAGCATGTTGCTATTCAAAATATTAAAGAACAAAAGGAAATCAACCTCACATTCTATTCCAAGCTTCTAAAGGTGGCAGGTGGTATATTATGTTATATATGTCCTCTCAGAGTTCCCAACACTTTGAAGCTATTTAGTTAGAAAGAAGAAGGCAATATCTAAGAGGAGTGTGCTCATGTTTTCTGAACTTTGACTCTGCTGTTGTATCGAGGTTACCAACACTGGCTTGATGTGCTGTTTCATTGATCTCTCCATGTGCCTCTACTGCTAGGCTTTTTTGGGAACATTTCATACTTAACGATAGGATTGTGTTCTTTTCAAAGGGAAATTTGAAAATAGAAATCAAATTTGGGTTAAAAAAGTTTTCATTTATTTAAATTGTCTAAAGGGGTTCACAAACCATTTGTGAAGCTCTTTAAAAATAAAAATCATGCAACTCACACATATTTTGTCAAATTAATATGCAATCAAATTGGCTTTTTTGGAAGTACAACTCTATGAATTTTAACTCATGGATAGACTCATTTAATCATTGCCCCAATCAGGACATAGAACTGTTCTGTGTCCCAAACAATACCCTTGTGCTGTCCGTAGCAGAGGCTACTGCATCTAGCCCCTGATCTGTTCTATGTCACTTTAATTTTGTCTTTTGGAAATGTCTTTTAAATCTGGGTGGTGGATAACCTATTGAAACTGGCCTTTTTTTTTTTTTAATCCAGCATAATGCCTTTGACACGCACCTGTTGTTATCAACAGCTCATTGTTATGCACTGATGACAAGGAGTCCAATTTGGGGTTGTACCAGACTTTGTTTGGATTTCTCAGGTGGCTTAGTGGTAAAGAATCTCTGTTCATACATGAGATACAGAAGATTCCTGGTTTGGGAAGATCCCCTGGAGGAGGAAATGGCAACCCACTCCAGTATTCTTGCCTGGAAGATCCCATGGACAGAGGAGCCTGGTGGGCTACAGTCCATGGGGTCATGAAGAGTTGGACATGACTGAGTAACTGAGCAGACACGCACACACACACACACACACACACACACACACACATACACAAGGATTTGTATCTGTTTCCCAGCTGAGGGACATTTGAGTTGTTTCTAGTTTATGGCAATTAATAATGCAGCCACTATAATCATTCATGTATAGGTTTTTGTCTGAACATAGGTTTCCATTTCTCTTGGGTAAATAGCTAGGAGTAGGATTGCTAGGTTCTATGGTATATGTGTGTTTACCTGGCTTTCTTAATGGCTCAGATGATAATCTGCTCAATGCCGGAGACCTGGGTTCAATCCCTGGGTTGGGAAAATCCTGTGGAGGAGGACACGGCAACCCACTCCAGTATTCTTGCCTTGAGAATCCCCATGGACAGAGAACCCTGGCCTGATCTATGGGGTCACAAAGAGTTGGACATGACTGAGTGACTAGGCACACACAACTGAATAAGAAACTGACAAGTTGTTTTCTTAAGAGGCTGTACCATTTTGTAGTCTCAGCAGTAGAAGAGTTCCAGTTGTTCTGTATTCTCTTCAGCATTTAGTATTGTCAGTATTTCTTTTTTATTTTTGAGATTAGTTATTTTTATTTTCTCTTGTGATGTGGACAATATTTTTAAAAGTCTTTATCGTATTTGTTACAACATTGCTTCTGTTTTATGCATTGGTTTTTTTGGCCACGAGGAATGTGGGATCTTCGCTCCCTCACCAGGGATCAGACCTGCACGCTCTATGCTGGAAGGCAAAGTCTTAACCACTAGACTGCTAGGGAAGTTCCTATTGTCAGTATTTCTTACTTTAGTTTTTCTGAAAGGTGTTTAGTGGTATCTCATTTTTTGGTTTTAACTTTCACTTCCTTATAGCTAATAATGTTGAATTTTGACAACATGCCTCTTTAAGACTTTTGATATTTTAAAATTGGGTTGTTTGTAGTGTGATTCCTATAAGTTTATTCTTCTTTGTCAAAATGGTTTCCTGTATTTAAGGTATTTCTCTATCCATATAAATTTAAGAATCAACTTGTGTATATCTGTAAAAAGATCTTTCTAGAATTTTTGATTGGAATTTCATCAAGTCTGTCAAATAATTTGGGGGAGAATTGGCATCTGTTTTATGTGGAGTCTTATGATCCATGAGCATGGTATATCTCTTGTATTATTTTCTGTTGCCAATGTAGTAAGTACCAGAAACTTAGTGGCTTAAAGCAACATCCAAAATTAATTAAATATTTAAAAAATCATTTATTGACACCAGAGATTTTGTGAATCACAAGTGCAGGTTAGTATGGTTTAGCTGGTTCTCTGCTTAGGGCCTTACAAGGCTAAAATCAAAGGGATCAAGCTTGTCACAAGGTGGTGTTCCTTTCTGAAGGTGCTTGGAAAGATGACACTTCAAAGTTGTTGACCAGATTCCATGCACTATGGCTGCAGGACTGAGGTTCTTGTTTCCTAACTGGTTGTCAGCTGAAAGTAAAGAGGAACTTTAAAGGATCTCTTGATGAAGTGAAAGAAGAGAACAGAAATGCTGACTTAAAACTCAACATTCAAAAAACTAAGATCATGGCCTCCAGTTCCATCACTTCCTGGAAAATAGATGGGGAAACAATGGAAACAATGACAGACGTTATTTTCTTGGGCTCTAAAATCATTGCAGATGGTGACTGCAACCATGAAATTAAAAGATGCTTGCTCCTTGGAAGAAAAGCTATGACAAACCTAGACACCATGTTAAAAAGCACAGACATTACTTTGTTGAGAAAGGTCCATCAAGTCAAGGCTATGGTTTTTCCAGTAGTCATGTACTGATTTGAGAGTTGGACCATAAAGAAAACTGAACACGGAAAAGTTGATGCTTTTGAACTGTGATGTTGGAGAATACTCTTGAGAGTCCCTTCAATTACAAGAGATCAAACCAGTCAGTCCTAAAGGAAATCAGTCCTGAATATTCATTGGAAAGACTGATACTGAAGCTGAAGCTCCAATACTTTGGCCACCTGATGCGAAGAGCTGACTCACTGGAAAAGACCCTGATGCTGGGAAAGATTGAATGTAGGAGGAGAAAGAGGATGAAATGGTTGGATGGCATCACCTTGAGTTGGTGATGGACCGGGAAGCTTGATGTGCTATAGTTCATGGGGTTGCAAAAAGTCAGACATGACTGACCAACTGAACTGACTGTCAGCTGAAGATTTCTCCAGTTCTTTAATGCCATTGGCATTCCATGATATGTTTCTATGTTTATCTTTCAACTTCAAAGCCCTGTAGCATTCCTCTCTTACTTCCCATTTCTTTGGCACATCCTTTGTTGCATTTCTCTGACTTTAGCCAGAGAAAGTTGTTTGGCTTTTAAGGGTTCATAATGCAGAGTTCCAAAGAATAGCAAGGAGAGATAAGAAAGCCTTCCTCAGTGAGCAATGCAAAGAAATAGAGGAAAATAATAGACTGGGAAATACTAGAGATCTCTTCAAGAAACTTAGAGATACCAAAGGAACATTTCATGCAATGATGGGCTCAATGAAGAATGGAAATGGTATGAATCTAACAGAAGCAGAAAATATTAAGAAGTGGCAAGAATACACAGAAGAACTGTACAAAAAAGATCTTCATGACCCTAATAATGGTATGGTATGGTCACTCACCTAGAGTCAGACATCCTGGAAGGTAAAGTCAAGTGGGCCTTAGAAAGCATCACTACAAACAAAGTTAGTGTAGGTGATGGAATTTCATTTGAGCTATTTCAAATCCTAAGAGATAATGCTGTGAAAGTGCTGCACTCAATATGCCAGCAAATTTGGAAAACTCAGCAGTGGTTACAGGACTGGAAAAGGTCAGTTTTCATTCCAATCTCAAAGAAAGGCAATGCCAAAGAATGCTCAAACTACCACAAAATTGCACTCACATGCTAGTAATGCTCAAAATTATCCAAGTCAGGCTTAACAATATGTGAACCATGAACTTCCAGATATTCAAGCTGGTTTTAGAAAAGGCAGAGGAACCAGAGATCAAATTGCCAACATCTGTTGGATCGTCGAAAAAGCAAGCAAGTTCCAGAAAAACATCTATTGCTGCTTTGTTGACTATGTCAAAGTCTTTGTGTGGATCACAATAAAGTGTGAAAAATTCTTCAAGAGATGGAATACCAGACCACCTGACCTGCCTCTTGAGAAACCTGTATGCAGGTCAGGAAGCAATAGTCAGAACTGGGCATGGTTCCAAATTGGAAAAAGAGTACATTAAGGCAGTATATTGTCACCCTGCTTATCTAACTTATATACAGAGTACATCATGAGAAATGCTGGGCAGGATGAAGCACAAACTGAAATCAAGACTGCCAGGAGAAATATCAATAGCCTCAGGTATGCAGATGACACCACCCTTATGGCAGAAAGTGAAGAAGAACTAAAGAGCCTCTTGATAAAAGTGAAAGAGGAGAGTGAAAAAGTTGGCTTAAAACTCAACATTCAGAAAACTATGATCATGGCATCTGGTCCCTTCAATGTAAATAGATGGGGAAATAGTGGAAACAGTGGCAGTATTTGTTTTTTGGGGGGACTCCAAAGTCACTACAGATGGTAACTGCAGCCATGAAATTAAAAGACACGTATTCCTTGGAAGGAAAGTTACAATCAAACTAGACAGCATATTCAAAAGCAGAGACATTACTTTGCCAACAAATGTCCATCTAATCAAGGCTATGGTTTTTCCAGTACTCATGTATCGATGTGAGAGTTGGACTATAAAGAAAGCTGAGCACCGAAGAACTGATGCTTTTTGAACTGTGGTGTTGGAGAAGACTCTTGAGAGTCCCTTGGACTGAAAGGAGATCCAACCAGTCCATCCTAAAGGAGATCAGTCCTGAGTGTTCATTGGATGGACTGTTGTTGAAGCTGAAACTCTGATACTTTGGCCACCTGATGCACAGAGCTGACTCATCTGAAAAGACCCTGATGCTGGGAAAGATACAGGGCAGGAGAAGAAGGTGACGACAGAGGATAACATTGTTGGATGGCATCACCAACTCAATGGACATGAGTTTGCATAAACTCTGGGAGTTGGTGATGGACAGGGAGGCCTGGAGTGCTGCCGTCTATGGGCATCACAAAGAGTCGGACATGACTGAGTGACTGAACTGAACTGAACTAAACGGTTAGATCAAGCCCATGTGAATAATCCAATATAATCTTTGTATTTGAAGCTCCATAATCTTAGTTACATCTTAAGTTACTTTTGCTAAAGTAAGTAACATTATGGGTTGGAACATTAGGAGGAGGTTAGGCCATGAAGGCCATCTTCACAACCACATATTTAGTTTCTTTGGTTTCTTTATCAATGTTTTATAAATTTCAGCATACAGATTTTACATATGCTTGATTAAGCTTTTTAGCTGAACATTTTAATTTTTATTTGAGTTATTGTACTCAGTATTTAAAAATATTTATGATTGTTCATTGCTAGTTTAATTTTGTGTGTTTACTTCACATTCTGTCTTGCTAACCATATTTAGTTCTGTTTATAAATAAATTCCTTAGGGCTTTCTATGTTGAAAATAATGCACCTGTGAATAGCCTTATTGAACTGGGCAAGACTTCTAGAATGATTTGGAATAGTACTAAGAATATCCTTTCCTTGCTCCTTAAAGCATTCAGTCTTTTAATATTAGATGTAATGTTAGCTGTAGGCATTTTTATTAGATGTTCTTTTGCTATTTGAGTAAGTTCCCTCCTATACTTAGGTTCCTGAGAATTTGTATCGCGAATGGGTATTGAATTTTGTCAAGTACTGTTCCTACATCAATTGATATTATGATGTGGTTTTTCTTCTTTAAATCTATGAAAATACTGAAACCAATCTTGAATTCCTGGGATAAACTCTGCTTGGTTATAGAATATCCATAAATTTGTTTTCTTGTGCTGTCTATGGTAGGTTTTGTAATGAGAGTAATATTGATGTCATTAAATGAATTGGGAACAGTTTTGTCCTCTTTCATTTTATGGAAGAAATTGTGTAGAGTTGATGTTATTAATTCTTTAAATGTTTGGTAGAATTCAGCAGTGAAACCATTGATGCTTAAATATTTATTTTTTGGAAGATTTCTACATACACATGTAATTTCTTTTTAATGATTATAGGACCATTCAGATTGTCCATTTAATTTTGGGTGAACTTTGGTAAGTTGTGGTTTTTAAGATGTTGGTCCATTTTAACTAAATTTTGTCATTTTCATGCCTAGAGTTTTTAGTATTGCCTTATTACAGTTTTAATGCTGTGTAATCAGTAGTGAAACACCCTCTTTTATTCCTAATATTAGTGATATGTGTTTTACTTTCCTTGTTGATTCTCCTGGCTAAAGGTTTAGCAATTTTATTGTTCTTTTCAAAGAACCAGCTTTTGGCTTTGTTATTTTCTCTATGAATATTATTATTTCTGGTCTAAAAATCTTTGAGTAAGAGAAAAGGGAGGCAACAAAGGAGGAGATGGTTGGATGGCATCACCAACTCAATGGACATGAGTTTGAGCAAATTCCAAAAGATAGTGAAGGACAGGGAAGCCTGGCATACTGTAGTACATGGGGTCTCTAAGAGTCAGACTTAGCTTAGCGACTGAACAGCTACAACAAAAATCTTTTTCTCCATTTTTTATTATTTCCTTCATTTTGCTTGCTTAGTTTAGTTTTCTCTTCTTTTTGTAGGTTCCTAAGGTGAAATATTAGATTATTTTTTTGGGATCTTTATTCTTTTTTTATTGTGAACTTTTAATACAGAAAATTATTCTGTAAGCAATGATTTAACTGCATCCCATGCATTTCGATATGTTGGATTTTCACTTTTGTTCAATTCAAAATATTTTCTAATTTCCCTCAAGACTTTCTCTTTGTCCCATGTTTTATTTAGAAGTATATATTTTAATTCCTAAATTTTTGGAAATTTTTCATGTTATCTATTTATTTATATTTTTAGTTTAATTCTATGGTTAGAGAATATACTTTGAATTCCTTTAAATTTGTTTAAGTTTGATTTATGGTGCATGATATTGTGGTGAATGCTTATGCATACTTGAAAAGAATGTGCTATTGCTTCCAGTTTAGAGTCTTCAAAAAGTTGCTCCATGTACTCTCCCCAGGTTTATAGCTACATTCATTAAGAAAGACAAAGTGAAATATGCTTACTTCATTATACCCAGATTCAGAGCCTATTATGTTCCTTTGCTGAAAGGTTTTGAAGCAAGACCTGCTCAAACTTTATATATATTAGGAAAAGGAAAATAAAGATCTAGATGGAATTCAGGCTCAATTAAGTAATTGGGCTGCAGGGCTGGTCCTACATGTGGATGACCATCTAGGTTCTGTGACTTGGTGTTAATATCCAAATATTCAGTGGACAGGTCAAAGCACAGGGTATCTGTCAACCACAAATGAAGCAGATAAAGCTTCATGGTTAGATGAGGTTTATCCAGTTTAGAGTAAAATATTACAGGGAAAAAAATGCAGGCTCCTAGAACAGAGTGCCAATAAGAACCAAGTTGAAGGAGCATGCCCCAACCAGGTTACTAAGATTCAGAGAGTGGCTATGATCTGATTATGGAGCTGCATATGGAATTAAGGAAACTGATGGATTAATCTAGTCTGTGGTCATGTGAAATACTGTTGTATAGAAGGAAGACTGAGAAAATGATGATTCAGAGATAATCTGAATTATTATCTAGGGGTAGATAGCCTACTTTCAGCCTATCTCCTGGTCAGTGAGAAAATCCAGTGATCAGGCCAAACTCAGAGGTAAGGAAATTTTGAAGCTTAATGTCCCTAGAGAAGGCAGGTACTGGAAAGATTAATTTGCATGGATAGATGTTAAAGTGAATATGTAATAGCAATCTTTATTATTGTGTTGATTACATAGAACTAAGTACATATTTGAAACTTCTTGCTAAGTGATGTAGACATTATACTAGGAAACAATGACATTGAATATGAGATAAGTACTAATATCTAAGAGGTGAAGTGTGGAATGAGCATATAGTAAACAAAATTCAGGAAAGGATGACTAGGAATTTATTGTATGTAGATCCTAGTCATCTGAAGCAAAGGCAGAAGCTATTAAACCTCATCACACTAATGTAAAGCTAGGTTGTACTTCAGACCATGAGAAACCCTGCATCATTAGATAGATTCCTTTTCTTTTCTGTTTCTCCAGGTCTAAAAATATGCATTCCCACTCTCCACAAGAAATGAGAATCAAAAGCATATTACTGGACTTCCCTGGTGGTCCAGTGGCTAAGATTCCAAGCTTCCACTGCAGAGGGTGCAGCAGGTTCAATTTCTGGTCTGGAAAGTTCTGCATGCTGCAGTGCAGCGAAAAAAAGGGGGAAAATGTATTACTTGTAACAATAGTAAACTTCTGAGGCTGAATGCAAGTCTGTGTTAAATGAATCAATCTTCTGAGAAACATTTCAGATCATTGGTACCTTTATTCTTTTAAAACCAGCCTGAACAATCATAGTTTCTTTTCAGTCTGATTTACTCTGATTCATCACAGGGCAGGACTGACACTGGATTTGTATTTGCACACATTAGATTAAGTTTACCTTGGTAACCTGACTCCTTGTTGCCTCCAGCATAATCCAGTTACTCCTGGAATTATCAATTTAGACCCAATCACACAATAATTAGAATGTCTTCAAAGTGTTGCCATAGGAACTCAGCAGCTTATAAACAGGCATATTGTGAAAGTATAGAGGTGTGAGGATTTTTTTTTTAATAGCCAACAATTTGGGAGGTTAGAGTCTTTTAGCATAGCTGAGTATTGGAACTGAGATTACTTTGCCTTATATCAGCAATTGAATGTCTACTTGCTCTCTGTTGACAAGGACTATACAGAATTATTAATTACTTTTGTTAATGTCTTAGATGAAGACATAGGTGGAATGTTCATCAAATTTATGGATGACACAAAACTAGGAACATAACAATTATTGTGATGATCAACTCAGGAATCAAATTGATTTCAAGACAGAATTTAGTGGCAATCCATCCAATATGTGCCTGTAGGAATGACCTCCATACAGCATAATTTGATCACCATATCATTCCTCTGATCAGAAAATTTCAGTGATTTCCTCTTTGCTGTTTAAATTAAATCCCAAGTTCTTAGCCTACTGTTCAAGACCTTGCAATATTCTGATCCTAAAACCCCGTGCTTACCACCAAAATCTTTTATAGTTCTTTTCCTAATACCCTGTGCTTGAGTCAAACTGAATTATTTATAGACGATTTCCTATTAATGTTCCATGCTTTCCTCTAAGCATTATTCTCCATTGAGTTTCTTTCCCCCACACTTTCCTTCCACCTCAATTCTAAATTTCCAAACCATTTCTTTCAGTTTAAAGCTACCTCTTCTATTTAGTCTTCTTTGACTGCCTAGCTGGAGTAATCTCTTTCTTTTGCTAATCTTCAATAACACTTATCCGCTCCTCTCTATTTTTATCACTTTACTTTGTATTGCAGCTATTTCTTGTACATACTCGAAGTTTCTGTTAGACTCTGCTTAGTGCTCAAACTTCTCTCTGATAAATCTTTGAACATACTGTAGTGCCTCTGCATGTCTATTGTCCAAAGTTGATGATGCTTAAGTGGTTTGCATGTGGCTTACTTCCTCTACTGGGAATAAGTGCCTTTAGAGAAGGCCCTACATCTTGCTTGCTAGAGGTCTCTGCAGCTATAGGCTAGTGACTTGTAAACAGAAAGTGTTCAATACATGTTTTATTGAATTAAAGAATGCCGAAAGGAAAACTCCCTCAGGTAATGGTATAAGAATTAGAAGGGAATGGTGGTGTTAAGAAAGAGACATTTAATTTCTGAGACAAAATGTTGTTTAAGATATAATAAATTCTGTGATTGTGTTGCTGTTGTTCAGTTGACGAGTCATGTCTGACTCTTTGCAACCTCACAGACCTCATGCGAGTCTAGCACACCAACCTTCCCTGTCCCTCACCATCTCCTGTAGTTTGCCCAAGTTCATGTTCAATAAATTGGTGATGTCATCCAACCGTCTCATCCTCTGTCATACCCTTTTCCTCCTGCCCTCGATCTTTGCCAGCGTCAGGCTCTTTTCTAGTGAGTTGGCTCTTCACATCAGATGGCCAGAGTATTGAAGCTTCAACTTCATCATCAGTCCTTCCAAAGAGTATTCAGGATTGATTTCCTTTAAGACTGATCACCTAGTTTGATCACCTTGCTTTCCAAGGGACTCTCATGTACAATCATGCTAAGAAAGAAGAACAGTAGAGATTTTCGGTGATGTGATTTTCGGCCAATAGAGGTGACAAGTGTATGAAACTTGTATCCTCCTTTAAAATGACCACACACTCTGGATGGCTTGAACAACACTAGCTTATACCATTTGTTTCAGTGTAGCACTCTAATAAATGTCCTATTTCATATGCTGTTAGTATGTCACTCTATTTATTAAATACATCTTTGATTTTTAGACTACTGGGTTGCTGTGAGACTTGTGACATAGGCTAATATTTGGGATAATAGAAGTAGTTTTTCAAGTGTGGATATAAATCTCATCTCTGTTACCTACTAGAAATGTGATCTGGACAAGTTACCAAGACCTGTGTAATTACCCCCGTATGGCTGTTATGTTCAAAACAGAGAGTGGAGGTCTTCAATATGGAATTTCTCAGTAATATTCAGGTTTCAGTATTTATAACTCCACAGAGGTTTTATAAGGGGCCAGATATGTCTAGAGTAGTGGGGAAAGAAATAGTTCACAGAGTTGTTATACCTTCAGCCCTCTGCATTAAAGATCATGCAACCAAATAAAAGGGCATTGTTCTTGCTAGTGAACTGTTTCAGCTGGTTACCAATAGAAAGGCTAAAGATCACAGAAACTGGAATCCAGTGTCATCATTTGTCTCTTGAATAAGAAGAGTAGAGCAGATGAGGCAATACATGAGGGTTATACATTTCCCTTTACTATAAATTCAGAGTATGGTGGACTGCAAACCAAGTCTGAATCTAGGATTTCTAGACTTTTTGTTCCTCACTAAGAAGAAAAAGTGTCCAGATAATAAAACATTTCCAAGTGGAAATAAACCAAGACAATATGATAAAGCATAAGAAGAACAAACTTATCTGCCAGAAATTCAACTTTGATGAAAAAAATTTTTTTTTAAATTTTTAATTAGGCAGAGTTCAGTGATAAAGAGACCATTCTAGAGCCAGGCTGTTGTAATTTAATCATTACCCTACAACATTCTGGGGCTTCCCAGGTGCTGCAAGCGGAATGCAGGAGACTCAAGAGACGAAGGTTTGATCCCTGGGTCTTCAGGAAGATCCCCTGGAGAAGGGAATGGCAATCCACTCTGGTATTCTTGCCTGGAAAATTCCATAGACAGAGAAGCCTGGCAGACTACAGTCCATGGGGTTGCAAAGAGTTGGACTTGACTGAGCATGCACACGCTAGATGCACCAATTACCCTTTTCTAGCCAAGGATCTTTATGTTATTTACACTTGTCTCAGTTTCCTTAAGAAGAAGACAATGGCACCCCACTCCAGTATTCTTGCCTGGAAAATACCATGGACGGAGGAGCCTGGTAGGCTGCAGTTCATGGGGTTGTGAAGAGTCAGACATGACTGAGCGACTTGACTTTCACTTTTCACTTTCATGCATTGGAGAAGGAAATGGCAACCCACTCCAGTGTTCTTGCCAGGAGGATCCCAAGGTTGGCAGAGCCTGGTGGGCTTCCGTCTATGGGGTCGCACAGAGTTGGACACGACTGAAGCAACTTAGCAGCAGCAGCATTCTTATCTGTTATATGGAGATATAAAAAAAGCCTATCTTCCTGGTTGGTTCTGACAATATTACTATTGTAAAATTGTTACAATTTTATGGTTATGTTATATTTTTTATAAATATAAAAATGTGTTATTATAAATATAATTATAATTTTGTGTTAATATTTTAAGTCTTAAAACAGTTCCTAGTCAATAGTCAGCCTACATATGCAGTAGTATTATGTAAGCACTTGAGGGTAATAAGTATTCTCTTTACCTTTGTTATTTGTATTGACAGGATGGGACTTCTGTGGTGTGTAATGAGTCTGTACTTCTATGGGATCCTGCAAAGTGATGCCTCAGGTAAGCGAATGTCTTTTCACAATCTACTAAGATGCAGATAACATGTAGGGTAATGTCGTATGTCTGAAAATGGGTTAAGAGAACATAATGTTGCGTATTTCCATTGACTTCTGTGGTAATATAAAATCTTATATTTGATAGAATCATATAATTTTGATGGTGGCAAGAACTACTGAAATCTTTAGTATTTATGGGACAAAGTACACTGGGAAGACTGGTTTGGTGTGTTTAATTATAGGAATTTTTCTTCACCTTCACATCTAAGGCAGCTAGAATGGTATTTCTTTCCCTTACCTCAGGTCCTATGGGAAAAGAAATTGACAGTGATAGTGGATGACTTCTGTTTTCCAAACTTGAGCCAGTGGCAGAGAAAGCCTTGGTGGTAACAGCCCATTGATACCTTATAAAAACAAATAAATAAAGATAGAGTTTTGCCCTGTTGACTCCTGCAATGCAGGAAACACAAGAGACACAGGTTCAGTCCTTCAGTTGGGAAGATCCCCTGGAGAAGGAAATGACAATCCACTTCAGTATTCTTGCCTGAAAAATCCCATGGACAGAGGAGCCTGGAGGCCTACAGTCCAAAGGGTCACAGAGAGTTGGACTCGGCTGAGTGACTAAGCACACAGAGAGCACACACATAGAAAGAAAGAACCTATCATTAGGCTCATTCTTTATTTGGTTGTTGCTTCATAAGCATAAGAAGATGCAGCCAAAATATTTATTGAGTTTAGATAACCAAACTCAACTCTCATGGACATGGATCATATGACATCAGAGTTGCAGGGGACTTGAAAGTCTGTCTTTGTGGATCTCATCTCATCTGTAGAAGTACTGCTTAGAACTATTTGATGGTACCTCTAACTAGTGATAATCTCATTTTGGCCCATTATGTCTTTGGACTGATCACATTATTAGAAAAATTTTAGTACATATAACTGAAGTTTGTCTTTTGTCACATCCATACATTTCTTTGGTTCAACTGCTTGGTTTAAATGGAAAAGACCTCATGAGTGTCTAATTTTAATTCAAGGAACTGAGTCATCTTCATTTAAAAAAAAACCTTTCATGTATAATTTCCCTGAAGATCATGGATCATATTTTGAATATCATTGCTTTAATTCTTCATTGTGAGAGGCCATCAGAGATGTTCAACAGAGGTCACCAAACTATGGCCATGTTCTCCAGTATATACTTTCAACTATCCTTCACGTGGCTTGGATTTGAGCCTTCCTACCATCTTGATTATTTTTCCTGTGTGTGTTTTCGTTTTGCTACACCACTTAAGGCATTTTCTTGGAAACCAAAAATAGCACTAAAGGAGGGATATAACTTGGACAGAGTACAGCTCAAAGCCAAGAGAAGGAGAGATAACTTCTAACCTTGTTGGCCCTTAGAGGCTTTACAGAGGAGAGGATATATTATAAGCAGGACTGATATTCAACTGGTTACACTAGTATAGCCCTCTCCTGCCTGTTTAAACCAGCATCTACCCTGCCTAATTGAGTGTCCCATTTGACTGGCCTGTTCCCTGATGTCCTGATTTTAAATATGCTGAGTATAACCCCTGATTGTAGTTTCTTATTTGATTTAGTTCTGTCCTTGAATGGTATCTTCTTACAGAGGATTTCCTTAACCATCTTAACTAAAATAGCCCTGCCAATCACTCCAGTCCTCTATCCTTCGTTAGTTTTCTTCATAACACTTATTATTTTTTGTCACTATATCAATTGTTCTCATACTTTTCTTCTCCTCCTCCTCTTTTTTCATTTTCTTTTTCCTTTCCAATCCCTGTTTTCCTCTCCTTTCTCTCTCTTTCTCTTCCTCTTTTCCTTCCTATTTCTCTGCTTTTAAGCTCCCCCAAGGACAGGGGCTTGTCCATTTTGTATGTTAATTCATACACTTTGGAGTAAAGATTGACACATAGATGCATAGATGCATAGTAGGAACTCAGTGTTAACATATATACAGATAGATATATGATAGGTTTAGGTAGATATATAAATGAATGAAAAACTGTCCCTTCACATTTTTTCCCAAGTTGGTCAACTATATAATTGGTCAGTTATAAAGTCTATAATAGAACTTGTTTGTATTCATACTAGCAATTTGTCAATGTGGTTTTATGTCCTCACCTTGAAGGGAAATGGAAAAACGACCTTGTTAACCTTGTTAGAGATCAATGAATTCTCAGGAGTTAGTAGCTCATTAGTGCTGGTGCCTCCCCAGTGGTCCTAGCAGAGTTGCTTTTCTGAATGACATTTACTGTAATCCATCCAAGGAGCACCCCCCACCACCCCTTCAGATGTTGTTGGAGAGTGAGCTTTTTACCCAGGAACTGACTCATAATTCTTCCAGGGAAGCTGACTTCTTGAATAAAATACGTTCTCATACCAGCCCCATTGAGTCACCATGGGAGCAGGAAACATGTTGTAATGCCCTCGGCCCATCTGGCCCATATTCATTTGCCTTCCTTATGAAAAGGTATATTGTGTCTGTGTCAGGGATGCACTTCCTAGTTGGAAGGAGGGGAACAAAAAGTAAGTGTTATTGACAAAAATAAAAGGGGAACCGGCTCTGTGCTATGAGAAGGAAAAATGGATCTGATGAACCAACCTCTCGTGCATCATGCCTTTTACAACAGTGTAGATGACAGTAGACTGGTTAGTCTTTCATAAGGCCCTTCCTGTGCGTCAGGTACCCATGTTAACGGAACCACAGTATTGATGTGATCAAAGAAAGATATCTTGAAAACCCTAAAGCTCTGTACATGCTTGTGATGCTTGTTTTATCTTGTTCCTCTGGACTCCTTTATGTGGACCCTTCTCTAAAGGAAAGTCCCAAATTTTAAAAAGGAATCACAGCCACACAACAGCTTTATTTCTATGTGGTGCATTTCAATACAGTCAACTGGACTTTAAGGCACACAATTCTGACTAGAAAACATAGTCTTTCTATAGCAATACTGTGATTTCCATCTTCACTGGGGAGTGTGGGGTCAGCATTTCATTTCTGATGGTAATAAAAGCAAATAATCAAAATGCAGTATTTATTCTCTTTTAAGGAATTAAAGCTTGAATGATTCTAGTAGTGATAATATAATTATAATGTAACCATTATAGAGATGATAATAAAGCTCCCTTTGCTGAAACAAAATTTCATTTGAATTTTACATATTCTTTGTCATTCTGTGTCAAAACACAGCAGTCAAGGTATTTTAACTCCCTTATAGGGGTCAGAAAATTAGAATCAAAGTGGCTGAGAGAGCTATCCAAAGCCATACAGCTAATACTTAACAAAACTGTGACTGCAGCTATTTCCTCGGTTCCTAAAATAGATATTTTTACTAAATACATTCCCCTTGGACTCTACTAGCATATAAATAATTTAGAAAAATATATTAAGATCCCAAGGGTCATGAGTTTTGCTAATTATTAAAGGACCACCCTATAATAGATTGGTATGCTTTTTATTAATACATGAGAATTATTTTTACTCCCTCTTCCCCCTCATTTGAGATGTTTTCCACCCTCAAGGAAGAAAATCACTGTAATATAAGCTCGACTCAATATTCCCATTTTTGCTTATCATACAATTAAGAATTTCCAATACTATATGCAAAGAAGTTCTCCTTTGCAAGAATTCTAAAAGCAAACTGATTTGTCACACACTTCTCTTTTGGTGTGTTTCTTTGGCAGCATGTTAGAAAGTTGAACTGTTAAAGCCACCTTTATAAAGTAGAAATAAATATTCGGAAATTGTGATTCCAAGTTGGGGAGGTAGTTAGAATGGTACCATGTATAATCTGATGAATTTGAAAAATACTGCCATCTCAAAATTATTTGCTGCAGACCATATGAAAAATGATAGCAATGAATTTTCTTCCCCAAATGCATGTGTGCATGCACGCACACACACACACACACACACATCTTTGAATACAGCTTTTTATTTCAGAGTCAACAAATTGTTGACTGTGTGCCAGGTGCAGGATCATTAGCTTCACAGAAAACACTGTGATGGGAGTGGGGTGTAGAAATTCTTACAACCCTCTTATAGATTAGGAAATATAGAGCTGGGGTGGGGGGCGTTGAGTAGGGAGGATAAGATGAGAGGGGAGGGTGGGGTTGGCCTCAGTTAGCAGTACTCCTGATAGGGTTTCAAAGGCATCTTTCCTCCAAAAGCCAAGCTCTTTCTTTTTTACCACATTGCCTAACCTTAGGGCTTTCTTATGCTAACAGAGGTAAGATTCCCTGATCTTTTTATCATTGTTTGTAAGAAATTTGCAGAGAGTGGAAATAATATTGTGATTTATTGGGAATTAATTACACTATGTAGAATAAATAAATAAGTAAAAGCATTGTGGCTTAGCAGGAATCAAGATATTGATTCAAGTTCTGACTGTTTCACTTAATGAGATGTTTAATGACATTAAAATCATTTAATCATGCTGTTTCTCTGTGTCCTTACATATAAACCAAAGCAACTGACTGATTAGCAACAGCAAACCTAACCATCCAGCCAACTAAACCAACTGACAATAGCAAAATCTCAACCAATTCTTCATTATTGCTTTTTTATTAAAGAACATTGTGGGTCTTACAATAAACCATGGACATATCCAGGATACACCTTTCCTATTATTTAATTATTTCTAATGACAAATGTTTCTCTTACAATGATTTCACTTTATTTTAAATATCATATGTTTGACCATTTCATATTGTTAGAATCCGGGGTAAATAAAGAAAAGCTCTTTTTGTAAGAATCTTACAGTCAAGTCTGAGAGAAAGAAGAGAAAATAAATACCAAACAAAATTGCATGAGAGAGCAGAGAAAGTTATTAATCCTGTAGGGCAGTATTAAAGATTTCTCAATCAAAGAACAGCTGTTCTTTTCTAGGAGAAAATTCATCTCTTACTTGGGAACAAAATAGTTCAGTTTGGCTGAAGGGAGAGTGTGAAGGTGTTTAGAAGCCAAGCTGGAAAGGTAGGTTGGGAACAGATTGTGGAGGACAGGAATCCCTGCAGGTGAAGGAAATATTTATGTTTAATGTATTTTAGATACACTTGGGTAGTTCTTTGTTGTTGTTTTTCTTCTACAAGGATCTATTGTATTTTAGTGCCAAGCAATGGTTCCTTCAGTTTGGGGCAAAGATTCAATTTGTTTGCCAGCTCCCATGGTCTCATATTATTTGAATGTGCTTTTTGAAAAACTCCTTACTTGGGTGTACTTGTGACATTCAGTCCTATCTCTGTTGCTCATGGCTGGTCATCCTGAACACATTTTGCTTCTATGCAATTTAGTACAAACATTTAGAGAAAGTGAGAAGAATCCAGTTTCATTTTATCTTAGACCTAAAGGTCATTAGAATTATAACATTCACCCTGATGTCCTTTAAATGTTTCTTCTTGGGAGCAGGTATCTTTACTCTTGTTTTTATTTTATTTTTTTAAATGCTTTGAAAGACTGATGTTTATGTTTAATTACTTGTACTTCCCAAGGGTGGGTATTGAAAATATATTAGGGTACCACAATTTATCGGTGTGATGCTGACTTTGCAATTATAAATTCTCTAGAAAGGCTTCTTGTAATAAAGGGATAATTCTATGTTTAGAAAAATGACCTGATTTTTCCTTCACATGTATGAATTAAGAGAAGACACTATTTTTGCAGGGAATACGTGAGTGTATATGGTTCTCAGTGACAATGTCTGGCTTATAAGACTTTCTTCTGCCCTTTGAATCACCTTTGTTTCTGCAGGCCCATCCCACCCCTCACCCCGTAATGTTTGTTTCTGCCATATTTAGATGAGCTTTAGAGAACCAAATCACCATCTGATTACCACTGACTCACTCACTACTGGGTCAGTCCTCACCTATTTTATTTCATAATTTTAAAAAAAGCTTTTCTATTTAATAGATGAATTTCTTTAGAAAATAAAATATACTTCTATCCTCAATATTAAAAAAAAACCCAAAGATTGCTTTATTCTAAAATCCACTGGGTGTTGCAATTGCTCATTCATTTTTGAGGGACAGGGAGAAAATGGTTAAATTTTATAAATAATATGAGAACCTCGGTCATAATTTCAAGTACCTGCCATACAAACCTATAAAAGCAATATACAGAATTGCTTTCTTTTGTCTTTCTCTGTTTTAGAGGCAGCTGGGATAATGAAAATACAAGACAGTTGAGAAAATGAGAGAAAAGAGACAGAACAATCACACACTTGATAGTCTAGACTTGGCTGAGTTCTATTATTTTCATGAATTCCTTTTCTCCTTCTGCCATCAGAATCAAAACTCCTGGCATAACTTTACATTATTAGGAAATAAATACCCTTTCCTACAGTGTTATAAGGTCTGTAATAATATTTTAAGGCTCTTTGCCATCATTGTTTTTTTTTTTTTTTAACTTCCAAGATACGTTCATGTTTTTTGAAGTACTCTTTAAGCTAGGCAAGAGTATACATTTAAAAAAAAATATTGGAGCGTGGTTGATTTACAGTGTTGTGTACAGCAAAGTGAGTCAGTTATACATATTCATATATCTACTCTTTCTTAGATTCTTTTCCCATATAAGTCATTACTGTGCATTTTGATATATACTTTACTGTACTGATGTTTGCATTTTCCCCATAACTTATACAATAGAACGTTGTGGTCCCTTTAAAGTTTGGACTTTCTATGCCAGGGAGAGGGATGAACTGAAGAGTATTTGCCAACTATGCTTCCTTCAAGGAACTTACGTAGATACTCAAAAGGAAAGAAATAGAAAGAGAGGTCATCCATCAGTAACTTTTTCTATATAAATACAGCTCTTTATTAATAGAATATTATGGGTTTTATTTGATTCTTAGTTGAAATATAGATCTCTATTAGTGTTAAGGCAAGTGCAATAATACAAATTATTGTTCTCAAGCAGTTCTCAACCATTGTTGACCATTATTTACTCTAGCTTTGTTTACCCTTTTTCACTTTAAGAAGTCATTCATTGTGGACTAGTTTGCTGTTCAAATATTTTATACTTAATAGATTAAATTGATGCACCAGAGTTAATTCTGTCCTTCCCTAGATCTTTGGGACTTCAGATGGCCCCAGAACTCTTAATGAACTAATTTTTGCCTTTCACTTAGAAAGCTGTAATTTTATCCTCATATTTTCTAATTTGCTTTGGACTTTTTGATCTATCTAGTCTTCTGGGGAAAACTGAATTTCTCTTATACAGGACTTTTTGACATCCATGGCTTGCTTCTAAATGCCTTTGTAGTGGTTTTTTATTGTCCATTCAAAATAAAGGAAAACAAAGAGGAGTGGGAGTGAGGAGAGAAGAGGAAAGAAAAAGGAGAGACAGAGAAAGAGAAGAGATAATGATAGAGACAGAGACACATAGAGAGAGATACAAAGACAAAGAGCTACAGAGAATCTTTCCATAGAGGAATGTTGCTGCATTTGATGCAATCCCAGTTATATACTTTTTCAGGTAATTAAAAAAAACCACCTTTTAAAAAAATACCACACTTAAATACTCTCCCTTTCTAACTTAACTTTACATTGGATGGTATCATTTCAGAATAGCTCAGCTTCTGTTTTTTATTTCTATATTCTCTTTCCTTTCTTCTTAGTATATTAAAATGATGAGATGAAACAGAAGCCTTAAATATTATAGGAGTTTCCTTGTATCTAGTGTTCTTCTAGCCAAGAGTACCATCAGCATATTCAAGATACTTGTACTGTGAAGGCACAATACAGCAGAGATGGTGGAGGCATGGAACTGTGCATGCCGGCATGGTAATAAAGGAAGAGGAGATGTCAGACAAGGGTGTTCCCTTATGTACTCTGCGTACATAAGGTGTAGGGCAGAAACAACCTGCTGTTTGCAACTGACACTGAGCTATAAAATGTCTTTTCTATTAGCAGTGTATTGCTTGAGGCTCAGTAGAAACCCAGCTTGTATTTAGGTCTAAGAGGAAGGTATTGCTTTGTTTGGAGGATGGTTGAAATAATGGAAATTGTGAATAAAGCATTTAGTAAATGGAAGTGTTTGAGAAGTTCCTCCCATGGCATGCACTATTCTTAGTGAGAAGCTAAGGGGGGTTTCAAGAAGAAAGTGAAGGCAGGGTCTTTGTTTCTGGTTACTTATTAAAGACAGCTCTTAGCTATTTCACCTTTATTACTCTAAATATCCTATTATTAAAAATATTCTTCCTCTCAGTTGCAATGCAGTGATAATTTATGACTGCAAAAATAGCCATGAAGCATTATGTAATATTGAATTTTTTAATCACTAAAGGAAGATCTTGTTAAACTAAGTATGGTTTTAAATATCTTTTTTTCTAATTCTCTGTAAATTGCTAATAACTATATAGTGGAGTGTGTGTGTTTAATAAAAAAGAAGGAAGGTGAGGGAAATAACATTAATTGAATTTGGGAGTTGTGTATGTGTATGTATTAACACAAAATATTACATAAATTTCTAAATAACCTCATAAGATAGAGATAAATGTTTTCATCTGTCTTTACCAGTGAGGAATTCCAGATTCAAAAAAGTGAATTTAAAAAGTTCAATTAACTTAAAAGCCCTATTATTAGGGCTTCCCAGGTGGCTCAGTGGTAAAGAATCCACCTGCCAATGTAGGGGACTTGAGTTCAATCCCTGGGTTGGGAAGATCCCCTGAAAAAGGAAATGGCAACTCACTCCAGTATTCTTGCTGGGAAATCCCAGGGACAGAGGAGCCTGGCAGACCGCAGTCCATGGAGTGGCAGAGTCAGACACAGCTTAGCAACTAAACAACATAACTTTAACTCAGTAGTAAAACTTTTCTACACAACTGACTTAAAAATGCACGCTGTTTGCTCAGTACCATGCTGCCACTGAATTCTTTATGATTAAAACTCTTCATTTTCTAAATATGCCAACAAAAATTGTCTGTCAATAATTGATACAGAGCACAGACATTTGAAAGGAAACATACAGCAATTAAAAAAGCAGAGAACATAGGATGGGATTTTTTCATGGTGCAAATACTATGTCAAAATTAATATGTTGCTTCCTGAAGCATATACAGTGCACTACAATTGCATATATTTAGATAACATATTTTTCCAAGGTCATAAAAGAAACCAGCTCTAAACAAGATCTCAAATGCATGCAGGAACAGTGGTTCAGTGTGGATGTAGTGGGTTTGAGGGAAATGGGAAACTGTTAGTTGTAGTATTCAAGGTTCAGTTCAGTTCAGTTCTTCAGTCGTGGCCAACTCTTTGCAACCCTGTGAACCGCAGCATGCCAGGCCTCCCTGTCCATCACCAACTCCTGCAGTTTACCCAAACTCATGTCCATTGAGTCGGTGATGCCATCCAACCATCTCATCCTCTGTCATCCCCTTCTCCACCTGCCCTCAATCTTTCCCAGCATCAGGGTTTTCTCAAATGAGTCATTTCTTTCGCATCAGGTGACCAAAGTATTGAAGTTTCAGCTTCAACATCAGTCCTTCCAATGAACACCCAGGACTGATCTCCTTTAGAATGGACTGGTTGGATCTCCTTTTACTCCAAGAGACTCTCAAGAGTCTTCTCCAACACCACAGTTCAAAAGCATCAATTCTTTGGTGCTTAGCTTTCCTTATAGCCCAACTCTCACATCCATACATGACCACTGGAAAAATCATAGCCTTGACTAGATGGACCTTTGTTGGCAAAGTAATGTCTCTGCTTTTTAATATGCTGTCTAGGCTGGTCATAACTTTCCTTCCAAGGAGTAAGTGTCTTTTAATTTCATGGCTTCAGTCATCATCTGCAGTGATTTTGGAACCAAAAAAATGAAGTCAGCCACTGTTTCCAGTTTCCCCATCTATTTGCCATGAAGTGATGGGACCAGATGCCATGATCTTAGTTTTCTGAATGTTGAGCTTTAAGCCAACTTTTTTACTCTCCTCTTTCATTTTCATCAAGAGGCTCTTTAGTTCTTCTTCACTTTCTGCCATGAGGGTGGTGTCATCTGCAAATCTGAGGTTATTGATTTTCCCGGCAATCTTGATTCCAGCTTGTGCTTCTCCCAGCCCAGAGTTTCTCATGATGTACTCTGCATATAAGTTAAATAAGTGGGGTGACAATATACAGCCTTGATGTACTCCTTTTCCTATTTGGAACCGGACTGTTGTCCTATGTCCAGTTCTAACTGTTGCTTCCTGACCTGCATACAGGTTTCTCAAGAGGCAGGTCAGGTGGTCTGGTATTCCCATCTCTTTCAGAATTTTCCACAGTTTATTGTTATCCATACATTCAAAGGCTTTAGCATAGTCAATAAAGCAGAAATAGATGTTTTTCTGGAACTCTCTTGCTTTTCTGATGATCCAGCAAATGTTGGCAATTTGATCTCTGGTTCCTCTGCCATTTTTAAAATCATCTTGAACATCTGGAATTTCATGGTTCATGTACTGCTGCGACAGAATGATCGCTGTTCATTTCTAAGGCAAACCATTCAATGTCACAGTATTCAAGGTTACTTTGGCATTATTCATTTGGCTTCCCATGTGGCTAATTCAGAAATATTAATTGAAACTTGCTCTCTTTTCCTTCTGGCCCAAGTACAGCGGGCTCTTTCCCTCCTCTTAAGTGTTTAGGGACTTGGTAAATGATGTTTACATGTGGCTCAGACATTTTTTAAATATATACCACCACAACATAGTTCAGTCGTGTCTGACTCTTTGCAACTCCAGTAACTGTATAGCTCACCAGGCTCTTATGTCGATGAGATTTTCCAGGCAAGAACACTGGAGTGGCTTGCCATTTCCTACTCCAGAGCATCTTCCTGACCCAGATACTGAATCTGAGTCTCTTGTTTCTCCTGAATTGGCAGGTGGATTCTTTACCAACTACACCACCTGAGAAACATTTTAGATGCATAGTCTTAGAAAATAATTTTCAGTCTAAAAATGCCAGTTTTTTTCCTGCTAGCCTTTAGTGGTGTTTGGGTGTGAATTATGAAATTTGATGGTAGATTCGCTCTGAGTTCCATTTTATTCCTGGTGGTTCTAGAATATTTTGTCTTTTTTATTATATAAACTTTTACTTTATGTGTATGTGAGTGAGTGAGTGTCTGTGTCCTGAAGGACAGAGAGAGCAAATGTAACCACTGAACTGAGAAGCATTTGAGGTTGAAAAATAAGGCAGATAGCTCATTATAGTCCATAGATCAGTTTCTTATAGGTAACTTACAGGGTGGGATTTGGATTGGGTGGACAAGTATTCAGAAGCATTTGCAGCTGCTCTCTGTGCCACCAAGGGGCCATGGGGGACAATTTTGTAGTTAACCGAGGGTAGTAAGGTAGGTACTTGGAAATAGGACACGCATCCCTAAGTCAAGATTCATGAATGAGTAACTAGTATTTTGAGTACTGGGGATATGTCAGCAAAGGCTTCCATTATTTTGTGGGGACTAACAGAGCATAGAGACCACCTGCCCCTAGTAATTATCAAGCAGTATCTATTAACTACAAAGCCCTTGATGGCAAAGAAGTAACAACTGCACAGTACAGTCCTGGGTAGGGTCGGTGAAGGACAGGAGAAACTGTAAGGGCCAGGATGGTATCAGTTGTACTAATAGCCATATGTGCCCAGTCACCCAGTCATGTACTATCCTTTGTGACCCCATGGACTGTAGCCGACCAGGCTCCTCTGTCCATGTGATTTCCCAGGCAAGAATACTGGAGTGGGTCATCATTTCCTTCTCCAAGGGATCTTCCTGACCCAGGGATCAAACCCACATACCCTGCATTGCAGGTAGATTCTTTACCAGCTGAGCCACCATCTTAAAGCATGTTATACTTTTAATCACAGAAGGATAAGTATTTCCCTCCTGTTTTGAAAATGTACCTCTGTGATGTGATAAAAACAAGTCTAAGATCTATATTATACCCACATCTAGGGGAACTGGTCCTTCATGACTAGATGTGGAACTCAGCTCAGCAGATGTTTCCTGGGCACCTGTTAATGTTCCTTCCCTTTACCACAGGGGATGTAAAAAAAAAAAATTAAGAATCTTTGCATACATTCATAGTATAGCAGTATGTGCTAGACATTCTGCTTGACTGTATTTGTTGGTAAACAAAGCACAAATGATATCTTCCCACATGAAGCTTAATTCTTGCAAAAGGTGTAGGACAGAAGAAAAGAAGTAAATAAATATATTTTTTAAAAGTTCTGTGAAGATAATCTATAGGACATTATATTGATGGAAAGTAATAGGACAATACTCTCATCATCAGATAGTTGGGAAGATCTATTTGAGAAGATAGCCAGGAGAAGGCAGTGGATGGCATGTGTGAAGGCTTAAGCCACAAGGATCATGATGCCAGTGTTGCTGGAACTTCAAGGACTGGAGGGGATGTTCTAATACACGATTCAGTATTATTAACTGTCGTCCTCCTGCTGTGCATTATATCCCCATGACTCATTTTGTAACTGAAAATTTGTAACCTGTTTTACCCACCTTTTCATCTCTCACCTCTGGCCACTACCAGTCTGTTCTTTATATCTATGGGCTCAGGTTTCTGTTTATTTTATTTTTTTTAGATTCCACATATGAGATTATATGGTGTTTGTCTTTGATGTATATCACTTAACATAATGTCTCAAGGTCCATCTGTGTTGTCACAAATGGCAAGGCTTCCTTTTTTTAACTGAATAATGCTGTAGTAATAGTACTTCTTCTTTATCTATTTATCCATTGAAATTTGCTAAGTGAGTAAATCTTAAGAGTCTTCATCCCAAGGAGGGAAAAAAGTAACTATGCATGGTGACGAATGTTAACTAGACTTACTGTGGTGAACATTTCACCATATATGCAAATATCAAATCATTATGCTGAAACTAACATAATGTTATATTATAGCTCAATAAAAATATTTTTAAATTCACACAAAATAAATGAAAAAGACAAGAACTCTGGAGGAAGAGGCCTGAGATGAGGAGGAAGAGATAGTCAGGGTCCAGGGCCTAGTAGGGATGTTGTTGCAATCATCTTTACTATCACAAAAAGTTATTGGAAGGACTTGCACAGGTCCCTGACATTATCTATTTATTGAATCTTCATGCTAATCAGCATGTCAGAAATAGATTGGAGAAGATTTCAGTTTCTCTAAGTATGGTGGACCACGTCTGCTAAACAACCCTTTTCCTGTAAAGCAGCTAGAAATTCTGCATTTAAAAATAAATGTCTTTTAAAATGAATGCTGAGTTGGTAAGAAATTCTCCAAGGACAAAAGTGAAGTGAAAACAGAAATCCAGAAAAGAAAGGAAGCCAGCCCTGCAGCTGGCGGATGCCCAAGGTAGCATCCAGAGCCAGTAGAAAAGATGTATTTAAATGCTAGGACATTTGAATGATTTCTGTAAAACTAAAGTTAAAGTTTTTATGGCATTCCTTACTTCCAAACAAATCTCAGTTGAAATAAATATTTAAATGTTAAAAAAATTAATCAAACCCTAAAAGTACTAGAAGAAAATGTATGCGAATGTTTTCACAAGGTTGAAATAAAAGCCTTTCTAGATATATCATCAAGAATAGGGTCCATTAAAGAAAATTTGATATGTTTGATTGCATGAAGATTGACAACATTAGTGGCTGCTGCTGCTGCTAAGTCACTTCAGTCGTGTCCGACTCTGTGCGACCCCATAGATGGAAGCCCACCAGGCTCCCCCATCCCTGGGATTCTCCAGGCAAGAATACTGGAGTGTGGGTTTCCATTTCCTCCTCCAATGCATGAAAGTGAAAAGTGAAAGTGAAGTCGTTCAGTCTTGTCTGACTTGTAGTGGTCCCATGGACTGCAGCCTACCAGGCTCCTCCGTCCATGGGATTTTCCAGGCAAGAGTACTGGAGTGGGGTGCCATTGCCTTCTCTGAACATTAGTGGGGCATCACAATGTTATTAGTTAAAAGACAAACGAAAACTTGGGAAAATATAGGTATATGGCAATGGTTTGCACCATCACAACACGAGGAGCTCTTGCACACAGAAGAAATCCATTCAATATAAAATATATTCTTCGAAAAATGAGAAAAGATTTTTAACTGGAAGTTCAGGCAGTTCAAAAATATGAAAACAAGTTCATCCTAAACAGAAGCTCAGGTTCATAAGTAAGAAGATAGATACAAATTAAACCAACAATGAGATGCCACTTTCCACCCATTAGATTAGCAAGAATTAAGGGGAACAGTCCTGTCTAGTGCTGGACAGGACATGGTGATATAATGCCCAGGTACGGTGTTCTGGTACCCTGTGTAGGAGTGTACCTGGAATAGGTACTGTGGAGGACGCCTTTCTGTTTCAAAGACACAAAAGTGCCTCCCTTTGACCTTTTAATGAACTTTGCACACGTATATCCTGAGGAAATAATCAGAGAAATGCATAAAGACATATTCACAATTTAATTTCACACTTCTGTTCAAATACGTAATGTTGCAGAAAGCAATGTAATCATCCATTGATAGAGGACTTAAAAAAAATGGAGCATACTGTTGAGTCTTTAAAAGTAATTTTATATTTGTTGACTGTAGCCTACCAGGCTCCTCTGTCCATGGGATTTTCCAAGCAAGAATACTGGAATGGATTGCCATTTCCTTCTCCAGGGGATCTTTCCCACCCAGGGATCAAACCTTGGTCTCTTGCATTGCAGGTGGACTCTTTACCAACTGAGCCACCAGAGAATTGATAAGGAAGTGAATTTATGACAGATATTTCTGTTTAAAAACAGGTACCATCCAGCATAAAGTTTTCAAAATCAGAAACCTTTAAAACACTGGCAGTTGTTTGCTGCCATTTAGATTTCAGGGCTTTTGAAAGCTACTTATTCAATTTTCAGGAACTATGTGAGCCAGCTATTAAACCATTGGTAGTTTGAAACTGGCTATGGTGAGAATATTTACCCAAAGGGAAAATAATAATTGTTACAAATCAGCCCCCATCCCAATCCCATCACTGTTTTACCACACACCACTGTGTGCATGTGTGTGTAAGCACATGTGTGCACAGATACAGAAAACTTTTGGTAAAATGCACCCAAGTCTTAATAGTGATTGTTGTATGAAAGCAAAAATATGTTTGAGTTTGTTTCTACCCTTTTAAAATAATTTTGTATAATCTGAGTATATTATAATCTACTTATATTTGTAGTTATATAAATAAGGAGTAAAAGTTTTTGGAAATAAAAAAGAATGAAGTCAACATCTGTTTACACTATATGATGTTGTTCATCCACTATAATAATTAGTTGATATGATGATATTAATAACACCAACTGTATCTGGCACATTCTATAAGCCCAACAGTGTATATGTTTATTGTTAGAGAAATGAAGGAATGCTGACAGGTGAAGGAAGAAATTTAAAAATATTTGTATTATTTGATCATCAGAAAAACAATTAATTATATTATTATCCTTATTTTGCAGATAAGGAAACAGAAACTTAGAGAGACTAGGCGACTTAACCATAGTCATAAAACAGTAAACAGATGAACCAGGGAACCAGAACACAACCCCTTGTCTTTTACTCCCAATCTATTATTATTTTTCCTTGTATATCCAGGGAATTCTAACCCTTTCACTACTGAGGACCTTGTTTATTTCATATTTTCTTTCTGAAGACTCCATGTGTTGAAAGAAATCGCAACTAGTGATGTTAGCAGCCATCACCAAATCTAAGAACATATTCATCCCTTGAAATAGAAACTCTATTCATTAGCTGCCAATTCACATCCCTTCTTCCCCGTTCCATCATTCCTAAACCACCATTAGTCTACTCCCTTTTGCCATAGATTTGTCTGTTCTGAACATTTCCTATAAATGGAATCATATGACGTCTTTTGTGACTGGCTTAAAATAATGTTTTCACTTAATGTTTTCAAGGTACATCCATGTTACAGCATGTTATGAATATTTTGCTAACTTCTGTTGGTGCATAGTTCCCTTGCTTATCCATCCATCATCAATGGGCATTTGATTGTTTTCATTTCTTCTCTATTATGGATAATGCTATGTGAACATTTATGTACAAGTTTTGTATGTACATGTTTTTTTCATTTCTCTTGGGTATATACATAGAAGTGGAATTACTGGGTCATATGGGAACTCTGCAGTGCAGGAGACCTGGGTTCAATTCCTGGGTTGGAAAGATCCCCAGGGGAAGGGAATGGCAACCCGCTCCAATATTCTTGCCTGGGAGATCCCATGGATAAAGAAGCCTGGCGAGCTACAGTTCATGAGGTTGCAAAGAGCTGGACATAACTGAGTGACTTTCACTTTCACTTATTGGAACTCTATGTGTAAAGTTTTGAAAGACTTCCAAACTACCTTTGAAAGTCACTGTTCTATTGTAAATGTCTTTTGAAGTATAGAGAGTAGCAGATAAATTTCAGGTTGTGTATGATAGATACCATAGCACTTTCTAGAATGGTTCCTTAAAGTAAAATACATTGCATCAAAAAAGAAGAGATTACAGTGAATTCAGAGGTCTTCCCAGGACTCAACCCTCCTAATCTGTGATTTAGGAGAGGAACATTTGAGCATTTTCTTTTTTATTGGTGTAGTAAACTTAAATCTTAGTGCTATGGGAGTTTGGAAAAAGTCCTGAATAACTCGCAGTATGTAATGCAGAAAAAAAGTATCCTGGACTCAAGGCACATCTTGTCTCCATGTGACTCTCTGTCTTTATAAAATGAAGATGATCATATTGGCCCTACCTACCTTGCAGAGTTGTTCTAGAGATTCAGTGAGATAATAACACTTCAAAGTTTTCTTATAATTAGCAAAAGCAAGTATGTAAGCAGAAACTCACTTGAATAAACTTTAAAACTGGCACCATGCACTTGGCATATGGATAAACACTACTGGTTTTCTTTCATATATTATGAGAGTAGGACTGAGATTTTTGCACTTGAAGGTGGGTGTTTACCCATAACAATCCACATTTTCAAATGCAGTTAAACTCTTGTCAAGAAAGAATTTCATTTGTTCCAGATATTTGTTTATTTACAAATTTTATAAAAATTAAAAGGCCTGTAGTTGCCTACTCTTCAAAACCAGTTGCTTGAAAACAAGCCTATGGTCCTATGATTCTCTGCCACTTACTTTGTCTTTGATGACTGTAAACTATTTGCAATTTATATTATTTTTCAATTGCATTTTTCAATATGGTAGCAAAAGCAAATGTATCCATTCATTAAGCAGTGTTTTATTAAGACAATTTAATGAACCTGGTGTTTGCTAAGCTTTAGGATACAGTGGTGAACAAATTTTCCAGTAGTCATGTATGGATGTGAGAGTTGGACTGTAAAGAAAGCTGAGCGCTTAAGAATTGATGCTTTTGAACTGTGGTGTTGAAGAAGACTCTTGAGAGTCCTTTGGACTGCAAGGAGATCCAAACAGTCCATCCTAAAGGAAATCAGTCCTGGGTGTTCATTGGAAGGACTGATGTTGAAGCTGAAAATCCAGTACTTTGGCCACCTGATGAGCAGAGCTGACTCATCTGAACAGACCTTGATGCTGGAAAAGACTGAGGGCAGGAGGAGAAAGGGACAACAGAGGATGAGATGTTTGGAT
Organism: Antilocapra americana; assembly: GCA_007570785.1. Lineage (NCBI taxonomy): Eukaryota > Metazoa > Chordata > Mammalia > Artiodactyla > Antilocapridae > Antilocapra > Antilocapra americana. Next base: position 26,436,284 of record ML664161.1, read on the forward strand.
GGCATCACCAACTCAATGGACATGAGTTTGGGTAAACCCCAGGAGTTGGTGATGCACAGGGAGGCCTGGTGTGCTATGGTTCATAGGGTCGCAAACAGTCGGACATGACTGAGAGACTGAACTGAACTGAACTGAACTGGTGAACAAATAGGTCCTGTTTTTATCTTAATGCTATCTTAACAGTCTCCTGTATTTTATGTCTAAGTGTCCTGGGGTTTCTGTTATACACTATGACCCATGTATGGCATGTGACTGTGTTTGCTTTAAAAATGAAGAATAAAGAAAGAGATTGAATTTAAACTCTAAAATATATAAATGACAAAAAGCGCAAAAAAAAAAAAAAAACATGAAAGATTTGATACTATAGTTCAGCTCTATTGCTACTTTCCTGGATGACCTTGGGCAAATTCCTTAACCTTTCTAAATCAGTGTTTCATCATCTGTAAAACTGTTGGGTTGCTTCTGATTCCAGCTCTCTGGGATCCCATAATTGAAACTGTAAGGTTGAGTTTCTGGAGCCTCTGAACTGAGTTGCCTTTCTTACTCTGCACTTCTCATCAGTCTATCTCAGTTCTTTTATGCAGCTCTGTCCACTTCTCTTCACCTTAACTATCATTCTAGTCCAAGGTGCACCATTTCATTCTTGGCCTTTTCTACAGTAGCTTTGTCACTGACTGTTGTTTCTCCACTCTGACTCCCTGCAGTCCACTCTTCACATGACAAACAGCACTATCTATTTAAAATGGCAAATTAAATCCTGTATCTCCTCTGGTGAAAATCTCCTCTGTATCTCCTCTCCTCTGATGAAAATCCTGGAAGCATTATTATTAATCTAAAATGTCAGTTCCTTACATATTGTCCCTGTGTGTTCTTGTGTCTACCTGCTACCTATATCTTGTTGTATTCAACTTTCTTGATCCTGGCAATGAGGCTTCCTGAGATTCTTTCAGATGTGGTTCCTTTCTTCTTAAGGTTTGACACACTCCCCTCTGAACTTTACCCTTCACACCTTCATTTTACAGCAGTCAGCTCAAAAGCCAGGTCTTCAGCACACAGCCTTCCCTTCCCTCCAAACATTCAGGCTCAGTTAAGATCCTTGTCATATACTTTTTCATATTATCCTGCATTTTTTTTCCAATGGTACCCATTCCTTCAGCAACTAAATTATTAATTTTATAATTACTTGCTTTAGTATCTAGTGATTTAGTTTAAGATCTGTCACCTTTTCTGAAAGGAAATCTCCATGGAGACAGGCAGTTTTATTTACCATTGTATCTTTAGTGCCTCGCAGAAGACTTGCGCTTATTAGGTGCTCAGTAAATACTCAGTGAATGAATGAACAGATGTAGTAAATGCCCAACAGTTCATTGTTTACCTCAGCTATGAATTATTTTGTGTGGGAGAGCATGCCATGCATATTAAGAAGTTCTGAGGAAGCATAGTTTTTTATCTCTAGGCAGTTCTTGATCTCTGTTTTTGCAATGTGCTGACACTGTGCTGGGTGATAAGGATCTAAACCCTCACAGTTGGGTTCAGGATCTAGCAGGGGATCTATCATAACCTTAAATCATGATTGTACATTGGTTGGTGTCATAAAGAGGTCCAAAGAAACTGCTATTGTGGTTTTGAAGTGAGAGAAATGACTTCAAAATGAGATTAGCCGGTTGTATCTAGAGGAGTTGTGTCCAGGTTAGGTCTTTAGAATTCTTGTGATTTGACTACTTGGAGATGGGTAAGAAAAGTCCCTCCTAAGTGGGTCCATCATTGAACTCTTGCCTCCTGCCAGACATTACAAATAGAGCCAAATCTCTAATCAAGAGGCTGGAATTATTTGGATCAATTTTTACTTTAAACAACTCAACTTTTTTTTTTAATTATTGAAATATAGATGATTTATATATTGTGTTAGTTTCAGGTATACAGCAGAGTGATTCAGTTGTACATATGAAATATATCCACTCTTTTTATTAATAGATTCTATCCTCAGGTACTCTCTACCTTTTAAAATTTATTTTTAATTCACTTCATTTACATAATAAAATTCAGTTTTGGGTGTGTGAAATAAATGAATTTGGGCAACTACGTATAGCCATGTAACAACCACTGCAATAATTAAGACACAGAAAAGTCCCATTACCCTCCAAAATTTCTCTCATGCATTCCCCCACCCCAAGCCCCTAGATAATCATCAATCTGTTTTCTGTTTCTTTAATTCTGCCTTTTTCCAGGATTTTATACAGGTGGAATCATATGAAACGGGGCTTCCTTCACTTAGCATAATGCATTTGAGATACGTTCACATTGTCAAACATATCAGAAATTCATTTCTCATTGCTGAGATGTATTACATTGTAAAAATAATACAACAGTTTGTTTATTCATCAACAAATTGAAGCTCATTTGGCTGCTTCAAGGGTTTGACAGTGATGATTAAATCTGCTATAAACATCTGTGTATAGGCTTTTGTTTGAACATGAGCCTGTGGTAAATACCTTTATCTTATCATTTATCTTTGGTAAATACCTAGAAGTAATATTGCTAGGGAGAAGGCAATGGCACCCCATTATAGTACTCTTGCCTGGAAAATCCCATGGATGGAGGAGCCTGGTAGGCTGCTGTCTATGGGGTCGCACAGAGTGGGACACGACTGAAGCAACTTAGCAAAGTATCGCTAGATTGTATCGTAAGTATATATTTAACTTAATAGGAAAATGTCAAACTGTTTTCTAAACTGATTGTATTTCATTTTGCTTTTGCACCAGCAATGAATGGGAGTTCCAGCTTATCCTTGTTAACACTTGATGTTTTCCATGCCGTTTCCTTATAAACACTTGGTATTTTCCCCTTTAAAAAAAATTTGCCATTCTAATGAGTGTGTAGTAATATCCTTTGTGAGTTTTAATTGGCATTTATCTAATGACTAATGATTTGGGACATTTTTTCATATGTTTGTTTATTTGCTCTTTAGATAGTTTATTTGATAAAATGTCTGTTGAAATCTTTTATCCCTCTTCAAGTTGTTATCTCGTTGAATTTTGAGATTTCTTTACATATCTGTTTACATTCTTTATCAGATGTGGGATTTTTAAAATTTTTTTCTCATCTGTAACTTTTATTTTGCTAACCTTGAATTTTTCCAATTATCTCCAAGTCCTGTTGGCCTGTCATTGAATCTACCACTATTCTCTTTTTTACTCTGCATGTTTATAGAGCTTCTTGGCTTGTTCAGGCACAGTGTGGGGTGTAAAGCTGAAAAGGTCAGTTGTCCTGGGAAAAGGAAAGTTTGGTAGTTGGGAAGAGAGTCCCTATATTTAGTGGTCTATAATCCATGGGCTGATGTTCTGAGTACCATAGGGGATGTACAGACAGCATGCCATCTATGTACACAGACAGTGTACAGAGCAGTGCCATTTATTGAAGTTTCTATTTATTAAAATATTTTGAGCATAGACTCCATAAGAGAGAAGCAATATAGGTCTTGGATAATTAAGTTCCAGAAACTACAATAAAGTGACTGCTTCATGTATGATCAATGATGATAATATTGGGCATTGGGGTGAAAAAGAAACAGGCACTGGGCGATGTCTTTCTTGACAAATCATAGTTCTCTAATCCAACAATTGTGGAGTGAGAGGACCACCTCAGATGAGACTAGCTTCATTGTCCCCCGTCCCTGAGCTCAACTTACTGTAATTACCTCTTTTGTTATCATTTGTGGTTTGTGTAAGTAAACACAGATAAAACAAATGGATATCTGCCTTGGTGGCTCAGTGGTAAAGAATCCACCTGCAATGCAGGAGATGTAGGTTTGATCCCTAGATCGGAAAGATCCCCTGGAGAAGGAAATGACAACCCACTCCAGTATTCTTGCTTGGGAAGCCCCATGGACAAAGAAGCCTGGAAGGCTATAGGCCATGGGGTTGCAAAGAACTGCACATGACTTAGTAACTAAACAAACAAAAAGACATTCCATTGTTGACACATCTGGAGATGCACATATGTGTGAGCCATGAAACAACCCCAGGGAGCAAATGTATTTCCCAATCCAGTCTTCATCTCTACCATAGTCATCATTAATATGTGTCACTCCTAAGTCAGTTTATTACCCTGTATAAACTTAGTCTCCCACCCTCATGCTTAACCAAATCATCCCACACTCTATAATCCAGTCCCAGCTGATTTATAGACTAGTCATGTGTCCCTTGCCTTCTCTGCCTTTACTTACAATGTTCCACCAACCTGGACTCCTCCCATTGTGTCTGTCAGTGCACATTTTATTCATTTTTTAGGCTTAAACCAGATGCTGTCTCTTCTGTGAAGGCTTTATTGAACTTCCCACCCTCCCCTACAGTCGGAATTAAGAGCTCCTTCTGCCCTCTCATGACATGGTGCATCTTTTTTCTTTTTAGCATTTGCTTTATTTTGCTTTGCACTGAAATTAACTATTTGCCTGTCTACCTTCTTGAGATAGTGAGACCTTTGAGGGCAGAAACTGTATCTTCCCTTTGTCTTTATCCCTCCATTGGATCTGGTTAGAAACTATTGCATGTAGTAGGTTCTCACTGAGGCTTTATTGATTGAAAGACATGGCATAACTCACAGTTCCCTTTGCTTTGTGACCCAGACAGAAGAGGTGTCTGAGTGGCTGGTGGTTGTAACTGGAGGTGACAGCATGATCCGATGTGTTCTAAGCAAATACAGTCTGTATCCTTACTGGCTGTGATTATGCTTTACTGTCTAGAATAAGAAAAGGATGATTTGATTTTGAGTAATAAGCAACCCAGTTTTAACTGTGTACCTTAAATGCCTTCCATTGTTCTGCTTAAGGTGATTTTCTCCCAGCATGAAATGTTCTCCTTCCCAGACAGTTGATGGAGGAGCTGAGTCATGCCTGACTATACTTAATAAGACAGTGGCAGTCAATGCCCGAGGGAGCTGCCTTCGAGGACGAGCTGACTTTTCTGACTCCTCTGCTTTTTAAAAGTGGGTGTTTGAGAGAAAGTTGAGCATGAAGATAGCTTCGAAGTCTCCACTGGAAACAGGACTAGATGATGACATTCTGATTCAGACAGGTGTGATCTGCCCACCGCTCTTGGCTGTGACATGTGCCTTCTGACACTGGGAACTGCTAGTCACTGATTTTATTCTCCTCAGTAAAGAGACTCACTCAGTTTCGTCAGCTTTCTATTAACAACTGCCCACCCACTCCCACCCATATCCGTGAAAAACGGGCTTGATTTTACATTTTTAAGATTCAGGCTAGAAAACACTCTTGATAAACCTATCACATTACAGAGATGGAAAGGGTTAGAGATCATTTGGTTTTACATCTTTGTAGTATCTGTGAGAAAACAAAATCCAAGAGAAGAGAAGTTATTTGGCCACAGTCATGATCAAATTTTAGACTCTGGAATAAGGCAGATCTTGGGTAGAATTCTTCTGTAAATTACCTGCTATTGTTAAAAGATAAATTCAGGCATATTAAAAATTTTAAGAGTTTATTTGAGCAAAAATCAGTTCAAACTGGGAAGTGCCAAACTGGATGTGATTAGGAGCACTTCACAGAGGGCAACTAAGGGCAAGACTTCTATAGAGAAGAGGTGGAAGCAAGACAAGGAATGTATTGGCTTGGCCATGGCTTAAGTGGTTGGATTAGTTGAAAAAGTTCAGTTAGCTTTTTGTGACTGATTGTCCTTAGATTTTGACTTTCTTTACCTTGAAGCATCCCAGGCTTAGGTTTTATATTGCTTAGGTAGGCTCCAAGACATTACAACCACCTCAGTGTGATGGCATCCTTTTTTAATTAATTTCACACCATATAATCTTGCAAGTACTTTTTTACTTACTAAGACTCTCATTCCTCACTTGTTAAATGGAGACAATAATAAAATTATCTGAAAGAGTTGTTATGAGAATTAAAAGAGATAATAAATGTAAAGCACTTAATACTTGACATATAGAAAGTATTCAATACTAGGTGGCCATAATGGTAATTATTATAGTAATGGTGTTGTCACTGGTAGAGTTAGTGCAAGAAATCAGGTCTGCTGACCCTATATTGTTATTCCCTATGAAGAATAGTATTAGATGTACCTCAGCAACTATATTTAATGGCAAGGAAGTTTAAAGATATCTGTCTGAAAATGAATTTGTATATTCAAAGAAAAGGCTCAGCAGTTTACTATAGGACTTCCCCAGTGGTGCAGCGGTAAAAAATCTGCCTCTAATGCAGGAGACACAGGAGACATGGGTTCAGTCCCTGAGTCAGGAGATCCCAAAGAAAGGCAATGCCAAAGAATGTTCAAACTACCACACAATTGCACTCATCTCAGACGCTAACAAAATAATGCTCAAAATCCTCGAAGCCAAGCTTTAACAATACGTGAACTGTGAACTTCCAGATGGTCAAGCTGAATTTAGAAAAGGCAGAGGAACCAGAGATCAAATTGCCAACATCTGCTGGATCATCAAAAAAGCAAAAGAGTTACAGAAAAAAAATCTGCTTCTGCTTTATTGACTATTCCAAAGCCTTTGTGTGGATCTCAACAAACTGTGGAAAATTCTTCAAGAGATGAGAGTACCAGACCACTGAGAAATCTATATGCAGATTAAGAAGCAACAATTAGAACTGGTTATAGAACAACAGATTGGTTCCAAATCAAGAAAGGAGTATGTCAAGGCTGTATATTGTCATCCTGTTTACTTAACTTATATTCAGAGCACATCATGCAAAATGTTGGGCTGGATGAAGCACAAGCTGGAATCAAGATTGCCAGAAGTATCAATAACCTCAGATATGTAGAAATGACATCACCCTTATGGCAGAAAGTGAAGAAAAACTAAAGAGCCTCTTGATGAAAGTGAAAGAGGACAGTGAAAAAGTTGGCTTAAAGCTCAACATTCAGAAAACTAAGATCATAGCATCTAGTCCCATCACTTCATGGCAAATAGATGGGGAAACAGTGAGAGACTTTATTTTGGAGCGCTCCAAAATCACTACAGTTGGTGATTGCAGCTATGAAATTAAAAGATGCTTGCTCCTTGAAAGAAAAGCTATGACAAACCTAGATATCATATTAAAAAGCAGAGATATTACTTTGCCAACAAAGGTCCATCTAGTCAAAGCTATAGCTTTTCCAGTAGTCATGTATGGATGTGATAGTTGGACTATAAAGAAAGCTGAGGACCAAAGAATTTATGCTTTTGAACCATGGTGTTGGAGAAGACTCTTGAGAGTCCCTTGGGCAGAAAGGAGATCAAATCAGTCTTGAATATTTATTGGGAGGACTGATGCTGAAGCTGAAAACTCAATATTTTGGCCACCTGATGTGAGGAACTGACTCATTTGAAAAGACCCTGATGCTGGGAAAGATTGAAAGTGGGAGGAGAAGGGGACGACAGAGGATGAGATGGTTGGATGGCATCACTGACTCAATGGACATAAGTTTGAGTAAGCTCCAGGAGTAAGCACCAGGGAAGCCTGGTGTACTGCAGTCCATGGGGTCTCAAAGAGTCGGACACGACTGAGCAACTGAACTGAACTGAACTCTTTAAAATTATTTTCCCATATAGGTCATCACAGAGTTTCTAATCCACCACCTCTGTTGTCACTTTCTCCACAAGGCCAGGAGCCACAGAATTGAGAGGCGGAAATTGCCCAGAGAAGAGTGTCCTGGTCTTAACAGTTTTGCCTTGGGATATATACCTTGAGGGGACACACAGAAACACAAAACAGAGATATGTACAATGACAGTCAAAGTTGTGCTCCTGAAAGCCCTCTTAGTACGACTGCAGACCCTTTTCCTGATCTAGCACCTATTTCTCTTGTTTTCATTTTTCTTCTTTCTTATAATTATTTGCTTTTTTTCAGTGCAGAACATTGGCATATAGCCCTTCATGAGTGTCAATGGAAAATGTGTGTACTATGTGAAAGAGGGCTGATAATAAATAGAGTTACTAGCTAACAACTTCTGCATTTGATTTCTCTGAAGTGTATGCTCTTACTTCCTATATTAAAAGTTTATTCTTCTGTTTTGCTTCCTATGTTTCAAGAGGTCTGGAGTTTAGAAAAGTTGATTTGTGTTTTCTGCTTTCTCTTTGGCAGTGAATACACGAGACATATGATCTAAACCCTACAGTGAGTCGAGAAACTGAATGTAAATATAAGCATAAAAATTCAAACTTTGATATACCAGAAGTAAAGAAAAACAAAAATTAATGGAAGTGTGGTGTAAATTATCTTTTGTAATTGGTTTTACAGGCAGAAGTCATGCATGACATGGGGCAGAAAACTAGGAATCTGGAAGATTCCATCCAGCCTCTGCTCCTAACTCAGTCTTTGTTTCAGGCATTCCTTCACACTTCTGGTCCCAGAGTTTAGTCAATATAACATGTCCTGGAATGGGATGATTTGTAATCTTCCAGCTCCAATGCCTAGTGGTTTTCTTAGAAGCACAGTGAGTTAGAAGTGTCTTAAACATTCAGAAACTTGGACCGTGATTTAGTCTTGGCATTTGTCTTTTCAAGACCCTGCTCCTCCCTTTGAAAGCTGACACTGTTCTCTAGATGAGGAACCACTGGAAGCCCAGCCACTCAGAAATCTGTACCTTATGAATTCTTCTTGTACCCTCCATCATCATTCACACCTAGACATTTCCCAGACCTTTAATGCTCAGCTTTCTTGCTTGCTTCACCTGATTTTCTCTCAGAATCTTTTGCTTTCTGCTGTCACTACCAGCTTTCAGAAAAATCTACATGCTTGACACATTATTACAATTGAATGAGACTGCACTTGCATTTTATAGGAGATACCTCTCTTAAATGCACTGGGAGGATTGTAACCCATGTCTCTTCCTCTGGCAGGTGATGAAGATCTCAAACACCCTTTTACTCCAGGCAATTTCCTGAGAATTTATGGGGAGATTGCTGGCAAAGCTCACAAGATGCTCTTTTTTTTTTTTTCTTCAGCTTTGTAGTTGTTTATAAAATATGATTACCGATCTTGAGACATGGGAATCATATAGCTTTTAACTAAATGTTGAAGGCCTCTGATGAGCACATCTCCCTGAACCTCCAACTGGGATGTAAGATGTGAGGAGGGAGGGTATAGAGACCAATTGAGTATATGGAGGGCTTTGCATTTCCATCACCGGGAAAAGTGATTGCTTGGCTATCATTGCTAATTAGGAAATAGGTTTATGCTTAGCCTGCTTGCTACAATTTAAGACTCAACTCTTAATTTTGGATTTTCTGTCCTAACTCTGGTAAAATGCAATAAAAGCTTGAAAACAAATGCACATAGTATTTTTCCCTGCTATCTTTCCATATTTTATTTCCCTCATCTGTGAAAATCAACAATAATTTTAGCTAAAATTTGTTAAGTTACTAGGCATCCAAGCATGTGGTACTTTCATGTGTGATTTTTTTTATCCCTGTCCACAGTTCCATGAGGTAGGAACTTTTATTTGGTCCATGAGGTAGGAACTTTCATTAGCTTCATTTTTGCCTCATGTATTATTACATATGAGGCAGCTGGGGTACGAAATCTTTCTTTCCAAGGACCACACCTGTGGGCAGTGCTTTCACTTGTTTTAATATCATCCTCAACGATAAGACCCATATGTTACCTGTAAAATGAAAGGGGGAATTGGGTGGCGTTATTATGCAGAACATATGTAGAGTTCCCTCCTGTGCTCCACTATTACTCTTTTCTGTTTCAGTCTTGCTGGATTGGCTTTCTTGCCCATTTCGACTTCTGTTTTCTAGGAGAATATGTTATTGTACTATTTACATTGCTAATACCAACTGGTAATGTTTGCACAGATCTGTATTTCACCAGAATAATGGAGTAGAAAGAACATGACACTTGCCTTGTAAAAAAAACAGTCTCTATGCTTGCCCATGAGCTCTGAGTCATTCACCAATTTAGCTCTCTGGGCTTAGCTACTTCATATGTAAAATGGGAGGGTTGTTCTAGATGTTTCAAAAACTCCCTTGTAGTCTAACACTCTCAAACACCATGTTAGAGGGGAGTCCCCACAGGTTAAACGTTAACAACATTTGTTGGGCTATATTTAGTTTGAAATTATCCATACTCCGTTTGGAATCAAGAAAGAGAGGAATATAAGCAACCTAGATGTCCATCAGCAGATGAATGAATAAGAAAGTGTGGTACATATACACAGTGGAATATTACTCAGCCATTAAAAAGAATACATTTGAATCAGTTCTACTGAGGTGGAAAAAACTGGAGCCTATTATACAGAGTGAAGTAAGCCAGAAGGAAAAAGAACAATACAGTATACTAACACATATATATGGAATTTAGGAAGATAGTAATGATAACCCTGTATGTGAGATAGCAAAAGTGATGCAGATGTATAGAACAGTCTTTTGGACTCTATGGGAGAGGGCAAGGGTGGGATGATATGGGAGAATGGCATTGAAACATATAAATTATCATATGTGAAATGAATCACCAGCCCAGGATTGATGCATGATACAAGGTGCTTAGGGCTGGTACACCAGGATGACCCAGAGGGATGGAATCGGGAGGGAGGTGGGAGGGGAGTTCTGGAAGGGGAACACGTGTATACCTATGGCCGATTCATGTCAATGTATGGCAAAATCAACACAATAATGTAAATAAAATAAATAAATATATTAAAAAAAAAGAATAGTGAGGACTACTGAAGAGCTCTCTGTTGAACACATTAAAAAGGATTGTCTGTTTAGTCTTAAAACCAGCCTTCTTTAACACATAGGAATATTTACTTTACGTGCACATGCCTTCATGGCTAGCATGTAGCAAAATAAGGATTCAAACTGGAATTGACAGGCTCCAGAGATTCCACAGGTGGCTCAGTGGTGAATACACCTACCAATGCAGGAGATTCAGGAGACTGAGTTCGAAGAAAGATCCCCAGGAGAAGGAAATGGCAGCCTACTCCATTTGTGTCTGGAGAATGCCATAGATGGAGGAGCCTGGCAGGCTACAGTCCATGGTGTCACAGAGTCAGAAATGACTGAGAAAGCACATGCAGAGCCTCTACAGGGAGAGCCATTTCAGGATATGAGATCTGCTTGGTCCCTCCCCACCTCTATCATATATAATTAGCCTGTCTCTCAGGTATGTCTTTTATCTTCCCATTGCTTCATTCACTTCATCTGTGAAATGGGGGTATTACCAGATATCCTACTGGAATAGAAGGCTACAACCAAATCTAAGACCCACGTGTTTTGGGATTCTATGATGACGTCCAGAATACCTTTACTTCCTTTACTGAGGGCCTACTTCTTGAATGGAAATTTGAAAGCAAAGACCTTGCTTTTTGCTACGTTTTGTTTATATCCCCTAGCACTCATAGGATCCAAGCAAATATTGAGTAATAATGAAAATAAAGAGAGCGAAGGCTGCTTATTTTATGTGAATAGTAATTGGATATTTACATCTTAATCATGGATTAGAAAAAATTGCTTGGGGAAAAAAACATAAAAACCAGCTAATGACTGTTTAGAGTTTCCCTAGTGCACTGTGTCACACTTGACATAAGCCAGTTTATTTATTGTCACAACAGCCCTGCAAAGAAAATCACTCCCTTCAGCCACAAGAGGATGCTCATTACAGTGATTTTTTTTTTAAGAAAATAATGGAACCATGGTAAAGAGGCAGCACACCCATAATCCATTCTTTAGCCTGCTCACCCCTGCTGCCACTTTGATGAGAGCAGCAGAGCCTTTCCTAGGCGGCTATTATTTCTAGGCGGCAATAATGTTATTCCATATTCCTCCTTATTATACACAGCAGCATGAAGGGCAGCTATGTGCCTTTCTTGTACATTAACTTATGATGATGAAGGATCTCTTTGTTGGTGCTCCAAACACCAGTTGGGGGATGACCTGATGGAGACCAAGAGTGAGCCTGGAGACCTTCAGCAGCTCCTCTAGACCTGAGAACTGTAAATGTTGCTAGAGCACCAGGGTTTTTTCTCAAGTCCTCTGTCACAAGGAAAGCTCTGTAGAAAGTGACACTCATGTTCACATACTGGGAGAGAAACAGCCACATGGCAGTTATTGAGTAAAAACCATAGTGTTCGGAGATCCTAGAGTGCTGGTGCTAACAATTAGACTTAGAAAGATCCTTAACTCTGTGATCCTTCAGATGGTTTGATTTTGTAACTACTAAGTATCACCTACTTTGGTGTATGTTTTAGATCTAAACATCACTGGTTTGGTTGTTTTCAGCCAGTTGTAAGATTTCATTGTCCTTTTTCACTTCTTATTTTTATTCTCATGTTTGCCTGGTAATGACTTTCTCTACTTTTTTGTTGTTGTTTTAATTATAAGGACTTACTACTTCTAATTGATATCAAATAGCAGCCTTCAGGTCAGTGTGAAGATAAGTGCTCAGTGTGTCAATGAAGAGTGGTATACTATCTGGAATAAAACTTTTTCTAGCAGCAAACTCTAAAACTGCAAAACTGAAGCTGTAACTTGTGGGTCCTCACGCTCTCCCAACTCACTTTCTGAATTTGGCACTCTTTTCTTATCTGGCAAATCTTATCCTCTTGGAGCTAGTTCTTTTTTTTTTTTTTTTTCAAATTACTCAATCAAGAAAACTCCCTTCTTTAGTGGGAGTAAGGTATGTCTAATTATCTGGTCCAGGAAAGCCATCTGCCAGTTATTAGCTCAGTATTATTGAACAGTACCAGCATCCTGAGATGTCTGATGGGTGCTCACAGTCTCTCCAGCTTTCCTCCCCCATCAGGAACTTGGCTCTCTCCTTGTGATGGCTTAGTTGACAACTATTAAATTTCAGCAACATTTTCTAGACCTTTGAGTAGCTCTGCTCTGAATAAAAATTATCTAAGTTTTAATCATCTTTTTATTCACTTAAATCATGCTCTAGGAAATGTAGTTTGTAGATTTTGTCTCTTGAAAACTGGTGGTTTATAATAAGACACTGCTAAAAGAAAATATCTGGATGGTTTAATTTTTTTTTTCCATTGAGGAACAAAAGAGAATATCTTTTTAAATGTAAATGTTAATCAGAGTCATAGACTCATGGGGTGGATACAACCTCAGAAATAGTTCAACAACCTATTTATTATAAGAGATGAAATAGAACATTGTAATCAATTAGGATAATGATCAGCTGTGAATAAGAAGATTCAAAATAAATGAATACTTCCATAGAAATCACCTAGGGATCTTGCTAAACTGTAAATTCTGATATAGTGAGGGTAAGTGGGGCCTGGAAGTCTGCAATTCTGACAACTTCCCAAGAGGTGCTAATGAGGTAGTGGTCATGGACCACACTTCTAGTAACAAGGATATTAAAAGATACGTATTTCTTATGTAAAACCTAAAGATAGAATATTCAGGTTTGATAAAGCAGCTCCAGGCTTCATTCACGGCCCCATCTCCTCTCACTTTCACCTTCCTCGATCTTTAGGGTGTGGCCTTTATTCTTATGGTCAATAAGTAGTTTCAGCTCTCACTGTCATGTTTTCAGTAGCAGATGGAAGAAGTAGGATGGCAGCAAAGCCCAGGAAACATCCAGTATGTCAATGTTTCTCAAGGCAGCTTTCTGAAATCTCCTACATGACGGTTTCAAACATATTCCATTGGCCAGAACTTAGTCCCCTGACTCTGTCCAGGTGAGGGTGAAGCTGGAAAATGCAGCCTTTATTCTGAATGGCTGTATGCCCAAATGGAAATTCTCAAACGCTAAAAAAAGAAGAGTGCAGGGACATGGTAAATGAGACATGTTTAACAGTTTCTGCCGCAGACCTGGAGAGAAGAATCAGTTTCCACAGGTCACATAGAGAATGGCAGTTTACATATGAATTGCAACTGGTACATGTATAGAAGTTTATAGTTTCTATAGAACTTTTTATCCCCACCTCACTCTGTTTTCTTAAGTACTCTGTACTATTATAGTCTTCATGTTTTAGATGTGGAAACTGAGGTTCATTATAGTTGAATGACTTATCCTGCCTATCTTCTTTAAAATTTCATACTTCTGACTCTCTTCTCTCCCCCACTCCCTCATTCTCGATCCCTCTTATGAGATTCAGTGTTTTTCTTTGTTTCATTGGCTTATTACCTTCCAATGTACTCTATGCTTTTCTTACTTAGCATGTTTATTGTCCATCTCCCTGTGTGAGAAGGTGTACTCTGTGAGACCTTTATTTCATTCACCAATGAATTCTAAGTACCTGCTTCAGTACTTGGCTTAGGTGGCGCTAGTGGTAAAGAAGCTGTCTGCCAATGCAGGAGACATAAGAGACTCAGGTTCCATCCCTGGGTCAGGAAGATTCCCTGAAGGAGGGCATAGCAATCTACGCCAGCATTCTTGCCTGGAGAATCCCGTGGACAGAGGAGCCTGATGGGCTACAGTACATACGGTCACAGAGTCAGGCATGACTGAAGTGACATGCACACGCAGGATGGATTGCTCAGTAGTTATTTTTAATTGAATTAATACAGTCAGTGGGTGTTAAAGTCTGCTTCTGAATCATGTTTGCTAATCCCAGTGTTAATGCTCTGGGCCCTGCTAAAGGTTTTGGGTCTGACACTTCTCTGTCTTACCTCAGAGACTCGCCCACACTTAATTGGTTGATTTACTTCTTGTTTTCATGCCACTCATTCAGTGTTGCTTCCCAGCCTAACCAGCTTGCTCACACCTTAGATTCTCTCTGGATCACAGTACCAGGGTAATGTTTCCTGAGGAGCCAAGTATACTACTGGAAAAACAAAGCTATTCAAAATTCCAAGATGGTTGTAAAACCCGCCTTCCATTAGACTGAGTCTCTGCCCTCAGACATAGGACTGCTAGAACAGGCTGATAGGAGTTTTTAAGGTGACTTCATCTATATCGCATTCCAAAATGGGATGTTAAAAGGGCCTGGTTCTCATCTAAACTCAGTCTCAGGATTGTTATTTCCACCTGCACCATGTATATACTATACTATACTTTACTACACAATACTACGCTAGACCATATCATACTATACTACACTGCACTGTATGATACTATACTACACTACATTGTCCTATATTACACTGCAGTACTAGACTAGACTAGACTAATACAATGACTACAGTCCTGCTTAAAAGCCTGTTTGAACAGTTGGTTCATTTATTCTACCAAGTATTTTCTTTTAATTAATTTTGTGTTCTGTGTCTTTCTTTTTCCAAGATTATTAACCTCTTGCTGCACAAAGACCCACTCAGATTTATCATGCAGATCCAGCTAATATGTACTGAGCTCTTTACATATCCCTAGACCTCAGCTCTCCATACGGCACTATACAACAGGCATATGACACATGAATCTGAGGGGAAGTATTTTGTCCAAGGTTGTGAGTGGCACAGGGCAAATAATTACATATAGACATTAATTCCACTTTAGTTCTTCCAATATTTAAAACTCTCCCCCCCCCTTTTTTTCTCTCCTGTACTTGAGCTTCTTGATTTCTTAAATTTACATGTCTCTATACTGTAGCACCCAACACAGCAGGCTTCCAGTAAATATTTAATAAATACAAATATATGAGTAGCTTCCCTGTGGGAAATATCTTGCTTTGTATGTGTGAACATAGCTTTGGAACAAGCCTCCCAGAGCTATGTTCAGGCAGCTTTTATTTGTGCTACCACTCAGGCAAAAGTAAGTCAATTAATCTTTCTGTCTTCGTTTCCTGGCATGTAATGTGGGAATGGGCATGAAAGCCCAAGAGGGTGTTGTGAGATTAATTAGTTAAAATGTATACCCTGCTATATAAATGCTAATTGCTGTCAGGAGCGTGGGTTGGATTTTCCAGTGACTTGGCTTTGCACATTCCCATTAGTCCTCTGTGCCACCAAGCCCCAGCCTTAAGAAAGCCTTTGACTGAGGGAAATGATGACTTTATAGTCCTGCCATGTTGAGGGGCCAGCTTAGAGAGGACTTCCACTATGGAGAACATTGGAACATTTTAAACAAAAAAGTAATTATCTGTGCCAGTAATTCGTTAAATTCCCTTTGCCATTATTAGAGGTACATCTATTTGCATAACAGCCATTTCCCCAGTATCTTCTTTGCCTGGTGCCTGCAGTGAATCATATGATTAATTTGGTATTGCATGACACTCCAGCCCGTTGTCATAGATTTTATTTTTATTTGTTCATTGAATAATTTAAAAATCTCTGACAAAGTTCCCTCAGGTGGCTGGCTAGGGAAAGTTAAAGAACTCACAGAACTAATTTCAAATGGGTAAATGCCCCAAAGGAAAAACTCAATAATAATATCATTTTTACTAATGCTTACAGATACTAATATGTGTGTTTTTGGTCCCTATTGTAAAGGAATCTGATTCACTCTACAGATATACTCATGTGACACATGAAATATTCGGTAAGGGAAATACATTGCAGGTATAAGATGTCTTTCCCCCTTGACACTGTATTACATTCAATTTGGTTGAAAAGACATTCAGTAAATAAACCAGAAATTTTTGTTAACCTGTGTTTAAATTTTAGTATGTAAGGGCCTTTAACATATGCTGTTTTAAAAACAACTCTGTTTGCTCTTGATTTATTATTATATTGTGAAAGAAAAATTCTTGCTTCCTTTATTAGTCAATACTAGTTGCTATAACAAATTAATGTCCTACATCTCAGTGGCTTAATTGGTAGAGATTTGGCTTAACTCTTTGAAAGTGAGAAGCTTTCAAAGAAGCTTTCCTGAGAAGTTCTGCTTTGACTGATGGCATGAATCCAGGCTCCTTCCAGGTTGACATGCTGCACTTTTCACAAATTTCTGGTCCTCAAGGACTCCATGGAAGAGAAGGAGAAAGCACCAAAGATTGTACTGGGAGTTTCAAAGTTGTACAGTATTCCTGGTCCCTCACTGGCCAGAACCAAGTCACATGGTCCCAACCCAATTGCCAAGGATGTGCAGGTTTCATACGGGCCAAGAAGAAAAAACAAAACTAATGAACATTTACCCAGTCTCTGCCATAGTCTGCCCCAGTGAACACCAAAATTCCATTTCATACTTTGTTCTAAATTTGTCTGCCTGAGTACATGCTTCTGGTTTTGATGTCTCTTTTTCCATTTCCCTTTCACAATTAGCATTCTCTTAACTTTACAAAAAAAAAAAATCCCACCTGTCACTTTTCATCTGTCTTGCTATTAATTATTGTTCAGGGTCATAAAGACTTCTTAGGGCTGGGACTTCTGCGGCAATCCAGTGGTTAAGACTTTGCCTTCCAATGCGCTGGGTGTGGGTTGGGTCCCTGGTGTGGAGGCTAAGATCCCACAAGCCTTGCAGCCAAAAATCCAAAACATAAAACAGAAGCAATATTGTAACCAGTTCAATAAGACTTTTAAAATGGCCCACATTAAAACAAAACAAAGCAAAAGTCCCTAGCAAAAATAACAATTTAAAAAAGGATGTGGGATCAATTTAAATTATGTGGGATCTTAGTTCATCACATGAACTAAGTTCTCCGACCAGGGATTGAACCTGCAACCCCTGCAATGGAAATCAGGACTCTTAACCATTGGACAACCAGAGAAATCCCTAATTAGTATCTTTTGGTAACTGTTTTTATACTTTTCAATTTCCCTTCAGCATAATTGTTCACTGTGATAATCTAATCAGATGACCCATCAGTTACAGTTTTTTTTTCTTTATTGGGGATCTCCATTTTTCTTCTATCTATACTGATTTACCACGAAACCCTAATGTATAGCTGCTTTCCTAGGATGTCCTGCATTGTTATCCTGGGAATCCCTTCCCCTCTCTCTTTAGTTGGATCCCCCTACTCCTTGATCTCATTTTTCCCTCCGTTGTTTTTTTCTCTCATTTTTTTGGACACAAATTCCCCAGAAGCTTCTTGAAAATAGTATAGGAAGAAAAATTACTGAGTCTTTATGTGTCTGAAAAATGTCACTTTCACATGTGATTTTTTTGTTGGGTTTAAGATTCAATATTGGTAATACATTTCTGTAAGATGTATTGAATCATTATCTTCTAGTTTCTAGTCTTGTTTTTGAGAGTTGCAAAGTGATTCTGATTCCTAGTCTTCCTAGTATGTGACTTTTTTTTTCTCTTTCTTACTTGCCAGTAGTTTATATAATCTTTTCTTTTTTCAATTTTAAAAAATATTTTTTGTGGTGCAAGTCTGTTTTCATTCACAGTGCTGAAACAGTTGACAACTCTTTTTAATTTAGAAGGTCATGTACTTTAGTTCTGAGATTTGTTTTTGCTTTGAATTATTTAATTGAGAGTTTTCTTTTTTTTTTTTTTTCTTTTGGGGATTCTATTATGGAGATGTTAAGACTCCTAGACTAGTCTTCTACCCTCCTTATCTATTTTCTATTCATTTTTCTTTGTATTCTACTCTAGAAAATTCTCAATTTCAACTTCCAAATAAATCATTTATTAAAATTTACCTCTCTTCAATCATGTTTTTAATTGTAATGAGCTTTTTGTTTTTCTCTGAATATTCTTTTGTTGTATCATCCTACTCTCTCTTGATGAATGTAGAAGTTTCCTTATCTCTCTGAGGATATTAATGATAGTTTTGTTTTCAAATATTTCTTTTATTTGAATAATTTTGTTTTTATCAAAATTTTTGTACAATGTTTCTTTGGGTGTTACTGGTAATAGTAGAGATTTTTCTCAGATGTCTCCTAGGGCTGTTCATATTTAAGAAGTGATTAAGAAGCTGATTAGAAATTCTAAGTGTGTGTGTGGGGTTTGTTAATCTTGAGCTTTTTATGTTAAATGATATGGCTGTACAAGTTGTTTAAAAAAATTCTCTCTTAGTAAGATTGTTAGATCTTTCCTCTGAAAGTAGTCAGGTTTCCTAGAGAAGATTCATTCATTCTCCTGCCTGGAGTGCAAAGGCCTCACTGTTCCAATCCTTGGAGCTCAGTGAGAAAGGTTACTGAGTGCTAGGAGGGTGGGGTTGGAACAAAAATGTCACTTTTTGACATAGTCTTCATCCACTTCTCCTTATTTTACTATTTCATATGTGTGCTTATTTTTAAGGTATGCGGTTGCATTTGCCAGGATAATATAGATTATTCATATTGGTAATAAGCAATCCTAATTCTCTATGACTTAAAATAGTAAAGCTTTCCCGTATGCCATCTCTATCAAGGGAAATAAGCTAAAGGAGTCTCAATGTCTATGTTTTCATATTTGTTAAGGCAGAAGAAAAGGAAGCATAGTGAAACATACTCTGGCTCTTAAAACACTCACCACAGGTGACACTTGGTACATCATTTTGGCTAAAGTGAGTCACATGGCATCTTCTTATTTCAGAAGGACATAAAAGTACAATCTTACAATGCCTAGAAAGAGAACCCAGAAATATTGGGTGTTAAGGTAGTAGTGATTACTTATCTTGATACTGACAGTTTCTCCTCCTGATGTTATTTGCATTCTACTTTGCAGACTGGTTTGTTCTACAGGTTTCCTCTCTTTGTTTAGGACTTTTCATTTAAATGGGCCAAACTGGCCACCATTTGTCTGTTATGGTATTGCTATTGTCTTTTCTCTTATTATTGCTATTACTTGGGATAATGTCTTGAAAAATTAGTTTTAGTGAAGTTTCATTAAGGAATGAAATTAGATGTACGTATTCAATCTCACTTACTTATCCAGAAAATAAAAAACAAAAAAAAACGGTGGTTAAAATTTCCTATAAATTAAATGACCTAATTCTACAACTTTGCAGTGTGAATGAAAATGTATTAAAGAACGTTATGATATATGTTTAATTAAAATATTTTAATATCCATTTGTCTTAGTGTGAACAACATTTTGGTCTTTCCAGTTCTTTTTTTGTATATTGGACTTTAAAAGGTGTTTCTAAAAGAAGCATTACAGTTGTAAACAGTACTAATTTGTCGAGTCTTAGAAAAGTCAGTTTGTTAAATTTCCTGGAGATCTATTATTTATTTAGAGATTTATTACTTACTTACAAAACATTTTGCAAGTCATAAATTTTCAAATTCTTTGCTTTTATCAACATTAGTCACTGTTAGTTGTTTTATTAGCTCTCTGTTACCCCCAAGATGTTGCCTAACAAATGATCACAAACCTCTTTTAATTTATTACTCATGTATTATTGCTCATGAGTCTGTAAGTTGTCTGGGCAGTTCTAGTAAGATAAGTTCAACTCAGTTGGTGCAAGCTGGGCCTGATCTTCCATCTTTGATCAGCTGTGAAAAGATCTGACAGTTCTACTTCTGTAGGGTGTAGCTACCAGCAGGGTGCCTAAGCTCTACCCTATGTATCTCCTTTTTACTAGAAAGCTTTCCTGTGTATTGTAGTCAGTCTTATATGTGCAACAAGTGTAAAGTATATTGAATTTTGAAGATTTATTTTAAAAAGAATGTAAGTATAAAATATTAATATTTGCGATGTTTTAGATGTGTCAAGTTTAATAAAATATAAAAATTAATTTTACCTGCTTCATTTTATTTCTTTAATGTGGCAATCAAGACATTTAAAAATTAAATATGGGGCAGGCATTTTACTGCTATTGGA
The DNA here is from genome assembly GCA_007570785.1 of Antilocapra americana. NCBI lineage: Eukaryota > Metazoa > Chordata > Mammalia > Artiodactyla > Antilocapridae > Antilocapra > Antilocapra americana. The sequence goes on from ML664161.1 coordinate 26,456,832, forward strand.
CAGTGAAAATCTAGCCCCCAAATTCGGAGACCAGGGGAGAACTAGGAGGCTTCTCTTTTCAGTTACGATCTTATTCTTAGAATTGCCTTTGTCCCAGAGGAGTGAAAGAGCACATGATTGGTTGTCCAGGTGAGATTCTCATACTTTGTTGGGTTCAACAAGATCAAACTATCAGATCACACTGTTATCCAAGAGATAGTCCAAAGATGATGAAAGAATGAGAGGAAGTCATCTCTTCAGAGCACAGCTGTCTATTATATGCATTTATTAGAAAGAGGCTAATTAATATGACCAGAGAAGAGGGTCCTGAAAAAGGTTGGGGGTATCCTAAGGAGAAAATATGTTCTTTGGAGGTGAGATGATTCAGCTGCCTTTTCTTTCTTTTTGATTATTCCAGAACGCTGCGATGACTGGGGACTAGATACCATGAGGCAGATCCAAGTGTTTGAAGATGAACCAGCTCGTATCAAGTGCCCACTCTTTGAACACTTCTTGAAATATAACTATAGCACAGCACATTCAGCAGGCCTTACTCTCATCTGGTATTGGACAAGGCAGGACAGGGACTTGGAGGAGCCAATTAACTTCCGCCTTCCTGAGAACCGCATTAGTAAGGAGAAAGACGTGCTCTGGTTCCGGCCCACGCTTCTCAATGACACAGGAAACTATACCTGCATGCTAAGGTAGGCTGACCCTTGTGGTGTCTCTCCCTTTTTGCTTTTGTTCCTGAACAAATAATGTGAAGCTGGGGAGGAGAAGAAGGAAGTATTTATCCAGAGTTACTCTTCACCTCATTGACTTAGCTGAGATTAGCTGAAAGAGATGTGCAGAGAAAAAGGTTGAGCTTCTGAGAACATTCTCCATTGGTGGTTCCTTCTCAAATCAAACATACATCAGAGTTGTCTAGAGATGGAAGTTTTTTCATATCTTCCTTTTCCCTGACACTGGAATCTACCTCCACTTCTGAATCACTTGGAGACGTATCTGTTTCCCTAGACAGTGAACAGGGCTGGCAATGGAATCCACTCATGTCTGTTATTCTTGGCAGTTTTTTAAGTGCCTAGCACAGAATAAAGGCTTCTTTGGTGGCTCAACTGGTAAAGAATCTGCCTGTAATGAGGGAGACCTGGGTTCCATCCCTGGGTTGGGATGATCCCCTAGAGAAGGGAACAGCTACTCACTCCAGTATTCTAGCCTGGAGAATTCCATGGACTGTATAGTCCATGGGGGTCACAAAGAATCGGACACAACTGAGCAAAAGCCTCAGTGTGCCATATAGATGAAAGAATATTTGAGAAGCATCAAATCTAAACTTTTCACCAAAACTTCCGTATAAAGCAAATGAACACCAGATCTCTGGGAATCTAAGAATATAATCCAAAGCATTCTACCATTACTGCAAAATTTATTACAAACCCACTTTTTTTTCTTCCAAAGGTTCATGTAGATTCTGCATTTTACTTCATAACCAATTTTTCTTTTACAACAGATTAATATTGTTTTTGCTCTGAAAAAATTCTTGAAAAAACTGAGGTTCCTCTGCAAACAAACCATTTTAAGGCTTAGTTCATTGACTCCTTGAGGTCCCCTTTTAGCTTTCAGGCTTTACTTTGTTTTTTATTTTTTATTTATTTTTTTTTATTTATTTTTTTTTACTTTTTTTTTTTACTTTGTTTTTTAAACTCCCATCTAGGTTACAGATATTTAAAAACATTGTTTCCTACCATTTAATAAGTACATTGATTTTTCTAAGGCTTCCATTACAAAATACTGCAGATTGATGGCTTGAACAATGGAAACATGATTTCTTATAGTTCTAGAGGCTAGAATTCCCAGATCAAGGTGCCAGCATGGTTGTTTCATTCATCTCTGCTTGGTTTGTAGAGGGACATCTTTTCTCCAGGTCTTAGCATCTTTTCCCCCCATGTCTTATGTGTCCCAGTCCTCTCTTCTTTTAAGAGCATCAGTTATATTGGATTAGGGCCCACCCATATCAACTTGCTTTCACTTAATTTCAAGACCTATTTTCAAATACAGTCTCATTCTGAAGCTCTCAACTTAAACATATGAATTTGGGGTGGAGGACATAACCTAGCCCATAATAGTAGAGCTGGGATGACATAACAATAACAGAAGAATAGGTAATCTTTTGAATATTCTTCGTCTCTTATGGACATTAACTGTTCTCTGATGGAAAACCATAACTATATTTTGATTAATTTAGCCAATGTTGTGATTTAGTAAAAAAGCACTTCTTTATCACAAAAAAACCCACATATTAATCAATGTGACCTTGAAAGTCTCTTGTTACCTCTTAAGTCCATTGAGGCTTTCTATTTCATTTTATTGACTGGGGTTTAGATTTCCAAGGAGCGCATGTGCCCATTGTTTATGTTCTAACACAGCTTTGGTATCTATACCCACAAAATGAAAAAGCTGGCCTAAATGTTCTTTGAGCTCCTTATTATCTTTGACAGTTAACAATCTAGAAACATTCCATACATGGACCTCAGCGAATACCTGGGAACAGGTTGTCAGTAGCTTTCTGGTTGACCTTTGTCTCTGCTATGTATTCTAGTGTTTCAGTAACTCTATTTCTTGTTGCTTACCAACCTACTACCTCTCTAGAACTCTCTCTCAAACATTTTCAGCCTTCTTTTCATTATAGGAGCAGGGCTTATGATCCTCAAAGTCTGATAAATAAGTTATTTATCAGATTTATTTATCAGTTTCCAGATTGCCATCTCTTCAGTTCACCTTCTGCCTGTCTTCTACATCTTTAAAGAAAATTTGAATTAAACTTATCTGGTGGGGGCATCAGAAAACTCCCATAATCCTGTGGCGATTATTAAACTGAGAATGACCTTAAGCTGAACCATGTGAAATTATAGGTTTGATGTCATTAATAAAGCTCAGGTTCATCCTCTAGGATTTTACTGCTTGTATTCTTGCTTCAATACCTCTATTAAGATAACATTCACATTTGACTTACGAAGCTGGAAAAGTTGGTCTAACTATTGTTAGATGAATCATTGTTCATCACTTTATTTTTATAGGCAGAAAATGTATCTTATTAAGCTGAAGTTTACCTTTTGTAATGTCCAGATGGGACACTTTTTATTCTTGGAAGACCTTTTGTTACTTATAGGCAAAGGTGCTTACCACTCACCCTTTCCACCTTATTACCATTGTCATAAGTCATCTTTAAATGCTCTTTCCTCCCATCTTGGGAAGGGTAATAAATTCTCCTACACCTTTCTTTGGATTTAGTCTTAGTTCATGAGTTACTGAGTATATAAGGTGTTTTATATATTGAGAGAAATCACAAAAGAGGGTGAACAATTAATGACCCATTTAAATATCACCCTAAAGAATCATTTATTGTTATTATCTATGTTCTTTTCATTGTTTTCTTGTATGTAATACAATTTTATATCTATCCCATGTAGCTAACAAATATTTATTCAGTGCCAACTGAAAATTTAGGTATTGTGCTAGATGCAAGAAATAAAAGAAAACACGTATTGCAATTCCATGTGATAAATTCAACCAAAGAATTGTCCAACATGCTGAGAGGATGAAAGTCTTAATTAATAGTGACATAAACCTCGGAGTGAAAGGTAGGGTGATGGAAGAAGAACCCTCCAGGCAGATGAAATGACTTATATCAAAGGCATAAATACAGTTCAGCAGCCACCTTAACACATTTTATGCATTGTTAGTTTTTCCCTTCGTGCTTGATTTATGTGTGTGTGTGTGTGTGTGTGTGTGTGTGTGTGTACAACAACTTTGAATAGTTGTATCATGGTTTTTTACAGGCTTCCTTTTCGTATGTATTTCTACTGATTCCAATATCTTCCTTGCTGATACAGCAAAGGATGGACATTTTTGATCATGTGCTCCCTCTCTTCTCACTTTTCCTACTTTTGTCATGTGAAAAAATCTCCAGAAATAGGGTGACTAGGGCAAAGGTTAAGGCTTTTAAAAATAATTTTGAAACATTTCTTTTCCAAAACTTGTTTATACCATTATCAACCATGAGTTAATATGCTGTTCTTATTTTTGCCTTTCCAGTACTAGTGTTATTAAGAGTGCTTTAAGGGTAAAATTAAACATTTTATATCCCAGGTGAGTCAATGATAAAGAATCCACCTGCCAATGCAGGAAACACAGGAGATGTAGGTTTGATCCCTGGGTTGGGAAAAATCCCCTGGAAGAGGAAGAGCAACCCACTCCTGTATTCTTGCCTAGAAAAATCCTGTGGACCAAGAAGCCTGGTAAGCTGTGATCCATGGGGTCACAAAGAGGTGGACACAACTGAGCATGAAAGACTGAAGGTGGGAGGCAGGAGAAGAAACGGATGGCAGAGGACAAGATGGTTGGATGGCATCATCGACTCAATGGACATGAGTGTGAACAAGCTGTGGGAGATGGTGAAAGACAGGCAAGCCTGGAGTGCTCCAGCCCATGGGGATCACAAAGAGTCAGACACGACTGAGCGACAGAACAAAAGATAAATATGAAAGTGAAAGGGGCTTAGTCATGTACGACTCTTTGTGACCCCTTGGACTACACAGTTCATGGAGTTCTCTAGCCTAGAATACTGGAGTGGGAAGCCTTTCCCTTCTCCAGGGGGTCTTCCCAACCCAGGGATAGAACCCAGGCTGCCAGCATTTCAGGTAGATTCCTTCCCAGGTGAGCCACAAGGGAAGCCCATAAATACGTACAAACACACATATGTGTATTTAGGAGTATATCTAAAAATGTAAGTACTTTAGTTTATCAATAGTAGTTAATTGTGTTTGTCTTTATTTTGTTATGTCAATTGTTCTAAGAAATACCTCCATAACACATTTAATTGTTGCATGAACTTAATAAAGTCTCAGTACATAGGAGTACTTCACTTCATTCATTTCAGTGTGTTTGCAGCATGAAGACAAATGAGACTCCCCATTCACTGCATATTTTTCTTTTCAGGAATACCACCTATTGCAGCAAAGTTGCATTTCCTCTGGAAGTGGTTCAAAAAGATAACTGCTTCAATTCTCCCATGAAACTTCCAGTGCATAAACTGTATTTAGAATATGGTGTTCAGAAGATCTCTTGTCCAAACATAGATGGATTTTTTCCTTCTAATATCAAACCAAACATCACTTGGTATATGGTAAGCAAGCTAGATGTCATTTACCCTCTCTAAAGCAATAATGACTATTTGTTGAATTGAATTAATATAGAAACTTAGGTTTTTCTCATCATAATTTCTTCCTTAATAACTTTACACAAATCTTTTACTGCTTCCTCACTTTGTACCATTTTAAAGGAAGTGGTGGAGACTTTACCTCAACTCACTATGTCTTAGATTATAATCTCTGGGCTACCAGAACTATCTTATTTCTATTAACTTCTTATGAAATACAATTTGAGAAATATTGCCAACTTCTACTCACTGCTGAGTGAAGTCAGAAGCTTCACCAGAAATTCCTCTGGTGAATTTCCACTCTTTAGTTAATCAGTACTGTATTTAATACTTGTATGTGTTTTCATGATTGCCCTCCTTTGTGGGCACATTCAATATGTGATCTATTTGACATCTGAGACCTTAGGAAAATGTTTATTAAAAAATGAAAGTATTGGGAGATGGAATCTGTGGCAGCAGCATAGTTTTCTTATCTCTTCAAATGTCCATCTGAGCCAAATCCCCAAACTCCTGAACAACATTTAAAACAAAACTCAATGACAAGTTATCCATAACAATTACTTTCAGTAAAGCAAGTGATATAATCACTACTATGACCCATGTAGATTCAGAGTCTATAGAGAAGGAAGCAGATGGAAATGGAAATAATATGGTATCCGGTAGGCTCCAGAACATGAGATTCCCAAAAAGGCCAGTGGATGAATTTGAGAATAGCAGTTGAAATTGGGAGGGGTTTTGCCCTCTATAGAGGTAGGTCTAAAAAGCCTATCGCTAGACATTCTGAAGGAATTGAAATAGTTCTCGTGCTTCAGAATTCTGTAAAACAACCACTCACACTGACAAAAAACTGCTGGAAGTAAGATCAAAATAAACAGGGTCAGGGCAATGTAGAGGATGGAACGAGAACTGGCTGAAAATGGAAGAGCAGAACAGAATCAGGAAATCTCAAGAGCATAGTTTTGAAGAAAGATCTCTGTGAAGTTGAAAACTTCAGCTAAATCCTAAAGTTCAGGAAAAGCTAGTTTTACTTAATAATGAGCAACAAAAATAATCAAGAAACTTCTCTGGCAATTCAGTGGTTAAGACTTTTCCTTCCAGAGCAAGAGGTGAAGGTTCCACCTCTGGTTGGGGAGCTAAGATGCCACATGGCTCATGTCCCAAAAATCAAAACATAAAACAGAAACAATATTGTAACAAATTCAATAAAGACTTTAAACATGGTCCACATAAAAAAAGTCTTTACAAAAAGAAGAATCAAGGTAAAATCCCATTCAAAGCTGTAAGAAAAAAAAGGAGAATGAGAAGCAGAATAACATTTCTATAGAAAAAATGAATGCATGCAAGAAGGACATATTTGTAACTTGTTTGAAAAATTGGCAAAAAGACATTAACAAGTGATGAAAGATGGAAAACCATAACAAATAAAATTAAAAATTCCAGAAATTATATAGCTCAATAAAAGCTTAGAAAAAAGTAATTTCAAAAATAATGCTAAGCTAAAAGGAACATAACTAAAAATGAACACAATAAATAATCCCTGAAGATTAAAAAAGTGGAAGATAGAAAGTTTTTGATCAAAATCTGATTAATAAAAATAGAAAGGTTAGAATGGATATGCCAATATCATGTAAACTGTAAGATGATTGATATTATGAGATATAAAGAAGACTTTTTAGAATAATAAAAGGGTGAACTCATCAAGAAGGCATAAAAATAATAAAAAAATACATATGCTTGATAACAGTGTTTCAAAATATATAAAAGAAAAGGTGAAACATTTAAAAGAAGAAACAGACAATTCTATAATCCTAGTTGAAAACATAGTATCTGTCTCTGTTTAAGCCATTAATGAAATGATTTAGGGAGCCAAATCTGAGAGTTTTTCATTGGCCAAAGATGGAATAATTTAAACTTTAGTAAGGGTATTAACAGGTTGCATATCATGAATTAAGTTTAAAATCCATAAATTTATAGTGATATTTCAAAATATAGCTGCATTTGGATGTTAATAGGAAATAAAAGCATTATCTGGAAAACTGGTAAATAAATAGGAAAAAATCAAGATTTTATTCTGCCTTTTCTATAAGAAATGTACACTGAGTAATGAAATAATGCAGGAAAGTATATTTTTATAAAAGTGCATAATCACTTTGTAAACCCCAATGAATTACTAAATCTAAGCTTTATATATCAATGAGTGCACTATCATAAGAAGAGAAACAGCCATATTCCTTTTAATGAAAGAATACAGTATTACCTCTATTTGTGCCAAATGGGTTAAATCTGAGTCTGATAAAACCTTTGGCTCCTGCTGCCATTTTTCAGGAAATATAGAGAACAGAGGAGTGTATTGATCTGCACCGTGAGTTTGCAGTCACCAAAATCTAAATAGTGAGAAGCCCTATAGGCCAAATATTTTATGTTTGTCAACAGATAAATTGCAAAAAAAAAAAAGAAGAAGCATGCAGTGGGAATGAACAGATTAAAAGAAACAAAATACATTTAAAATGCTTAAGTGATTGAGACTTAGTATCTAAGGATACAAATATGAATAATAAAACTGTAAATGAAAACAAGGAGTGATTTCACTATGAAAAAACAGATGCTTGCTACTTTGGGAGGTAGTAAAGGAGGTCCAGCTGACATGGAGCATGTGAGTACTTTCAAAACTGACTGTCAATGTTCTATTCCTGGACCTGAGTGGTGATTATAAAAGTATTTGCTTTATACTAATTCATTAACCTTTACATATGTTTTGAGTGTTTTTCATATGTGCTTTATTCTGTAATCAATACAAGAAAAGGAGACAGGAAAGGAAGGGGAGGTGGAGAAGACTGATTTAAGATACATAACAACCAAATACAATGTATGCACCTTAAGTGGTTTATTCAAAAACAGTTGTAAAACAAGTTAGGAGAAAGTCAGGGAAATATAAACACAGAATGTTGATGACATCAACGAATTACTATTACTTTTAAAATTATGATAATGGTAATATGTTTGCATAATTATGTTTGCAGAAGGGATCTTGTCATTTAGAGGTACACACAGAATTATTTATGAATTAAATTGTATAATGTCTGTGATCTGTTTTGAAATAATATTGGGATGCAGTGAGTAAATATAGATGAAACAAGACATAGCTTGAACTGGTACTTTTGACACTAGATACAGGTAAAGAGATCATTGTATATTCTCTCTATGATTGTACTTTTCCATGGTAAAAAGGATTCAAAGAATTATATTAACAGTCTTACATTAATAAGTATATCTTCCAGTTTAAAAGAATATATTCATCTATTTATCTCTAGTAAGGTCTCTCATTTCTAATGAGACCCTATTCACTTTCTGTATATTTTAAATACTTTATTTTCTGAATAAATAATTTTACTTTTATACATATTATATTATTTTCTCCTCTTTTTCCTCACCTGGAACATCCCTCTGCCTGGACCATCATCTTTTTCTCCTTTAGAACAGATGAAATTCTACACTTTCACAAAATGTTTCCTATTCTTTCCAGTTGAAACAGTTTTCCCTCACATACCTTTATATAGCTATTTATTTGTGACTCCTTCAGTGTTACTTTTAGCTCCCTTTGTTGTTTTATAGTCATTTATTCATTCATATATTCAACACCTACTTGTTGAACATCAGCTGTATTCAATGTAATATGTTGGCAGTCTAGGGAGGACATGGAAATGAGTGTGATATATGCCCTCCTCAGCATAGTTTCAAAGGATTTCAGTTTAATTTAAGAAAGTTTATAAATAAGAATTCCTATTCTTATCAAAAAGTAGAATTATGAGTTCTTTAAGAGTGTCAAAGAGAATTTACTATTGGTTTTAAAAAGAGAGGTTTACATATAGGCATTCTATGAGTTTGACTGTTTCCTGAGGGCAAAATTGTGCCATATCCATCTCTGTATCTCTGATAATTCCCAGATCCCTGGCTTTCCTGATTGAACGACTGTCAGTGCTATTAATCAAGATATGAAATAGCAGAGGAGGAACTGATTTGGGGGGCAAGTAATGAATTTAGATCCTGTCATATGATTTGGACTTATCCGTGTGACATCTAGATGGCAGTGGCTAATAATGGCTACATGTGTATGGGTCTGGAGCTTATTAAAAAAGAACTCAAAGCTGGAGGCAGAGAACTGGATGCATTTAATGTGATAGTTGAAGCCCTTAAGTAGACAAAATAAAGTGAGAAGAGGGCTAAGATACAAATCTGGAGGGAATGTTCATGGGGTGAATGAAGCCTGAAAGCCTGGAAAGGAGACTAAGAAATAAAATCATGGTGATAAAATCATGACCATGGCAGATACCCAACAATGTGCAGGTGACTAAAGAAGATAACCAGTAACCAGCCATCCTTTCTATTCTCTGATTATGAAAATGGCTGCTATTGATGTGTGTTGCACTGCCTTTTATTTCTTTACATTTTGGTAATTTATGGACAGCTTTACTCCTAAGAGTGCTTCCATTCTGGGAATAAAATCAAGTTTCTTGGTAACTGCATTCTCCAATCACTGTGTAGCAATGATGCTCCTTTTTTTTGTTTATTTTGCTACTTTCAGTAGTCACTCCCTTCATCCACCAAGATATCTTGGCCCTCCTACAATATACTTGTTTGTTGTTGCCAACTGAATTCCTTGCCTTGACATCATAGAAACTGTCTTTTTAAGTAATACAAATAACTCAATTGTAGTTAAAAGACACATTCATTATTTCCAGTGAATTTGCTTCCATGTTAGTGGAAGAATGAAAGCTAATGAACTGAGAAAAGGAAGCTAATATTTCTTTCCTTTTACTCAACATTCAAAAAATTAAAATCATGGCGTCCAGTCCCATCATTTCATGGCAAATAGATGGGGAAAGAACAGAAACAGTGAGAGACTTTCTTTTCTTGGATTTCAAAATCACTGCAGATTGTAACTGTAGCCATGAAATTAAAAGATGCTTGCTCCTTGGAAGAAAAGCTATGATAAATCTACACAGCATATTAAAAAGCAGAGACATTACTTTGCTGACAAAGGTCCATCTAGTCAAATCTATGGCTTTTCCAGTAGTCATGTATGGATATGAGAGGTGGACCATTAAGAAAGCTGAGTACCAAAGAATTGATGCTTTTGAACTGTGGTGTTGAAGACTCTTGAGAGTCCCTTGGACTGCAAGGAGATCAAGCCAGTCAATCCTTAAGGAACTCAGTCCTGAATATTCATTGGAAGGACTGATGCTGAAGTTGAAACTCCAATACTTTGGCCACCTGATGTAAAGAATTGACTCATTGGAATACACCTTGATGCTGGGAAAGATTGAAGGCAGGAGGAGAAGGGGATGACAGGATGAGATGGTTGGATGTTATCATCAACTCAATGGATATGAGTTTGAGCATGCTCTGGGAGTTGGTGTTGGACAGGGAAGCCTGGCATGCTGTAGTATGTGGGGTCGCAAAGAGTCAGACATGACTGAGTGACTGAACTGAGCTGAACTCAACTGCATATTTCTTTCATTCTACTAGGGCAATACATTGTGCTATGTACTTTAAATATCATCATACATAATACTCATCACAATCCTTCAAGGTAGATATTATCCTTATGTAGATTAGGAAATGGATGTTTGGAGATATAAACAATAATCACTAACATTTATTGAGCACAGGAATTCTAAATGCTTTAATAATTTCAGTCAGTTATCTCAACTTGAAGTAGGCTCTATTTTCTCTATTTGATAGTCAAGGAAACTGAAGTGTGGAGTGGTTGAGGGATTTGTCCAAGGTTCAGCACTATGCAATCTGTATCAAGAGCCCAGACTTTTTCATTATCTTATATAATCTACTCAAAGCAATCCAGCTGATATGACAAGAATCTGGAATTACAGGCCAGTTCTGTGTATTTCCAAAGCCTGTGCTCTCCAGAAAGGCCACAGAGAATGTCGGTCCAGTCTTTACTTCTGGGACAAAGGGTGCTTTGAAGGGGAAGACTATCTTTGAACACAGACTGGGTTGTAGAGGGGACTGTGAGACATAAGGAAACCTATAAAAAGAGGACCCTGGGAAATCAGAAGGAGCTCAGAAAAACTGAGATTGGAGAGAACAGAAAATCCCAACATTTCTATCTTGGAGTCATAGGGATATGGGGCAGGATTTTGCTTTCTTCCTCTCATGGCTTCCTTTCTCTCCTTCTGTCTTCTGCATGGCACGGTTTTCTTCATTCACAGTTCTCTAATTCAACAGTCTTGTGAGTGAAATCGATGTTCAGTAAGTGTTGAGTAAGCCACTATTTGTAACTAACCTAGAAAAGCAAACTGCGGTTTGTAAGCCATTTATTGAATTTCAAATAGCCAACTTCTGAAAGAACTTCTGAAACACAACACGTATATAAATTGGAGGCTGCCTGTTTATTCACAGAGCCTACCTGATATATAGTGGTCCTGACACAGGTAAGTATGATCTTGTGGTTTTCACTATTATTGTTAAATGTTTTGGACACATGAGCTTCAAAATAAGACAAATTCATATTAATGGATGGTTACTCTTCCTCATTGTTATAATTGGGCCTTTGAATGTTTTTTTCCCCAAAGACACTTCATGAAAACTAAGTCAGTATTCCCTTTCTTCCTGAGGATTGGAGAGACCACTTTATTGAATGCTTTGGCTATTACATTTATAGCTGTTGAAATGCTCTCAATTGCTGTTTAATTGTAGATACCATTCTGGATATCAATTTTCAAAAAAAGCTTGTTGTCCATGTCCTTAGTATTCTCTTAAAATTGGCATTTTATATCCACCTTTAATTTTCAGTATGAAATTCATCACAATTGATTGGATATTGTTTAGAAACCTGACAGGGAATAAGAAAATATTTGGAAAGTGCCATCAGTAAAACATATCTCTAAAACACTGCCAGGGTTGGCCTTCTTGTTGGCATAACACATATTGTCAGGATATTAGTGCAAGGTCTATGTAATAGATGTTATTTTTAAAGTTCTCATTTCAATTTGATCTGACAACTTAGTTTCGTTGGTTCTTTCTCTCTTTCCTTTCCCTACAGTCCATATATAGTGATATTTAACCTTTGGTATAAAGAACGTTTGGTTTCCCAGGTGGCTCAGTAGTAAAGAACACACCTGCCAATGCAGGAAATATAGAGATATGGGTTTGATCTCTGGTCGGGAAGATCCTCTGGAAGAGGAAATGGCAACCCACTACAGTATCCTTGCCTGGAAAATCCCGTAGACAGAGCAGGCTGGGCTACAGTCTGTGCAGTCGCAGAGTCTGACACAACTTAGCATAGCACAGCACTTAGTCTATTATATAAAGACAGTATGTATCATATTTTCTTTCCTAATTATACATATTTAATTCCATGCAGAGGAACCTAGTAGGCTATAGTCCATGGGGTCTCAAAGAATTGGGCAAACTATATGACTGAGCACACACATACACACAATCCCATATATGCATATATGCACACAGCATTTTACATAGAGTTTCAGAGCTTCTGAGGACCTAAAGGTTCAGCTTTTAAACTTAAACTCAGTTCAAATATCTGTGATTCCTTGAGGGTGAATTAGGCTGGATAAATCACCCACTCTGTGTTTTTATGGCACTTGCCAAAGCCTTTGACTGTGTGGGTCACAATAAACTGTGGAAAATTCTTAGAGAGATGGGAATACCAGACCATCTGACCTGTCTCTTGAGAAACCTGTATGCAGGTCAGGAAGCAAGAGTTAGAACTGGGCATGGAACAACAGACTGGTTCCAAACAGGAAAAGGAGTACGTCAAGGCTGTATATTGTCACCCTGCTTATTTAACTGATATGCAGAGTACATCATGAGAAATGCTGGGCTGCAAGAAGCACCAGCTGGAATCAAGATTGCCAGGAGAAATATCAATAACCTCAGATATGCAGATGACACCATGCTTATGGAAGAAAGTGAAGAGGAACTAAAAAGCCTCTTGATGAACATGAAGGAGGAGAGTGAAAATGTTGGCTTAAAGCTCAACATTCAAAAAACTAAGATCCTGGCATCTGGTCCCATCACTTCAGGGGGAATAGATGGGGAAACAGTGCAAACAGTGGCAGACTATTTTTTTGGGCTCCAAAATCACTGCAGATGATGATTGCAGCCATGAATTTAAAAGACGCTTACTCCTTGGAAGGAAGGTTATGACCAACCTAGACAGCATATTGAAAAGCAGAGACATTACTTTGCCAACAAAGGTCTGTCTAGTCAAGGCTATTGTTTTTCCACTAGTCATGTATGGATGTGACAGTTGGATGGTGAAGAAAGCTGAGCATGAACGAATTGAACTGTGCTTTTGAACATGGGTTTGGGTAGACTCCGGGAGTTGGTGATGGACAGGGAGGCCTGGCGTGCTGCTGTTCATGAAGTCGCAAAGAGTCAGACATGACTGAGTGACTGAACTGAACTGAACTGAATTTATATCTCATCTTTGTTACTGTAATGATTGCATTCCTCTCTTCTGTATGAAGTAGTGTCTTCTCTCTTTTACTTTCCCTTGATTATCAAGTACGTATCACAAAACTGAGTCAATGTACTTTGTATTTAGGAATTGATTAAAATTGAATGAATTAGTTTGGACTAGAAGGTATCATGGAAATAAGGGCCATTTCTGTTTTTACTGGCTACTGAATGCCTAGTTTCTAACTCAATGCCTACACCTAGAGGGGATTTTGTCAATTTTTATTGCACAAATATTGTGTGACATAGTTCTGTTCAGTGAAAGTGGTGTATAAAACTCTTGTGAGTCTTTTAGAACAAGTGTGGTATATTTTATGACAACTTAATTTTGGGAGCAAAAATGTCATTAGATATTTTTGACTCTTCTATCCTTGTAGCTCAGCTTAACTCTTTTTATCCTTACTTCTACTTTCCCCACTCATCCTACAACTCACCCATCCCATATCTTTATAAGCCTTTATACTCACTATCTTATTATCATTTGAATTCCATGTGAGCTTGCAGCTCCATGGATTGTGTCTTTGCTTCTGTGGTTCAGTTTATAATTTTGATCATGCAACACCAATATATTGAGCGTTTACCATGTGTCCAGCATTGAGCAATTGCTGGCTGTGCAGATGGAGTACTAATCTGCCTGCCCCCAACTTTACTCCATATAAGTAAATTTTCTGAGAAAGAGATAAGATAAATGAAAAGAAATGATTATGTTGAAGTTAGTTAAGTGTTAACATGGAGAGCAAAATGCTATAAAAGTAATGAAGGGATGTTTGTACTTTTTTCTGTCCTTGGATTGTCCATGTCTCCCCTCTTCCTAAATAACTTAATAACTTAAGATCCAGTTCAGATCTTCTTTTTCCATGCAGATTTTCTAAATGTTTTCTGTTTGGTCTTCTTCCTCCACTTCCCCAGCCCAGTATGCCTTTCATAGTTATTTATTGCCATCTTCCACTAGACTGCATATCTCCATCTGTAGGTAAGAACTGTCTTTCCCATTATTGTTCCTTAACGGAGTTCTTTAAAACCTGTAGGCTTATTGAATGGAAGTATTTGTTCTTATTTAGTCATGCTATCTACCCACCTACACCCCATACCTCACCACATGATTTATTTCCGCTCAAAGATCTCAAAGTCATTTCTTGTGCTTATCTTTTCCTGTATACTGCGGTAGGTTGCCAAGGCTACCATTATGTGGTTGAAGGGTTGCTCTCCTATTTAACTTCTCTCTTTCAGATTCAGAATGAGGAACTGATGGTTCAACTCAGTGAATGACTTGTCTTCTAGTCAGATGTGTGCTTCATAGTGGAATCCACATGTTGTTAACCTATTTCTTATATTTGGAAATGTATTTTTATTATTTTTTGGATATCAAGATCTCTGTTCATATCTTTTTTTTTTCTGGATTCCAAGTGAATGATTTTGAAATCACCAAAAATATGAAGGATTTATTTTCAGAAATAATTCGTTATGTTCGAAAATTCCCTTTATGCCTTAGGTCCATGAAGGGCCTCGAGAAGCAGATGCTTATAAAAAGCAGAGCTCATTAGATACTACAGGCTAAAGTTAATGGGTGTTATTAGTTCAACAATGCCCTGAGGCTACCCCCACTACATACATAAAAACCTATAATGTATAATATTTTATTCATTTCCTCTTCTACATGTTATAGGTCTAATAGCTTTTTATTGTTTTTGTTGTTAATTTAATTTTGAATGATCAAATTTTTCTGAATAGTAGATTAGACTCCAAAGTTTTCCACTCATTTGCATGGAATGTTCCTCAATTTGAAATATTTTTCCCATCAGATCAGCTCCAATAAAACCTGTCCTTGGCCAACATTTTTATATTATCTTATGGAAAGAAGAGAAAATCCCAGAGAACTTGACTTATAACACTGACACATAGAACCAATGATAGTCAGGCATATTCAGCCCAAATTTCAAGTTCATCTTCAAGAGTTTGGAATAAGGTGAAGAAAAAGAGGACTCTAGCAAGAGATCAACACACACTTTTTTTTGTAACATTATCCTTGCAATTTAGATGTATCAGATTCCATTTCTCTGTTAACGAGAAGTCCATGCAGCCTGATTCTTGTTCTGTTCAGTGCTGTACTCTCAGAACCTGAAAAAGTGCCTGGCATGCAGTTTATTGATTAATATTCAAGGGTGAATGAATGAATGAGAAGACTTTGAGTCTGGAGCATTTCTTTATAATTGTAGCACATACTATATCTCCTAAAGCAATATGTTTTAAATAGTTTTTACATAAATGATATTTGGTGAGTTAAAAAAAATTGTGTCTGTTTTTGTTTTACTGATTTGAAAAATATGAAATATTTTTAACCTTTTGACTGTCTTGGATTTTCATTTATTAGAGTATAATTGCTCTACAATATTGTGTTATAGTGTCTGCTGTTGACATATACGTGCACATATATATGTGTGTGTGTGTGTGTGTGTGTGTGTGTGTGTGTATATATATACTACAGTGTGTAAAAAATATTTTTAACATTTTTTAAGGAGTACTGTTGGCAGTTTAGTATTAATCACTAACTTCTCATACCAAAATTTATGTTTTTCCAGATTACCACTAACAGTAAGAATTAAGCTCATATGAAAACCACATCACACTATTAATACTGGGACTGGTCCCAGCTGGGTCAGAACCACAGTGGTTGTAGAGATAGTGCCTGGTGGGATTAAGAGCAAGTCCCTCAAAACATGTAGATCTAGGTTTATTTTTTTTTTTTTATGTTTGTATCTCATATGGAATGCAATTTATTTATTTATTTATTTTAGTGGCTTCACTGTTTTTTTTTTTTATTAGTTTTGCCATACAATGACATGATATCACCATGGGTTTACATATGCTCCCCCTCCAGAACCCCCCTCCCTCCCTCCTCCCTCCCCCTGGGAAATCTCGATGCACCAGCCCCGAGCATCAATCCTGGGCTGGCGGTTGATTACACATATGATAATTAACATGTTTCAATGCCATTCTCCCATATCATCCCACCCTTGCCCTCATCCACAGAGTCCACAAGTCTGTTCTATACATCTGCGTTCCTTTTGCTGTCTCGCATGCTGGGTTCTCGTTACCGTCTTTCTAAATTCTATATATATGCGTTAGTATACTGTGTTGTTGTTTTTCCTTCTGGCTTACTTCACTCTGGATAATGGGCTCCAATTCCGTCCACCTGAGTAGAACTGATTCAAATGAATTTTTTTTAATGCTGAGTAATATTCCATTGTGTATATGTACCACAGCTTTCTTATCCATTCGTCAGTTGATGGGCATCTAGGTTGCTTCCATGTCCTGGCTATTGTAAACAATGCAGCGATGAACATTGGGGTACACGTGGCTCTTTCAATTCTGGTTTCCTCGGTGTATATGCCCAGCAGTGGGATTGCTGGGTCATATGGCAGGTCTATTTGCAGCTTTTTAAGGAACCTCCACACTGTTTTCCATAGTGGCTGTACTAGTTTGCATTCCTACCAACAGTAACAAGTGGTGCTGGGAAAACTGGACAGCCACTTGTAAAAGAATGAAACTAGAACACTTTCTAACACCATACACAAAGATAAACTCAAAATGGATCAAAGATCTAAGCATAAGACCAGAAACTATAAAACTCCTAGAGGATAACATAGGCAAAACACTCTCTGACGTAAACCAAAGCGGGATCCTACATGACCCACCTCCCAGAATATTGGAAATAAAAGCACGAATAAACAAATAGGACCTAATTAAAATTAAAAGCTTCTGCACAACAAAGAAAACTATAAGCAAGGTGAAAAGACAACCTTCAGAATGGGAGAAAATAATAGCCATTGAAGCAACGGACAATTAATCTCAAAAATATACAAGCAATGCCTGCAGCTCCATTCTAGAAAAATAAACGGCCCAATCAAAAAGTGGGCCAAAGAACTTAACAGACATTTCTCCAAAGAAGACATAAAAATGGCTAACAAACACATGAAAAGATGCTCAACATCACTCATTATCAGAGAAATGCCAATCAAAACCACAATGAGGTATTACTTTACACCAGTCAGAATGGCTGCAATCCAAAAATCTACAAGCAATAAATGCTGGAGAGGATGTAGATCTAGGTTTAAATTCCCAGCTCTGACATTGACTGGCTCTATGATAATGACAATCACTTAACTTTTATAAGCCTTTGTATTTTCTTCTATAAAATGGGCATAAGAACATTCTAGACTGGAATAAGGATACAGTGATGCAGTACACTTAAGCACAGTTCGGTTCAGTTCAATTGCTCAGTTGTGTCTGACTCTTTGCAGCCCCATGGACTGCAGCACACCAGGTCTCCCTGTCCATTGCCAGCTCCCGGAGTTTACTCAGATTCATGTCCATTGAGTCAGTGCTGCCATCCAACTATCTCATCCTCTGTTATCCTCTTCTCCTCCTGCTTTCAATCTTTCCCAGAATCAGGGTCTTTTCAGATGAGTCAGTTGTTCGCATCAGGTGGCCAAAATATTGGAGTTTCACTTTAGCATCAGTCCTTCCAATGCACAGGTCTCCATTAGTTTTTTCAGCCTCAACTAATGGATGAAGGTTAGTGTTCATTCTTCATTAAGAAGCTAGTGAAAGACCTTTACTCAGCTGTCTAAAAAAATTGGGTTTTAGTTCTGTACTGTGTTATCTAGAATATCTCTTTATCTATCTCATTGTTTTCCACCTGTAAAACTAAGGCATATTTAATCTGATTTGTCTACCTCACATGGACTTAAGAACAACTAAGCTAATACATGAGAGAGGAAAATGTCTTTGAACTGTTTAACCAAAAGATGCTAGAAAAATTAAATAGTTCTATAGACAGTATAAACTCGATTTAAACCAAATATGGCATAAATTTATTATAAGAATACAGGGTTTTGATGCCTTATAGTTTGTGATAATTTTTTGAGTGTTTAAATACTGTGCTGAGGTGAAATTGTCTAGAGGCACTGCTTATCAAAACAGGATAAATTGTATTCATATTCAGAAAATAACTGAGTATATGTCATCTTCCTCTTGATGATCATCACCATGAATCAGAAGTTTAGTCCTGTTCTTAAAAGATGTTATTTCTTGTGACAGAGAATTACAGAATGTGCCACTTAGTGTAGCTGTCATATTTCAAAACATATGCTTCAGGAATTAAAGTAAGAAAACTTTGAGGATACAAGAATGAAAGTTAAATTTATGAACATAGGAAATTGAAAGTACAAGCTGTTAATAGATTCTGAGACTTAAGAGGATCTGGAGGATCTTAAGGATGCCCAGTTCTTTTTGTCATAAATAAAGTATTGATATTTTAAATAAAAACACAAATTTTTCTAAAAGTAAATGTTCAATGCATATTTTTGTCATATACCATGTATTGGTTCTTTTTTAAAAAAGGAAAACAGTAAAACAGTACAGCCAATTAGTGGGGCTGAGAGATCTGAAACAGGATTCTAGTTATGTTGAATGAAATATTTCAACATCAAAATTTTGAAAAGCAACTGAATTATGTGAAAATATGAATTTGAGCACAAATAAGCTCTTTTGCTAAGACTCATAAAATATATTTTGCTTTCAAATTCTGGAGTCTATACTATTCAAATTAAGAAATGGAATAAATAGAAGAAAAACAAAGAAATTTGGAAATAACTGATCTGGTGATTCAACAGAATGGTCAAGAATGCCAAAACCAGACATCTAAAGCAGAGCCTCGCTTGTCAGCATGACTGTACTCTGAGTTAACATAATCAGTGAAGAAATATTGAAAAATAATTGTTTTTTTAAGTAGCAGTGTATGCAATTGCTTAAACTTCCTTAGTCATTTTTTTTTAAGCTTTGACTTGGCTTTACTATTAACTTGAAATTCCCAGAATTTGAGTACTAGGTCTTGAGACAGGAATCTTGTGCTTTTGAATTTCATATTTCAGTTTAAGAATATTAATTTTCTTTTTACAGAAAGGATAATAAAAATTATTGTACTCTTTCTTAGCAGAAACATCATCAAATATAGGACCAAAACAGTTTTGTAAAAAGTGTAGCCAGCATAGATATGTCTGTGTTCTGTGCAAAGTTAGATGTACATATATGTGTTTGTATATATTCTATGCATGTATCTTAGTAATAAACATATTTTCCTTTAATTCTTCTTAGGGCTGTCATAAAATACATAACTTTAATAATGTACTACCTGAAGGCATGAACTTGAGCTTTATCTTAGCCATGGTTTCAAATAATGGAGATTACACATGTGTGGTCACATATCCAGAAAATGGACGTATCTTCACTCTCACCAGAACTCAGACTGTAAAGGTGGTAGGTAAGCATGATTCGTATTACGTGCACACAGCAAAGTACAATAATTTTGTTCAGGCTCTTAATATATTGTTATAAAGAAGTATGTAAATTCTAAAAGAAAAGTGGCTTAGCTTTTATATTTACTGTACTATTCCAAGATCTCAGCAATTCCACATGCATAGGAGGCATATAACAACTATTGTTCTACTGAATGAATATGTGGATGCATGAAGTAAAAACAGCTTGGGGTGTGAAAAGAGTTCCAGATATATTTGTGCTCAAATTATACCATTGTCATTTATTAGCACTATGACTTACCTGTACTCTGGGACTATGACAGCCAAACATTTGGTAGAGCTCAGAATATTAAAAATAATATACACAGCATGCTAGTGCTGTGTGTATTAAGTCAGTTCCAGGCAAACAGTAGAAGCTCAATGACTGATGGTTAATATTGTTGTAAAAAAATGGTTTTTTACTTGAATTAAGTAAACTATGAGTTTTCGGGATACTAGAACTTTTGTAGCTAGTGCTGAAGATATTTGTTGGCAGTGTTCAACCATTGATTTCTCTGTGGATAAGAAACTAGAGACCTGGGAAAGACAGTGTATAAACAGAATCAACAGGCTCCTATCAGGTCTAGAATCAAGACAACCAGTCTCAGGATAGATAACATTTAGAGGAGAGCCCTAAATATAATACTGCTATGCTCACTGTAGGCTTCCCTGGTGACTCAGAGGGTAAAGAGTCTGCCTGCAATGTGGGAGACCTGGGATTGATCCCTGGGTCTGGAAGTTCTCCTGGAGGAGGGCATGGCAATCCACTCCAGTATTCTTGCCTGGAGAATCCCCATGGACAGAAGAGCCTGGTGGGCTACAGTCCTTGGGGTTGCAAAGAGTCAGACATGACTGAGCGACTAAGCATAGTATGCCCACTGTATTGTTAATAAAAATGACACCATATCAGAGTGAGTTTTTTCATACCCTATATTTTAACAGAGGGAACCTTTGAGGCCCAACAACAGGAACTAACCCGCTTAGAGAAGCCCCCTGTGTTAGCGGAAGAAGTAATTCTAAATCTCAGGCTTCTGGCTCTTCTATTTAGTGCTTTCTGTACTACTCTGACACCAAGCTCAGCATAATGTCTGAAAGGGCTTTAACACAGTGCAAATAAAATTCAAATCAAATAATTTTTTAATCACACCTCCTCCTTCTGTGCTTGCCTTTGAAATACTACTGAGTTGGGGACTAATATAGAAGTAAAATAAGACTGATTTAATGTTATAAAAAAGCAGCAGTCCTACAAATGAACATTCAGCTGATAACTAGATAACAGGTAGACTTCCGTGCTGACCTCACAATTGTGATTTTGAATTTTCCATTTTTTCACTCAATAATGAATACTTAGTTATTTAACAAATTTCCAAGCTAGACACTCAGAGCATACTGAAGAGAAATATGTAGAAAAGAAACAATTGAAGAAGACTTGAAATCGATTAATTGCCAAGTAGTATGAGAAAGAAATCTACCTCATATAGGCTTTGGAAAGCAAAATCACTGGATAAAATAATTCTGTCTGAAACATGAAGGATACATAATGTATAGTTTTCCCTTTGCTTGTTTTAAATGAAAGAAGTGTTGTAACTGATTGGACATGTAACTGTGTGCCCTTTCAAGAATGGACAAATTGTGCCAGGAAGTTGGGCAATCTTCACAGAAGAGCAGATTTTTGAAATAGGTTATGTGAAATTAAAGGTCCATGATTTGACATCATCTCCCTTGGTTCCTTCCTCTCTACCACAGGCTCCCCAAACAACGCAATGCCTCCCCACATCTATTCACCTGATGATCATGTGGTCTACGAGAAAGAACCGGGTAATTACAGCTGTGCCTCTTTATATCAGTTAGATTCTCTTAATTACAATGACTAAAATGTCACTTAAGTTAATGCAAGAGCATAGAGAGCTGTTGTAGAGAAACACATGAATTGAAACAGAAGTGTTATCAGAAACCAAATCAGCTCTGAGGATGAGCTCCTTTTTTGATCTCTTGGGCAGCTCAGGGATTCTCTGCTTCTCTCAGGGCAGATGCTCCCTTTTCCCTCTGTGAGCAGTTTTCCTCTCTTGATTAGTGACTTCTGTTTGATGCAAATTTTAGCCTATGCAGGGTTATGGTTTACCGAGACTTCAACATGAGCAAAAGACTTCCTTAAACTTCTACCCCAGTACAAAGGAGTAGGGAGTGGAACTGGAGGCAGAACTGGGAATTCAACAGGTAACAACTAATACAACTAATAGTACCTCTTGATTTGAACACTGTCAAATGTTTACTGGCTATCTTGGTCTCCTTTTAGTTTTCGTATTTTTTCATTCTATACAAAAATTATTTGGAACTGACCAGTTAAGGCATAATATGTTATTCTGACACAAAACCTCTCAAGTTAACTTGAAAACCATAGAAAAATTTAACATCCTCTGTATCGTATCCTTCTCAATATATTCAATTCCAACCCAATGAAAGATATAAAAGAAAATTTATTTAAAATATACTAAAGATAATAGAAGCAGTGTTCAACCCAGGAGAACAGTAACCTCCTCAAATTAAGGTATGGTTTCAAATAGTGATCTGTCTTATGAAAAAAAACAAGACCACACTGAGGGAGTCTGCCAATTCTGGAACAACTAGATTTTCTAAACTCAGTAGTGGTTTTATATATTAATATGAACATTCTTTCTGGCATCAGGGTAAACCCATATCAATCATCTAAATGCCTTTCCTCTGTCTGTCATATTATGGTTCAAAAGCATGCCTGAACCCATGGTCACTTTATCTTTCTACATATTGTTATAGGCAACTGTCTAGAGAATGGCATAAGAACCTTGCATTGGAAGAGAGGCTAGAGTATGACCCCTCAGTGAGACAAACCTGAGTTCAAATTGGGGTGACAATATAATTTATCATCTCAACCTGGACACCTTTTGAGAATGAAAGCAATCAATATTAATAACTAACTAGGAAAGCAAGCATAAAACAGAACTGTTCTGGGCAAACAAAAACAGAAGGTCAGACTGGGTGAAATCCTGGTCTGCCACTTATTTGCAATTTGACCTTGGGATAACATTTAGGCTTCAATTTTTGCATCTGTAAAACATTAATTTAAAAAATAATTCATAATATCTTGTTAAAATTAAATGTATCTATTGATAAGTAGCCAAAACATTTAGCACAGGGAAGCATTCAAAGTCCTCAGTGAGTCTGCAGCCTTTGCTACGATTATTATTACCATGCTTTGCCTAGAAATTCCCCCTGTCTTCATCATGTTGCATCTCAGAAGGGTTGCATAGCATTTATATTTGTAAGTTGTCTTTAAATACATTTAATGAACAATGATAACCTGAAAATTTCAAGATACAGCCTGCCTGGTCAGTCCTCTCAGAGATGGCATCGCTCCATCTTCTCTGGGCCAAGGACCAAATATCTGGATAACCATTCCTCAATCTCTCATTGTTGGTGAGGGAAGTAACAAAGGAGAAGAGTAGTCCATGGAAGTTTAGGGCTAAAAAAAGAAACATTATCAGAGCCTTTTTGAACAAATATTGTCATTTTAGGACATGTATCAGCTCTATTAAAATGATGGGCATTCTAATAATTTTATATAAGAAGCTGCTGTCCTTTTCCTGGTTGGTTTGTTTTGCAATGAAGTATTGTACATTATCTTATGGTAGTCGACTTGAAAATTAGTCAAAAGTAAGCTTGCAGCACATAGAACTTTCGTAACTTTTGATTAATCACAAAATGCAACCAATATAACCATGTGATGGTTACAAACTGATGAGTTAACTTATTTTTTTAGGAGAAGAGCTACTCATTCCCTGTGAAGTCTATTTTAGTTACCTGAAGGACTCTCGCAATGAGATTTGGTGGACCATTGATGGAAAAAAGCCAGAGGACACGACTATCGACGTATCTGTCAATGAAAGGTATCGTTGACGCTGACAAGGGGCTGACTAACCCTGGTTCCTCAACCTAATGCCTTCTGGTTTATGCTAATTGATGAAAATTCTAATTTTTTCCTGTCAGTAACAAAAATCAGCCTAATTTTCTACTCTTTAGTGGTTATATCCCAAAACAGGATTCTCAGACTTGCAATCCAAGCCCCAGATACTACTTGATGATTACATCTTTATGATACCCACTTGAAAGTAGTTGGAATGAATATCTTATATGAATGAAAAGGCCAGGATGTAGGGTTGTAGACAGATGAAAGCTTGCCAGCACGGCGCTATTCTGTTTCTCAAGTCCGGAGTATGGTCCTGTGTTTTCGTGCCGCAGATAGTTGTGTTAGTTCCTTATCTCACAGTAAACATATATTTCCTATCTCCTTCCCCTCCTTTCTTAATTTTCATAGCATATATATCACATTTATAAGTGATAATTTTTAATACTGACTAAAAGCATTAATGTTCTTTAAATTTTATTTTTTAAGTGGATGAGGTGGTAATATAACTCACTTTGAAAATAACAAGCTGGGTCATGACATAAATAAACGTGACATTTTTTTAAGTGGCTTGATTTGGCAAGGAAGCCTGCAATAAATAATAAATAAAAATGAGCAGCTGACTGCATGACAAAGTAGTTCTGAAAACTTATACCTTTTCATCTATGTGCTGATAGATCTTAGGTTACTTGAACTTCAAGAAGTTAAAAGATATTTATTCCTTTGTAGTAAACCCAGACTTTATACAGAAATTGTAAGGTATCATTGGGTAATATGCAGGATACTTATTTCCTAGCTGTTATACAAGTATAACAATGACATTGTTATACAGGTATAACAACGACACAACAGAGATGTCAGTATAATGTGATAAATGCAGTGAAAGGGAAGTATTGGCTATTAGGAAAGATTTAGTTGGAAGTTCCAGTCAGCTTTAGGGGGTTAGGTAATACTTCTCAGATGTGAAGTGGCCTAAATAAAGATTTGAAGTATAAGTAGAAATAAACTGGAAAAAGAAATAAAAGTATGTTCCTGGTAAAAAGAACATCATGCACAAAGGTGTAGAAGTTCAAGAAACAGAACATATTTAATGTTACAGAAGGAGTTTCCTGAAATTGGAGCAGGTTTTGCTGAAGGAATTGATGAAAGATGTGACTGAATGCACAGAAGGAGAGTTATTCACCATTTCAGGAATTCTGAACATTGATCTTCCAACCCTCATAAAAATAAGGAATGAATAGTAATGACAATCATACTGTTCCTCCTTGCTGCTATTGAAACACAAGTCACTGTTCATAGTTGAGCAGTGCAGTTCAACTTAGGTCAACTCCATCACAGCCCTTAACCAAGTTTTCATGATTGACAGTAAACCTCATAAGAATCTGGATGTCAGTCAACTGTAAGAGGGAGAATTTCTTTTTTCCTTTTGAGCACAGTAGTTCAGAGAGATCTTCAGTCTTGATCTTAGACCCAAAGCACTTGATCTCTGACTTGCAGAGAATTGGATATACTTATTTTCACAAAGTTTACTTTCTCTGAGAAGTTTCTTCTTTCTTTAGGATATAATCAAGAGGTTTCAGCAATTTGACCAAAATGTTCTATCTGTGTGCAAAATCCAAGTTTTGGGAATCCCTGAAATGCATCAACTATTACTGTGAGATAATAATAATAGCTTATATGAATATTTATTAAGCATTGTTCTAATGATTCCCAGGTGGTGCTAGTGGTAAAGAACCCACCTGCCAGTGCAGGAGACATAAAAGTCATGGGTTCAATCCCTGGGTCAGGAAGATCCTTGGAGAAGGGAATAGCAACCCACTCCAGTATTCTCGCCTGGAGAATCCCACAGACAGAGGAGCCTGGCAGGCTAAAGTCCATAGAGTTGCAAAGAGTCAGACATGACTGAAGTGATTTATGAATTAACATACTCAATCCCCAGAATTCTTGAGTAAGTTTATACATGCAATGCACTATGTAGATATTGCCAGTTTCCTCCTTTTCAAAGGAGGAACTACGACATGGAAAGAACACTTACCATGCCCAAAGTATATAACCAGTAAGTGCCAAACCTCAATCAAAATTCAAAGGGGTGAGGCCTCAGAAGCCTCTCACTGAATCAATGCTGCATCCTGCTTCATATACTTGAGGAAAGGAGACCCTTCGCTTTGGAGAGACACCTGTAGTATGATGCTAATGCTGGGTGTTGAATCTAGATATTGGGATTGTATGTGGTATAGATGGTAAAAAATGATACTAGAATCCAGAGGCTAGTCTCCTTTTGTATCTCCAGGATCATGAGCAACACAGCTTATTGACGTTCTGTCTGTCCTCACCTGGGAGATCTATGATTGTGTACTTGTCTGATTTACATACAGCCTTTGGCCCTTGAATCTCATTTTCTTTCTCCTACTCCTAGTGTAATTCTGAAAATAACAGAAGATGAGACAAGAACTCAACTTTTGAGCATCAAGAAAGTTACTGCTGAGGATCTCAAGCGCAACTATGTCTGTCATGCCAGAAATGCCAAAGGGGAGGTTGACAGACCAGCCAATGTGAAACAGAAAGGTAATGGATGCATTCAGCAGATGAATGTGTGAAGTCCTAATGCAACCCTGCAGTGAATAAAGAAAAAGGAGAAATTGACAATGAGAGCTCTATCACTTAGCACACTGTGACATGTAGTGATGAATTAAACTTGAATGAAAAATCTTGCAAGTTTCCATTTATATAATGATACTGAAACTATGATGTCTTATGGTTTTAGTATTTAATGCCCATATGTGACTTAAAAATTTCATGTGATTATGATAATGAGGCACAGTGTGATATCTATAAAGAAAAATGAAAACTAAAGAATATTTCCTGTTCTCAGAGATATAATAAAACTGGTAGAACCACATATCATTGGTGAATTGTAAAGACCATTTTAGAAATCATTGATGGCAGAGTTCAGAAATCATAAATACTGGTCATACCACATGACTTAATACTTTTGGAATTTTTCTTGAACAAGTAACTTAACAGAAAGAGAATTATGTCCCTATCGATATTCTTAGAAGCATTATCTATAATAATGAAACATTATAAATAGCAGTCATCTAATTATGCAAGTAGTTAAATAAGATACAAAATATTCTCAAAAATATAATTTAAAAATGATAATTTTAAATACTGTGTGCCAATATTTCAAGCAAGTTTTTAACACACCACTAGCCACAATTGCTAAAATGAAAATTAATAAAATTATTACTTAAAGTGATGAGGAATGATTTCTATGTTGATATTACTATATTTTCCTACAATAAATAAAAATTTTACAGCTTTCTTGTGTGAGCTGTTGCTCCTGAAACATATTGTGTCTAAGATTTTCTTTGGGTCCCTCACCTAACAAAGAACCCTAGATAATGAATCCTTTCATGAATGGTTTTCAGTGATCTAGATAATAATAAGGATGATTCATCACACATGAAGTCGACCCATTCAGAATAATATTGGACCTATGTCAGAGTCAGAGCCGTTAATATATACACAAAAAAATTAAAATGTTAATTTAAAACTACTGCATTTTGCAATAGGATTTAAGCCACCTTTAAAACTGATTTAAAAAAAAAGGTTTCACTTTAGCATTTTATGGCAACTTAGGAAGTAAAGAGCAAAAGCCTGAAATATATGCCTCTTAAGGAGACTTAGTGAATTGGTTCTGAATAGTTAATTGCTTCTGGTCCTCAGAAGGCAGTGTAAAAAGAGAAGACTGAACTGCATGTTGTAAGACAGTGTTTCCCAAAGTAAGTTCCTAAGAATACTACTAAGCCTCTTCATAGTACTGCAATTCATTATTTGTACCCTAGGCATAGACAGCCTATGTTGGAATACTGTCCAATTCTGTGACCTTGAAAAAGTCACTTAACCTCTCTGAGCTTCAGTTTCTATTTAAAGTAGGCAAAATAGTAATAATAGCACTCCCTCACAAAGTTGTTTTAAAGTACTCAGCATGGTTATTGGCATATAAAATATATTAATATTAAATGCTCAATTAATGTTAGATCTTATTATTACTTGCACAAGATTTTTGTAGGTATTATTTGACAAAGGCTTTTATACTCAAGTATAATTAAGGTCTGTGATAAGCAAAATCGATCAAATTATTTTAGTTCAGAGCCTCATGGTTCTTTCATATGTTAATACTTGATATGAATATCAAATTGGAATGTAGTAGAGTTGAAATGTGGTAGGTAGAATTGATTCAAATTGACTTGATTCCATATTCTTTAGGTATGGAACATTTTTTGGGTTTCATCTTCTAAGGCATGTGTTTTGGGAAACAATTATGGAGGAAAACATGAATTAATAACTTAGTGTCAGATGGGTAGAATCAAAACAATCAGTTGAAATCATCTTGAATCTAGGGGTGATATGGAAGTCTGCCCACCAGAACTGCTTTGAGTAACTTTTCTTTCACAGAAGGCTGTGTTCCCAATATGGAGTGACTAGTGCGTCTACTAGACCAGATGATCGCTGCAGAAATTAGTATTCCATATAACATGGTTGGTTCTCTGTGCACTTAGTAGTACTAGAAGAGCTGTGTGTTTGCTTATGTAGATTCTATTCTGGGCCAGCTAATGTTGAGATTCATAGGTGATATCTGTGTTCATGTTCATATACTATATGCAGGGTTCCATCTCTGAATTCCTTGACAAATAAGTCCATTTAATAGTTTCTTCTACTATAGTTGATACTTTTTTAAATCCTATATTAGCAATGTTTCATTTATGAGGACTTTTATACTTAGGCTTATGACCCATGTCTTTTTTTCCCCATACAGAAACCACATTGAAAGATCTCTCTTTTTCTTTTTTTTATTGAATTGATTTTACAGCTTGGCCAAGAAAAGGACTCTCTTATTGTTAGTCTATTTCTGAATTCCCTATTATGTTCTATTAATCTGTTAGTCTGTCTTTAGTCCAATACTACTTAGTCTTGACCAACAGCTTTAAAGTAAGTCATGAAATCATATGCTTATATACTTTATGTCCTTTCTTCCATACATTCTTTTCCAAGATGGATTCAGGGACCATATATTTTTTCATGTAGATTTTGTCTTGTATATTTCTACATTAAAAGCTCCTGCAATTTGATTGAAATTGCAAATTAATTTATAAATTGATTCAATGGGAATTGAAATTTTAGCAATATTGAATTTTTAAATTCATTAACATGATATCTCAATTTATTTAGGACTAACTGAATATTCTCAGCAATGCTTGTCTTTCTTTTTTGGTTTCAAGTCTTTCACACATATTGTTAAATTTATCTCTATTATGTTGTTGATGCTATTATATATAATATTTAAAATTTTTCATTTTCAAATTGGACATTTGTAAAAAAAAAGTGGGATTAATTTTTATGGCCCTTTGACTTTTCTAAATTCACTAATTAAATAGGGCTTCTGGTTTTGTTTTTTTTGTTTTTTTTTAGTGTCTTAGCATTTTCTATACACTTGATCATGGTGTGCATGCTAAGTCGCTTCAGTCATGTCTGACTCTGCAACTCCGTGGACTGTAGCCTGCCAGATTTCTCTGTCCCTAACATTCTCCAAGCAAGAATACTGTAGCGGGCTGCCATGCCCTCCTCCAGGGGCTCTTCCTGACCCAGAGATGTCTCCTGTATTGGCAGGAAGGTTGTTTCCACTAGTGCCACCTGGAAAGCCCACAAATAAACAGACTTCTACTGCTTTTCCAAACTTCCTACTTTTGGTTTCTTTTTCTTGACTGTTTCACTCTTTTGGACCTCCAGTAGCATGATCAACAAAAGTTAAGAACAGCCATGTTTGCATTGCTTCCTTAGATGGCAAACATTCAGTTTTCATAATAAGTATGATGCTACTTATAAGTTTTTGTAGACAACGTTCATCTACATGAAGTATTAAGCTTATATTTTTGGTTTGCTGAGAGTTTTGTTTCATTTTATTTCTATAATGAATGTATCTTGAAACTTTTCAGACTCTTATCCATTGAGATGATCATATTATTTTTCTCTTTTATTCTATTAATATCATACTTTACGTTGACTGATTTCAAAATGTTGATACAACCTGTCATTTCCAAGGTAAACCCCAACATCATCAGGATTTATTACCCTTTTTATATAGCTGTATTTGATTTGCTAATAAGATTTCTATATTAGGGGGTTTGCTCATATATTTGTTCATGAGAGATATTGGTCTGATTTTCTTTCCTTGTAATAACATAACTAGTAACAATGTCATGCTGGCCTTATAATATGAATTGGATGATGACCCCTCCTTTACTATTATCTGAAAGCTTATGTGTAAAATCGTTATCATGTCTTACTCAAATATTTAAAAGGGTTACCCAGGAAACTTTCTGGGCCTGGCATTTTCTTTATAGGAAAGCTTTTAATTATCAATTAAATTTTTACTAGCTATTTGGATATTCTGTTTCTTCATGTGTCAGTTTGGGGAATTTGTCTCCTCAAATAATTTCTCATGCTTTATCTATGTTGTCACATTTTTGGTGTAAAAAGTTTTTACATCATTTTGTTATCTTTTTTAATGCATGCAAGATTCATAGTGATTCTCCCACCATTATTCCTGATAGTAGTGATTTATATTTCCATCCAATCTGTTTATCAATCAAGGAAGAAGTTTTCCAGATTTACTGATTTTTTTCAATGAACAAAAGTGTTTTCATTTATTTTTCTCTATTTCTTATTTTATTCATTTTACTCTGTATTTTTGTTTTTGCTTGTTTTGCATTTAATATGTTCTTTTTTTCTATCACCTGAAGTTGAAAGCTACATAACTGCTTTTAAGTAATTCTTATTTTCCTGTATAAGCATTGAGCTATAAACTTCCATCATTAGACTACTTTAGCTTAACAAGCAAATGATGAAGTGTTGAAGTTTCATTATCATTCAATTCAAATTATTTTCTAATTTTTCTGTAATAATTTTTTGACTCATGATTTATTTAGAAATGTGTTACTTAATTTATACATGTTTGGGAATTTTCCAGATAACACTTTTTTGTCATGTCATATATTAAGATGTAATTGAATTTTAGAAATGACTGTTTCCACTCTTTATCTTGATAATTTTTGATATTTCATATTGTCATTTAAGTCTAGGTAATTTAAAAATTCAGCAATGAATATTAAAGAGCAGGGAAAGGGTACCTGTGACTTAGAACTACCTGGGAAGACTGTAGAGTGAAGTGGAAGGGACATGGGATTTGGTGCTAGACAGGCTTCAGCTCAGCTTGTGGTTCTGGTGCAAACTGTATATATGAACTGGTTAAAGCTTTCCATTTGTCATTCTTTCAATTTCAACTCCCAGAATGTCTGTGAGACTGCAGGGAGCAAGTAACAAGTACTTAACATGGTACAGCACAGTTGATTCTAAATTCTAATTTAATTCTGTTACGGCCAGAAAATATATACTCTGCATCATTTCATTTCTTTTACATTTATTGGTATTTCTTTAAAAGTCTCAGCAGACTGTGTGGTAAATGTTTCACATGCATGTAAAAAGGGTGTATATTCTGCAGTGTTGATGTTCTACAAATGTCAGCTAAGTCAACTGATGTCAGTGATGTTCAAGTCTTCAATATATTTATTGATTTTTTTAAAAAATCTGCTCAACTTTCATCTTCTGAGAGAGTGGTGTTGAAATATTTACAAAGAATTATGTATTTTTCTAATTCTCTTTTTAGTTCTGCTGTGTACTTCACATATTTTAGAATTGTGTTTTTAGATACATACACATTTAGGACTATTGTGTCTTTTTGATGAATTGGCAATTTTAAAATTATGACTTGTCTTTTTTTTGGTTAATATTCTGTTGATATTAATGTAGCCACACCAAATTTCCTGTAGTTAGTATTTGTATGGTGTATCTTTTTTTCATTCTTCTGTTTTATCTATCAATTTCTTCATATTTAATGTACATCTCTTATAGATAGCATATTATTGGCTTTTGATTTTTATTATAATGTGATAATTTCTGTCTTTTCATTTATATTTTTAATCCATCTATCTTTAATGTAATTGTTAGCATTATTGGCTTCAAGTCTACCATTCCTACTTATTATCCAGGAGTTGCACCTATTCCTTGCTTTTTCCTTTTTTCCTGCCTTCTTGTGGATTAATCTGATAATATCTTGGTATCTGTTTTATCACCTCTTTTGGCCTACTGACTTTACTTCCATGTTATTTTTAAAAATTTTTTCTATAGTATTTACAACATTTATCTTGAACTTATCACAATATACCTTGAATTAATCACTTCACATACTTTATAAAAAACCTTAAAATGGTAAAGTTCCATTTTTTTCCCTCCTGTCTTTGTTTTATTGTTACAATGCATTTCAATTTGCATTTTAATGCCACAATACATTGCTATTATTTTTGCTTTAAATGAGTATTCTTTAAATACATTAAGAACTGAGAAAACAGTATTTGTATATTTATTTGCATATTTTCCATTTCTGGCACTATTCATTCTTGGTAACATTTTAGCTGGAAAACCATTTAATATTTCTAGTGGCATACATCTGCTGGTGATAAATTCTCTCAGCTTTGTTTTAATCTGCAGGTTTATTTCATCTTAATTTTTATATTTTGATACTTTATTGACAGTTTTCAAATGCATGGAAAATTAGAAAGAATTATACAGTGAACAATTAGAACCTACATAGATTCTGTCATTTTACTATCTTTGCTTTATCATGTATCTACCCATGGATCCATTCTGCTATACATACATTAATATATCTTATTTTTTTATACCTTTAAAGTAGTTACAGACATGAGTAAAAGTTATCACCTAAACATTTAAGCATCTTAGATTATCCAAATTTTAATATTTATTTATAGTTCTCTTAGGTGTTTTCTTTTTTTAGGTGAAGTTTGTATACAGTGACAAATTACAAATCACAGGTATGTGAACTCTGATAGTATTTAAGAAATGTGTATATACTTTTGGTGTAACTTAAAATCAAATATAGAATATTATCATCACCATAGACAGTAACCTCCCATTCCTTCCCCTTATCAATCAATCCTGCTACTCCTACCTTCTCCACCACTGTTAAAGCAACTGTTCTGATTTTCCTTAACAGAATGTACTAGTTTTTTTCCTCTTCTAGAACTTTATATACCTAGACCTATACAGGATGCACTCTTTTATAAAGCTTCTTTCACTCAGAAAATAATCTTAATAAGTCATGCTGTTGTATCAGTCATTAGTTGCTTTTGTTTGCCAAGTAGTGTTTTTTGTTTGTTTGTTTTTTTAAGGAATTTATTGCAACTTGTTTATTCTTTCTCTGGGTGGAGGACATTTGGGTTGGTTACAGTTTTGAAGAACTGTTAACATTCTTATCCAAGCCTCTTTATGGACTTTTATTTTTACTTCTCTGATATGAGTACCTATGAGTAGAATTACCAGCTTAGTTTTATCGGAGCTTTCTTCCCAAGTGGTAGTATCATTCTCCCCTCTCACTGAAACAGTATATTCACATCTTTGTCATTTAGCGTTGTTAATCTTAGTTTTTGGCTTCCCTGGTGGCTCAGTGTAAAGAATCCACTTGCCAATGAAGAAGTCATGGGTTCAATCCTGACTTGAACCCAGGAGGAGGTCAGGAGGAGCCCCAGGAGAAGGAAATGGCAACCCACTGCAGTCTTCTTGCCTGGGAAACCCCATGGACAGAGGGCTGTGTCGGGCTACAGTCCATGGGGTCACAGAGTCAAACACAACTTAGTGACGAAAACAGCAGCAAACGGCAATCTTAGTTTTAGCCATTTTGGTGAGTGTGTGGTGGTACCTTATTTTGCAGTTTTTGTTTCACTGATGACTAAGATACTGAGTACCTTTTCATATGCTTATTAGTCATTGGTCTATTTTTGTGTTATGAGTGTTCAAATACCTTGTCCATTATATAAGTAGGTTGTTTGTATTTTCATTATCAAATCTGAGCAATTCTCTTTTCTACCCTAGATACCAGTTCCTTATTGGATAGATATTTTGCAAATACTTTCTCCCACTCTGTATCTTGCCAGTTTCTTTCTTCAGTGGTACGGTTTAGTGATGAAGTGTAATTTATTAATGTTTTCTTTAATGGTCATTGTTTCCTTTGTTCTAAGAAATCTTTGCATACCCTTAAATCATCATAATATTTTAAATGTTATGGAGAGAAGGCTGCCTCTGTCACTTCTCTAAGACCAGAAGCTGATTTTCAAATGCACAAGTTTGAACCAAAATAGCCAAACAAATAAGGTCTGAAGGTTAATTCAGTCATAAGTCTCTGATTTACTGTCAGGTGACACTAGTGGTAAAGAACCTGACTACCAATGCAGGCAATATAAGAGACTTCAGTTCGATTCCTGGGTCAGGAAGATCCCCTGGAGAAGGGCATCGCAATCCACTCCAGTGTTCATGCCTGGAGAATCCCATGGACAGAGAAGCCTGGTGGGCTACAGCCCATGGGGTCACAAAGAGTCAGACGCAACTGAAAGGACTTAGCACATGCACCACGCACAAGCACACATTCTCTTTGCTATTCAGGCAAGTGACCATTATTGTAGTACCAAAACTTGTCAAGTAGTCCCAACAATTTAGCAAAGAATAGACAAATATTCTGTGGCAGGGAATACTTGGAAATTTAAGCAGCTGGTATTCGGTTGGGAGATTCCATGGATAACAAGGCCCCTGACTATGATAATGAAGATGGAGGAGATAAATTGAAGTTTTCAAGGAGAAACAAGATTGTAGACTGATAGCTTGAAACAAGGAAAAAGACTAGAGCTATTGTACTGGCTTCACCAAAGGTAGTTAGCTGGAAATTTAGGCTCTGGAAAAAGGATAGAGGGAATTCTGATTCAGAAAGAGCAAGTCACTAAATTTGTCTCCATCCTGTTTAGATTATCAGTGAGAACAAAGATAGAAGTAGTTTAGGAGTCCAGTTTGGTCGATTATATCACCCCTTTTGACTGGAAACCCTTTGGTCTGGGATTGCATCAGAGTAAAATTTTTATGCCTATAACATCAGAGACTTGAGGTGGGGCAGACGGAAAATGAGGACTAAGGGTCAGCCTTTCAAACAAACCAGCAAAGCTATATTTGAAAGCTTTTTAGAACATTTCCTAAATGTGACTCAAACCACTTAGAAAATCAGGCTTGTGGGTTATTTATCTTGAGTTCAATTAGTTAAATAGCATCAGGAACTTCTTGAAATCATCAAGATGACCCAACAAAATGCAGTCTGAAAATATGGCACATGTAACTGTGTGACACAAAATTAAAAATCTCTAGTAGAAAGAAAACAGGCAGTAGTAAAATTAATGTGGCAGAGGGAAAGCCATGAATGTAATTGATATCTTGATCACTAAACAAGATAACTATTGATATTTTTTAAGAAAAGTCCATTTCAGGTAAGTGGATCCACTGACCTTTTCTCATTTTTTCTTATTGTGAAATGTCCATCCAAAGGGAGCCAAAATAGCTGAGCAAATGATGAGGATGACAGTGGAAATTAGCCCAGTGTGTCGTTAACATAACATGTACTCAGAAATACCAAGGACACAGCAATTTTCATGCCAGCTACTCAAACTGATCTTAATAAATTCTCATCAACTGCACTGAAATAGCTTTATGGCATTTATTATCTTATTTTAAAGCACTGTTGTTCATGGGTTGAGTACAAGCCTGTGTGCCTGCATGCTCAGTCGCTTAGCTGTATCTGATTCTTTGCAACCCCATGGGCTATAGCCCACCAGCCTCCTCTGTCCATGGGATTATCCAGACAAGAATACTGGAGTGGTTGCCATTTTCTACTTCTGGGAATATTCCAGACCCAAGGAAAGGTTGAACCCGAGACACCTGCATTTGACAGGAGGATTCTTTACCACTACCTCAACTGGAAATCATGAATTTTAGAGTACATGGTAATTCTGTATAGCTGACTCCCAGGCTATATTTGTAGCAGGATTAGTACCCTGAGTTTAGGATAATGAATGTAAAGCTCAATGATTTTTCCTTTTAATTAGAGAATTTCAGATTTTGCTCTAGGCTACTCACCATTTTCCCCTTAGAATAACTACCTGTTTTAAAAGGGATTTTTCACTGGTATGATCAATAATTGAACTTCATGGTAGTGTTGTGCAAAGATATCTGAACTTTGAAATCAGGAAGGCTTGATAACAGTTCCAGATTGAACTTAATACACACAATGTTCAGGTATTTAAAAAGGCTTTTTCCTCACCTCTACCTGATATACCTCTTTGGCCCCAACTCCTCCCCTCAGCTATCTCCATCATATTACCCTGATTTATTTCCTTCATAGTGTGGATCACTGTCTAACAGTAACTGTCTTATTTATTTCCTTATTTACTTCCCTGCATTAGAATCCAGCCCAGAGAGGGCAGAGACCCTTCTTGTTTTATCTATCATTATAATCTCAACAGCTTCTAGCAAATGGTAGATGCCAAGAAGTAATTGTCAAATCAACTAATATATAATTTAAGCCACTTCTGTTTCAGATCCAGAAATATTTTGTTCCATCTCAAATTCTTAAGTTTCACTAGTAAAGCTAATAAAGCAGCCACATGAAGTTACAAATACATAGTATAGTGCTGGACTTATTTTGGGGCTCTCCTGATAACTCAGCAGGTAAAGAATCTCCCTGCAATGCAGGAGACCCAGGTTCAATTTCTGGGTCCCTGCTGGAGAAGGGATAGGCTACCCACTCCAGTGTTCTTGGGCTTTTCTTGTGATTCATCTGGTAAAGAATCTGCCTGCAGTGTGGGAGACCTGGGTTTGATCCCTGAGTTGGGAAGATCCCCCTGCAGAAGGCAAAGGATACTCACTCCAGTAAAGAGTCGAACATGACTGAATGACTTTCACTTTCAGACTTATTTTAAATATCACATAGAACTAGACTTATTTTCAATAACAATACTTAGAAGTCTGTAGCGTTATATCCAGAAATGTTCATTCAGTTTCCAGAGCTCTCAAGAGAGGATGGATTAGGAAGACATAGTCTCTACCCAGACGACTGTATCAATGTACAGTTTAATGATGAGTGACAAAGAGTGGAGAAGCAAGCTTGTAGTATATCCTAGAACTGTACACCTGAGAGATACTTTCAGAGCCAAGCATACTCAGCATTAGGTGGATACCCTCATTTTTTTGTTCAATAATAATAAAATTGTTGAGGCCTATTGCCAAACATAAATAAAAGGGAATTAAATTTCTTCCATATGTCACTGGACAAGAGGCTGAAACTAAGACTGATATAAACACATTAAAATTTTTCCTCATTTAGCTGCTCCAACAATTAAAATTCTACCAATGTCATCAGCTGGTCTAGAAAGAGCTGGACATAGGATGGTTTATAGTTTCCAAACATATTTTTGAGAAAGTTTAGTTGTCAGTTTGTGAGTCAGATTGGATGACCTTTTAAGTTGTTCCCAATAAGATCTGTTTTAATTTGTATTATCATCAAAGTGTATTCAAATCATATAATTGTTAAAAAATCACCTTCTATGCCAGTTTCTGGAAACAAAAAGATAAATAGGCCACAATCTGGTGTTAGAACATAATGCTTAACCTCCACTATGTGATCTCTGCTTGTTCACACATATAGGTCAGGTTCATGACTCAGCTGCTTGGTTTAACCAGCTATTTGCAGAATGATGGATCACCATGACCATCATGCACAAATTAATTTGTTTCTTTGTTGGTCTCTCCACAATAGCTCCAAGGTACACAGTGGAACTGGCGTGTGGTTTTGGAGCCACAGTCCTCCTGGTGGTGATTCTCATTGTTATTTACCATGTTTACTGGCTGGAGATGGTCTTATTTTACAGGGCTCATTTTGGAACAGATGAAACCATTTTAGGTGAGTAATGAAAATTTCATGTATATCTCCTGACTGCCATCTTGAGAAAACATATTGGCTTGATAAAACCTGGATTAATTGGAAGATATAATCAGACTAACTTTGGTTTCAGCCCTTACTATTGAAAATCTTCCTAATGCATATTATTCTGCCTTCTTGGTCAATATATGATTGACCAGATTGGCACTATTCAAATAGAAATACAATATGAACCACATATGTAATTTAATATTTTTCTAGTGGTCACATAAGGAAAAAGAAAAGAAAAAGTGAAAATAATTTATAATTATTTTGAATAGTCATCTAATATATTCAAAAGACTATCATTTTAGCTTGTAACTTAATATTATGTTAATAGAGATATTTTAGTCTTATTTTGGTACTAAAAAGTCTTTAAAGGTCGGCATGTATTGTATTTTACACTTGCAGCATACCTCCATTCTGACCAGATACATTTCAAGTGCTTTATAGCCACTACTGTCCTGTGGTTATTGTACTCGACAGTGCGTGTCCACACTTTGTGCTCACAGGTTATCTGTACCAGAAGAATCACATGGGAGCTTATTAAAAGGAGCATCTAAAGGCCAGCCCCTATTGTGAATCAGCATCTACATTTCAACAGTATCCCAAAATGATTCGTGTACACGTTATAGTTTAAGAAACACTGTTTTAGTGCCTCTATGCCAGGTGACAAGAATGAAGCATTTAATTACCAATTCTAACACCCAGCCATAAAGAGTCTCATTGAGCGGCTTGTAGAAGAGACAGGCACCTGTATTTTTAACAAGAGATAATTTTTATAATTAGGCAACTGGGAGAAAAATTGGTTCATCAAATCTAAGCATATTTTAATGGTAGGTATTTTCAGGTATACATAATTTAGACATTTCTCAAGGTTTTGCTCAATTTATTATTCTTATATATTAGTGAGTGACATACGAGGGGAGGAATTACAAAGGTTCTGCATGGTATTTTTGCCAGCATCTATGACTGAGTAACTATTTGCTTCCTGATGCCGTCAGTTCATAGTTGAATGAGCCAAACCTCACTCCTTCTCCACTACAAAATCTGAAGTCAGTGGGATGAGAGTAGAAGACACATCAGATAAAATTTGCAATTACACCTTAAAATAGTCATCTTGCCTGGAAACCTGTCACAGGTGGGAAATCACACTGAAATCTGTCAGCTAATTCACATGTGTAAAAAATGAAAATGTCTAGTATCCAGAAGTTTGATTTAAGAAAAAATGCAGTACTATTGAGAAACTTTTCTAATTTATATTGGATCTGTGTTTTGTGTCTTTTATTACATTTTTGCTAGATGGAAAGGAATATGATATTTATGTATCCTATGCAAGGAATGCTGAAGAAGAAGAATTTGTATTACTGACCCTCCGTGGAGTCTTGGAGAATGAATTTGGATACAAGCTGTGCATCTTTGACCGAGACAGTCTGCCTGGGGGAAGTAGGTATTTCAGATGAGTACAGGTGATGCTATGCTGAAAGGCAGAGGAGATCTGTAGCTTCAGGTCACACGTAAGAGTCATGGCACAATTCTATGTTGACATCTTTGTAATAGATAGAGACTCTCTAGGAATAAATCTGGTCTTCCCAGATGTCTCAGTGGTAAAGAATCGGCCTGCCAACACAGGAAACACAGGAGATGTGGGTTCTATCCCTGGCTTGGAAAGATCCCATAGGGAAGGAAATGCCAATCCACTCCAGTATTCTTACCTGAGAAGTCCCATGGACAAAGGTGTTTGGCAGTGTACAGTCCATGGGTCACAAAGAGTCAGACATGACTTAGCAACTAAGCAACAACAGGAATAATTCTTCATTGTAAGATGTAGATTATTCAAGTGCAGTTTATGGTTTTAAAATATTTCCCCAGTAATCTTTAAAAGCAATGTCAGAAAAGTGTAGATGCAGAGTGCATTGGAGCTCTGCGAAGAGCCACAGCTTTAAACATTTTGTTTACTCCACATTTAGATCTTTAGCAGGTTTAACTAATTTGTACTAATTTGCCTAGAATTTTTTCATAGTGAGTGAGTTTAAAACATCTTTATACAGATGTGATTTACTCGATTTTACAAAAAGTGAGGTGCAGAAGAGAGTACATGGAATTACTTACTGATAGTAATTAGAATATTTTCCTTCCTTTTTTTTCATTCTTGTTTTCTAACAAACCAGTGTTACTCAAATCCCCTCTTTCCTTGTGTCTATTTCTTCCTTCGTATCAAATTACACATTTAAAATGAGTTTAACATTTTACAAAGGCCATAATATTCTAATAGGTATAAAAATATTGAAATGCTGAATGATTTAAAATAAAATGTATCTCTAATTTTCAGATCCAGACAGTAACACACAAAGTGATGCTACATTTGAGTCTCTTTTATAAATGCTCAATTGCACTCGTAAACCCACTTTTAAACTCTGTCCTGTTAAAATGCATTAATATATCTAATCTTTACAACAAACTAATTTATTTTCTTCCCCTAAATCCTGTTCATATTAATCACTTAGCATATTTTTTAGTTATGTTGATAATTTGAGAGAAAGAATAGACATTGATGTTTATTCTTATTTTGAATTAGCCAGATCACTTACTTTCTAACAAAATCAACATCCAAAAGTCCATCATGCTTCCATTCTGTAGGAGCTATCTCTTTCAGCATAATTTTGCCAGAAAATGCTGACTTGACTATATAGATAAAGGACAAATTCTACTCATTTTGAAGCTTAAAATCTTAAATAATTTATTCATCTAATTATTCATTCACAAGTCATTCAACTGATACCACTATCTGAAGAGTTATGTGAAAATATACAGTATAACAACAACATAAGACTCCTGCAGGGATTGATAGTTCTTTGAAGAATTCAAGTTCTATATAATTACTCTTGCAATTTGCTTTTGATGACTGATCTTTGTGATCTTTTGCATTCTTCCTGCTGCTTTTACTCAGTCCTCTTTGCCTCTAGGTCTCTTTCCCTGCTTACAAACAGTCACCCAGCAACAGTGCTTAGAGTGGACAATTACTTATTCCTGGATTCTCCTCTAGGCTGCACATGCTATTCTAATTGGAACTCTCACCTCATTGCCTCTGTACCTGTGAAGATTAAAGGGCAAAATGACTGCTCAGGGGAGTGGGGAGTATGGTAAACCTTGAGATGGCTTGCCACAACACTGGTGCATTCCCTGGAATTGCCTTCTATCTGAACCCCAGGAAAAGGATTATTCAGTCCTTGATAAGCAACCTCGAGGAGATGGATTATTCCCAAGAATTTAGTGACAGGAACTAATCAGAACCCTTGACAACAGAATAAAATTATACAGCATTTCCATTTTCCCCTGCTGCTTCTTTTTTGACCTGAAGAAACCATTTGCTTGCCAGTGAAGTCACATGCATCATCTAGCAGCTGCTGAAACACATGGCTTCATAGTAATGATAGGAGTTTAAGGAGAAAGAGTCAGGGACTAATTTAGGCTCCAGAGCAGAGCAGAATAGAAAGCTGAGCTGAGAATGTGATTTCAGTCAAAATACCATTCAACTGGCTAGATTTTCTTAAGTTCCTATTCCAGTGATATAGAATAGTTTGTATCTGGGAGGTGCCTGACAATAGAGAGGGACTACCAAAAAATGAAGTGTTTTACTCTTGCTGTTCTGGGTTAGTGAAAAATGAATTTCTATGATTTAGCACTATAATATATATTTTTTAATATTCACTGGCAGTAGAGAGTTAATACATGGGTATCTTTGGGAAGAAAGGGCTCAAGACCTGATTTTGCTGGGCCAAAATATGCAACATAGTTTGAAGAAACTGATTTCAGTACTACCCACTCGTTCTTCATATCCCAAATGACGCTTCTGAAGACCAAGATCATAGGAATGCATTTTGTCTTTATGCCTGTTTGGAATCCCTTCAGGGTTGGAATATGTGCATTCAGTCTCTATTCTCCCTGAAGATAGTGACATTTTCTGAACAGAGCAATTGGGTCTAAGGATTAAGTGTTGTTGATCAAAGTTTCACCCCACTTCTCAAACTATTATGCTAATTTCTTTTCACTTGCTCCTCAAGCCCCATACTTTGAGGGAGTTCTTGGCCATCACTAATCCCCATGGTGTTTTCTTTCCCAGTTGTCACAGATGAGACCTTGAGCTTCATTCAGAAAAGCAGACGCCTCCTGGTTGTCCTAAGCCCCAACTACGTGCTCCAGGGAACCCAAGCCCTCCTGGAGCTCAAGGCTGGCCTTGAAAACATGGTCTCTCGAGGCAGCATCAACGTCATTTTAGTGCAGTACAAAGCTGTGAAGGAAACGAAGGTGAAAGAGTTGAAGAGGGCTAAGACGGTGCTCACGGTCATTAAATGGAAAGGGGAGAAATCCAAGTATCCACAGGGCAGGTTCTGGAAGCAGCTGCAGGTGGCTATGCCAGTGAAGAAAAGTCCCCGGTGGTCTAGAAGTGGCGAGCAGGGTCTCACTTACTCATCCTTGAAAAATGTATGAAAGGGCCAGTGAATGATGGATGAAGAGATCCAGCAATAGTCCAGGAAGGAAGGATTCCCCTGCTTTATTCCTAGTGTGTTGTTTATGGACAGAAACAAATTCTATGGAAGCCTCTCCATAGAGATAAATTCAGGGTTAGTGTAGAAGAACTGTTCTGCTTCCTCAGGCAATACCAAGGCTTAGAATGATCTTGCCACCCGCTGTCGCCAGAGCCTGAGGTCACTCCATTTTTTGAAAGACCTGGTGATGCAAAATTCCCCTTCTGCACCATCCGTTCCTGTTCCTATTCATCTCTATTCATTCACTCTTGATCTCTCTCTCTCTCTCTCTTTTTTTGAATAATCTTAATATTATGGGGAAGCCTTTGTTATTGATTTAAAGACCCCATAAAGATGAGTCATCTGTTAACAGGGTCATTAAGAGTTTCAAATATAGTTTTCTTTTCTTTTTATTCATCCTTTAAAAGATAATCAGGGCCTAAATTTACCTTTGCTAGGGATAATAAACTCTTTTACTCATCCTATTATACTAGACACCCTCACAGCAAGACCGACACCACTTATGATGCTATAAAGCAGGGTAACTAAATGTTCCTTATGATTGGCTTAAAGGGCCTTCCCGTGTTGTCTCCTGTCATCTCCTCCCCCAACCCCATGCACTCTATCTCAGGTAGTTGGTATCATATTTGTCAGCTTGAAAACTATGTAATAATATTTTATTACAGTAAACTCCCAGTTATCTGTAGGTTGACCCATATCCATCACTCCATCTCCCTACCTCCTGCATTTTGGGTCAGTCATTCAGAGCATGTAGGTGGCTCCACACTTGATTCATTGGAGAGGAAGCTTCTCTTACTGGTGCTAATATTGAGTAAAAGAAGAGCAAAAAGCTTTCAAGGGCATTTTCTGTCTTATAAGAAAAGCGCAGAACAGAGTGTTTGTCAATTTGTCTTTTAATCTTAGCTTTGCTAATGTGAATATTAGGGAAATAATTTCTCTTCACTTGTTTCTGTCTCCCCATTGTAAAGTGTTAAAGTTAGACTTAGGGACCTTGAGAGTGCTTTTGGCATTAATATCTAAAAGTATTAACTGGGCCCTGAGTAGTTTTCATATTTTATTCACTGATAAGTTAATAACAATCACTTCAAACAAGTTAGACTGAAAAGTCACTGTCAACTAAACATGTTTTAGTTTGTAGAAGTAAAACTTGAGTGTTCTTAAGACTTGGAAAAGTGAAAACTAAGTCCAGGGTTTACAGAGTGGTGAATATCTATGCTACATATAGATTTTTTAAATATATATGTATATACACACAAAATTATATATATATATTGCATATATACACATGAATTACATGCATACATACATGAATTGTATACACACACACACTACACACACATATATGTGTAT
Source organism: Antilocapra americana (assembly GCA_007570785.1). NCBI lineage: Eukaryota > Metazoa > Chordata > Mammalia > Artiodactyla > Antilocapridae > Antilocapra > Antilocapra americana. The sequence goes on from ML664161.1 coordinate 26,500,651, forward strand.
ATATATATATATGCACATATGACTTTAAATAGCCATTGGCACAATATTACAAATTACTGGAACTCTTATCCAGTTTTTAAATTATGTATTTTACTGTAATATTTTTATGTCACTGTTTCCTGCACATTAATAATATTTGTGAATTTACAGCTCACAGAGTAGTTGTTGTTAACTCCTGCCCTCCCTAAATTAGTAACAATAGCTTACTACAGTTATTGCCACAGTTGATCTGGGTGCAGTGGGTTCTGTTTTGCACAGAGCTTCCATGGCACTGCTAAGCAGTAGCCAGCCCTCTGGCATTAATTGACCATCTACTATATTCTGAGCACACATACTTAGAAATTATGTTAATCTTAGTGCTCAACTCTTAGAGAGATCTCTATTTGGACTTTTAAGTAATAAATGAAAAGAAAATAAAAATACCTATACATAAGCCTGGGTATCCCGATGAAACATGATAATTCATAATTTAAGGACATTCTTATCTTAGTAGTATGAATGTTGTTAAACTATTCTAAAATTATCTCCTATATTTGTGTCCTTCTGAGTTACTAAAGTCTATTTAATAAATCATTTTTCTATGGAGGCGTTATTATTTTAAATAAAACAAAAGCTTCATGAATCATTGACTATAAAACTATGGTATGGGGGTTATCTTGGACCTAATGCTTTTAGCCTTGTTGATGCTTTTCTTTATTACATAGCACAATTACTCCTTCTATTAACCCTTTTATCACAAGACCAGAGGAGAACTGACCCCAGAGAAGATTTTAATTTCAATTCAAGAATGAGCTTTAGGTAGATGAGGGACAGCCCCATTATCAAGGGACCATTCTCTTGCCAGTGCAGCATATTTTTGCACTTTTGGATTTCATATTTATGCTAAATGATGTTTGGTAACCCTAGAAACTTCTAGATACTTTTGTTCTATTTATATTACTGTATTTGCTACTGAGCATTTCCAAATGCTAAAAATCTAAAGCAACTCAAAATCGAAATGATAACTCATCCTAAGATAATTTTGTTTCAAGAGTTCTTTTTTGTTTGTTTGTTTTATGATCCAGAAGATGCCCAGTATAGAATATTTGAGAGAGAAGGAGAAACATACATTGGAGAGCAAGGGGAAATCACTCTCTAGTATTAAAAACAAAAGTATCCAATGGTAAAAAGAAATCTCAAAGGTTTTAGATTCATGGTATAAAGACCTTCTGCAACCAATTAAACAAACAGAAAAAAATACCGTGATATATAGTGTGTCCAATTACACAATCATATAAAATAATTTATTTTTTTCTGCATTGTAGTTTAAATGATTCCCTAGTATTCTAATAAACAAGTACTCCATTGTATTGGGGAACAAAAGTTTCACTACACTTGTTAATTATCTATTTTCTTTCCATAGGTTTTTCATATTTATGGCTATCTTTTTTATTTTATTCATAAACGTTTGTATTTTTCATTTTCCATTTGATTTGTAAATCTGTTTATTTTAAAAATAAACCATTTCTTTTCACCTTTGAATTTTATTTTGTGCATGTGTTTTATGTATTTTTCATGTTTGGGCATAAGAAATAATAAAAAATGATACACTTAGAAAAAGAAATGGTTTAAGGGACATTAGTTTTCTCTTTCTGAGAAAAAAACTGGGAACTTCAACTCAACATTCTCTTTACCTCTGAGTAAGAGAGTTACTTAAGTGAAATGGATTGATCTAATATACCAGACATCTGTGTGGGTTTGTGTGTGTGCCTGTGCACATGTGAATGAGTGTGGAGAGAAGGAGTCAAAGGAGAGAGAATGCGATGCAGACAAAGATGAGGAATAGAGACAAAGAGAGAATAGAGAAAGGCAGAGAGAGAGGAGAGAGTTTTAAAATAGAGGCACAAACGTATTTCTTTTTGTTCAACTTGAAACTTGGACGGTTAACAGTAATAGCTCACCTTTTATAGGTTTTCAACTCAAAAGCCATTGCCTTAAAAAGATCAACTAACAATGCCTTGCCTTTAGTTAACAGATGATCATTTGAATCAAATATGCATTTCTATTTCAAAGAAATCAGTGACAAATATTTGAAAAGACATTTTCTTTTGAGTTAATATTAAGTCTGTAGTAACAGGGGAGCTTTCTTGCTTTTTTAAATAAATCTTATTTATTCCAAGAATATTTATTGGGCCTCTGTAACTTAACTAGTTTGCTTAGTAAAACTTTTCCTCCAAAAAATGTCCCTGTTTCAAACCAGTCTCCAAAGAGTAGACTTAGGATCAATGCATGGAAGTTACGAAAAAGCAATCCTTACTCATTTAAGAAACAACTTTAAAGCAGAGTTGGAACATAATGTATATCACTATCTTTGGAGACATAAGCAGCCAAGTGATGCAGTGGTAAGGAATCCTCCTGCTAATGCAAGAGATGCAGGTTCAATCCTTGCATCAGGAAGATCACCTAGAGAAGGAAATGACAACCTACCGCAGCCTATTCTTGCCTGCAAAATTTCATGGACAGAAAAGGCTGGCAGACTTTACTCCATTGTGTTTCAAAGAGTTGGACATGACTGAGTGACCAAACAACTGAGGTTATTAGGTCTTTGACACAAGTAAGCATGCAGTATAACAGGAGATACATTCAGCAACTTCTCTATTTCTCTGTTTCTACTCAAGGGATATGAAGTATTCTTAGCAATGGGCTAAGTAAGTATTCCAATAGTATATTATCCACTTTTATTTTAAACTGAATAGACAGAATTTTAAAACTTTGAATCCACATTTTAAGTCAGTCCTCTAAAGTTCCCATTAGGGATTAATTTAGAATCAACATTAGTCTATACATTATTTTAATATTGTGCTCAGTAAACATTGAATAATAATAATTTAATCAAGGTGATTAATTCAAAAGCATACCATGCTTTAGACATTGACCTATAGGTATTGACAAATTGTCGAGCAATCCTACAAATTTGCTCTCATTATATGCATTTTATAGGTGGATGAATTCAAACTTTAAAGATACTAAAATAAGTGATTATATTATTAAGATAAATGGAGAAACCAGTATTTGAATTCAGATTCATCTTTCCAATTAGATGCCCCTATTTTTTTAAATCTGTACTTCAAGTTTTAAGAGAAAGAGAGAGAGGTTTAATACACTCTCACATACCAGTAGTCTAGCTAAAAAACAAAATTACAGTCCTAGTCTTCTTTCTACTCCCAAGTTAATACCAAGGATATTGTAACTATTATAGGCAGGATTATTCTAGAGTAGTGAGGAGTTCTAGATCAGAAACTCTCTTCAAACCCAGTTTATTACCACAAAGGAAAAACACTGGCCTTCTCAATCTATAGCCACACCTTTTTTTTTTTTGAGCCAAACAATAAACAACCTAATTTAAGATGCCCTCTTCAAATAATATTCATCATTAAAAAAATAATAATTAACATCCTAAAGTATGAAATTTAACAGTATGGAAGATATTAAAATAAGCCATAAAGGAGGCAGTTTCCTTTAAAGTACTATATGAAGACGTCGAGATATAGGCCAACTCTTATCTGAAAACCATCTTCTAATCTACTCCTCAGTGTCTGGAATTCCACCATTTATATTTATTTATTTTATTTTTTTCCATTACCCTCTCTAAAAGGCAAATCGCCCACTTTCAAGTGGATTACCAAAACTAAAAACAAAACAGCCATAGGCTTTAAAGACAATTTTTTTAGAGGGTCTAAGACAATGTTTTATTTTCAACAATGGTACCCCTTGTGGTTAGAACAAACATTTTCCTAAAGTGACTATTTAGAAATGAACCACCCATACCCACAGCTACACACCTCCTCCCTACACGCATACAATTTGAGTGCACAAGTTCCCTTTGTTGAAAAGCTGTCCATGTTATCTTAGGGTTATATCATATTCATCATGATACAGGAGAAACAGTAGACTTCCTAAACTCACATCCTCGGTTTTATGAAAGATAGAAACATAAGATTCTGAATAAGATAGGAAAGAAAAAAGGAGTTACTGAGACACACAGATACACACACACACACAGACGCACACACAAACAAAGATATATACACACAAGCAGGCTTTGAAGAGAAGTGATTGAAGCAAAAAGATAAGATTGAAGCAAAAAGTCACTAAAATCCTTTGTGCTCTTGATAAATCCAGTCACAAGTTCTTAAACACTGAGCACATCTCTTCTGGTTTTCCTTTGAATTCATGTTAAATTCAACAGTTGGAAAGAAATCATATGGTAGAGAGCAAAGCTCCTTCATACCCTGTCAAACTCATGATCCAATTCACTGCAAGCACTCAGCTTGTCTTCACAGACTGAAAAGTTTCACCCTCAGTGCTTCACTCCTGGCCTGAAAAGCATAAGTGCTCAGTCTCATGGTCTGTTCACAGCATGTGTTTTTGGCGTTGTCAACAGCTGCAATTTACAAGTTTGGAATTTCCTTCAGAAAATCTGTTTAAGCTCCTAAATCTCACAATGAGTTTAGCACTGTGTTTATCTCAAGAAGCTTCCATTAAGTTTTGCCTAAATTCACCACAATAACTATTAGAATTGAATGCTTGGTGAGAAGTCTCAACTAACTGGTTGATTTTTACCAGTTATTGTTGTCATTGTTGTTGCCTCTTTAATTGTTATTCAGACCAATTCTTAACATACAGAGGAAAAGAAAGGGAATTTTGGTTGATATCATAGTCAATACTATGAACTGTCTGATATGTTCAAAAATTTTAAGTATCAAGAGCTATAACTGTGTAGATCTTAGGAGCTAGTAATGCCCTGCAGATCTCTGCTGATAAGACTATGTCTGGAGCGTTATGTTCAGTCCTGTTCATGATACTAATCTTAGGTGACATATATATATGTATATATATATATGTATATAAACTGAATGTTATTAAGAAACACATTAATTAAAGTAGGGAAGAGACTTGATACCAGTTCTAGATAATGCATGGAGAAGGAAATGACAACCCACTCCAGTACTCTGGCCTGGAAAATCCCATGGACGGAGGAGCCTGGTAGGCTGCAGTCCATGGGGTCTCTAAGAGTCGGACCCGACTGAATGACTTCACTTTCACTTTTCACTCTCATGCATTGGAGAAGGAAATGGCAACCCACACCAATATTCTTGCCTGGAGAATCCCAGGGACATAGGAGCCTGGTGGGCTACTGTTTACGGGGTTGTACAGTGTCAGACACGACTGAAGCGACTTAGTAGCCACAGCAGCAGCATATGGAGAATAAGATATAAAATTCACGAAGTTATTTAATCTAGAGATGAGGGAAAAATACAATGAGATCACAATAATTATGAAATACTTAAAGTATTTTAAAATGTCAGATCTAAGACCACTAAAATTGAAGGAAACAACTTTTCAAAACAAGAAGTTACTTACAAGTAGAGCTGAAATTAGCTGCTTTTAGAGGTGGGTACTTCCTCATCCTTGAAGGTAGCAGACACTGCAACCGTAAGAGTAGTGTAGATGAGATTCCTTATCTGGATAGATTATGTAATGCTTCTATCTTATATTCTCAAGTGTTCATTGCCTGTCCTCCCTAGGATTGTCAATGATGAACTGAAGCTTGTATGTTGTCACTAGGAGTTGTCCTATCTTTCATTTTCCTATAGATACAGTGGAAGCAGTTTTTGACTTCATTCAAAGGAGCCGGAGGATGATTGTTGTGCTGAGCCCAGATTACGTGACAGAAAAGAGCATCAGCATGCTAGAGTTCAAACTGGGTGTCATGTGCCAGAACTCCATTGCCACCAAGCTCATTGTAGTTGAGTACCGTCCCCTTGAGCAGCCACACCCAAGCATCCTACAGCTGAAGGAGTCCGTGTCTTTTGTGAGCTGGAAGGGAGAAAAGTCCAAACATTCTGGCTCTAAATTCTGGAAGGCTTTGAGACTGGCTCTTCCACTGAGAAGTCTGAGTGCCAGCTCTGGATGGAATGAGAGCTGCTCTTCCCAGTCTGACATCAGTCTGGACCACGTTCAAAGGAGGAAAAGTCGATTGAAACAGCCCTCAGAACTCCAGAGCTCAGGGAGAGCTGCAGGTGCTTCTCCAGGCCCAGACACAATGTCCAAGCACAGAGGGAAGCCCTCTGCAGCCTGCCGGTGCTGTGTCACCTACTGTGAAGGAGAGAGTCAGCTTAGGAGCAAGAGCCGGGCAGAGATCCACACCCAGCCCCAGTGGGAGACACACCTCTGTAAGCCTGTTCCCCAAGAGTCAGAAACTCAATGGATACAAAATGGCACCAGATTGGAACCCCCTGCTCCCCAGATTTCAGCCCTTGCTCTTCACCATTTCACGGATTTATCCAATAACAATGACTTTTATATCCTATAATTACTGTATGGTGGGTGGTGGCCGATATTTCTACCAGCCCATTATGTGTCATGAACCTATGGGAATAATTGACATTTTTATCATCTAATGGACTATCAGATTGTGTTCCCTTTATTGATTTTTAAAAACTATTTATTTCTAGGAAACAAAAGACACGAAGGACCTGAATCCAGATTTATTGCCTCTAATGGCCTCAGAAGAGCACACTCTTCTTGGGCCCTAGAAGGTCAGTATGTGCAAGCTGCCAAAAGTCTGATCCTCCCTCTTACACCATGGTTTTAAACAGAGCAAAGAATTTCAGTGTTTCCTTTGAGTTTGTTGACCAACCTCATACTATACGTCAGTCAGGTGTACTTGGGCTATGACATTTAACAGGGTATGTGCATCTTGAGGAGCATTATGGAAAGAAGTCAGTTTCAGTTTTGGTGGAAGCTGTAGGAATAAACTCAATGGGAAACCTACAGAATATTTTCCCAGGAAGAACCAAGTACTCCCATACAGGGATACATAGTGTTCTGTCTCACTGTAAACTAGTGTTCTCTAAACTGCCTACAGTTGTTAGCATCAATAAAGTTATATTTTTATGTGATTTCATTTGTACTAACAAATTTTTACCTCTCTTTTTCCCTTCTACTTTTTTATGGCTTTTAAACTCATATCTGAAGAGTATCCTCTTTAAGGAAAATGAGATTTGGTTTGGGTGCTAGGAAAGCTGAGACATATCCTTAGTTTCTTTCTAGGGATGATCTAGGAAAGGGCCAAAGAGAGTGAGAAAATGTCTCAAAAGAAATGAAGAGCTATACAAAAATATCATAATAATTGTAGAAATGACAGCTGAAAAATTCTTTATGGTTAGGGGTTAGGGTAGAGTTGGTCCGTCAATCCCTTCTTCTCATTTGGAATTCTGAGAATGGTCATTTAAGTGCCTACAAGGATCAAAAAGTAAGAAAAAGGAGAAAAGAGGGCCATGTATAAGTATAATACAATGCTCTTCATCTAGTACTCATGTGTATATGGACATAGATAGAGATAGATATCTCTTTAAATATTTTAATACAATCACAAAAGGCACATAGCCTTTGATTTCCAAGTCAGGGAGAAAATAGCGATAATTAAGCTTGGAGGTAATTGTGAAGTATATATTTCTTTAAAAAGAAGCATTCTTCACTCTGTTTCATTTGATTCCTGTCAATGATTAAACCCCAGTGTTGAAAGAGTATCATTTTTCAAATGAATCTGAAAATTCAGATTTTTAAGTAATCTGTCAATTACAAAATGACTTTTTAAAAAAGGAAACAGCCTAAACACATGAGCACATAGTCACCCAAAGGGCCATTAATTTGTATTTTCAGAGCTAAAGTATTCACTCAAAAAGCATATGTTAAATGGGTATCCAAATAACCCTGGTGATATTGAGACTGGAGAACACAGACTGGCCCTAAGGAAATAATGGAAAACATTTATTCCGTCCCCAAATTGGAGACATCCAGACACTCACAATAGGGCTGAACTGACCCAACATTCCATTAAGGAGAAAAAGCTGAAAATAGTGTGTCTTACATCTAGTCTGTAAAGAGTCCCTGCATAGTGGTTTCACTGTAAGCAGATTAGAAGCACAATCTACTGTTCACGAACAGGAGCAAAGTAAAAAGAGGCAAAGATGGTACCAGCTCTCACTTCAGCACATAAACCTGACTCCTCATGAGCTATGGCCCAGTGGGTATCAGCCTTTCTTGGTTACTAATAATGAGTGAGAGCTGGAGAAAGAAACCAGAGTTTTCATCCCACTCCTCCCCTTGGAAAGAAATACAGAACTCTCTGTGGAAACAAGAAGTGATTAGATCCTTTGCATGCAGAAATAAGATGAGGGAATAGGGCCCTCGGAGTAAATGGAACTCAACACAAAACTTGTAATTAGGAAAGAACAGGCCACCCTACCTGAACACCCAGCAGTAAAAGACGGTGTGCAGCTCATGTTCTACATTGCTGGCCTTCTTAAAGAGAATAATCCATTCTTGATGTGTGTTCAGGAATCTTCACTTGGAAGACAGATAGCAGTTTCTCTCTAAATCTGTTAAATACTGGCTAATGTAAGTTGCTCCAAATCCCAACTAGGGAGAGAAGGCTGTTATCCATAATCAGTCTTATTCCTTTATTAGCACAATGTTTCAAACCATAAAATATGTTTGGGAAAACTGATAGATTACTTTTGTCATCTTTAAATTATTTCCTAAGTGAAAAGACTAGTGGCAGAGGCATGGAAAATGAAACATGAACTCTTATTATGAATGTGTAGCTGGATAATGGTGGTATTCTCAAAAGCTCAATTTTGGTCAGTATCAATTTCCATTGACAATATAAGTACAATGTAACCAATAAAACGTCATGATTTTTGGCATGTAGCCAAAATCAAAAAGATGTTCAGACAGATGGTAGACCATACTTGTATTGTATGGAGAAAAGCAAGGGGGTTATATCATTATTTCCTGACCCAACATGGTACCAATGAATGTAGTGTTCAGTACAACATATTTCAGTGGGGTGAATAAGGAGAAAAATATTTCCTCATGGATCATGCAGATTCATAACTCAATTGATATGACTGTAGGTTAAATGGATATCACGTACACAGGAATACTGCCATTTTAGGAATAAGTTTCAAGTTAAGTAGAGATAAATATGGGATCTCCTCCCCTGTGTTTTACCATGGGCTATAAGGGTCTCCATCTCCTGTGAGCTAAAACGGACACAATATCATCACACTTACTGGACTTTGTGAGCATTAATTCGTATAACTCATGTAGGTTATATCACAGTGTCTGGCACATTGTAAGTGCTCAATAACTGCTGGCCAATTTTATATCCATAGTGAAATCACTCTTGTGGTTGCATAAACTTCCATTTGCATAATTATTTATGGCTTACAAATTGATTTTGTTACATCATTTTTTAACACAAAAGCAGTACAGAACAGGAACATATTACCCAGATTAAGTGACTTTTCTAATGACACTCAGTCGATTAGCAAGGGTTGGGCTTCTAATCTGGGCTTCTGACACCTGACCCAGTGCCAATTGTAGAACTACTCTTGTAAGACTCAAGTGGAAGTATTCCTGTTACAAAGCCACCTAATTAGAACTATTTAATTTGAACCGTCATACATTCCAATCAAAAAGGCAGTTAATGTTAATCCACACACAGCAAATAAATGTCATATCAAGTATGTGATGTGACAACTGACCTTGTCATATTATAGTTTTACATAATTTCACTTTAATATATTATAACATTTAAGGAGAATGTTAAAATATTAAACATTAAATATATTAAACAGGAGAATCATTTTATCTTTTAGAATCTATGATCATATTATAATTTTCCCCCAAAATAGATAGTTTGTATTTTTCTTTATGGAAAGTAAAAATGTGTTCACCATTAATCTTGAAGATCAAATACAATATTTTAGAAAGTATCATTTACACCATGGGTTACAATTACTTTTTCTTATAACTAGTAAAAACTCTAATAATAATATATTTACTTCCTGTGTGAAGATCTGAGGTCGTTGTTCTAATATTCCTGAACTAATGTTTTTGAAAAAGTCATGAATAATAAATTGAACTAATCATAAAGATGTGTACAGAAGGACAAACGATCCCTGTGGCACTTGTTTCAAACCTTGTTGTGTCTAAAATTCGGGCTGGGGCATTTTACAGGTGAAAATCTCAGGTGAAGCCCCCACTCCAGAGAGACTGATTTTTTAAGTACTAGTCATTGTCCAGGCCCTTGATAATTCAAATAAGCTATTACATGCATCAAACAAACAACTACCTATGATAATTCTTTCAAAGCCCATCATGTTTTTATAGTATTCTGGCTATAAGAGGAGACAGCCTTTGTTAGAGTCTACTCTAAATCTTTTTACAGTGTCTTCCTATATACATCGACATGAGAGCCAATTTTGGTTTCATATTAAAATGCGTATTTCTTGATCCCATGTAATATGAGGATCTCTTGAGTGGAGCACATTTGCACTCAGAATAAACTTCCTAGGTGATTCTGATTTATAAAAAAAAGCTTAAGAAACAATAATTTTTATATCTCTTTAACTCCTTCTTTACCCTTGTAGGCTCTAATTTTCTCCAGCCAAGGAGGACTACGAATCATCCTTTTAACAAGGTGTTTACAGATGATAGATGAAAATATAGGTCAAGTTTAACCCTTGGAGTTGCCTCAGCACAAGGAGATATTTGAATAGATGAGTAGCTAATAGAGTATATTTCTAATATATGAAACATCAAACACTGACATTTGGAATCTGATAGGATTGCTGTAGCTTATAATATATAATTATCAGAATTACAGAAGAATGCTGTGCTAACAAATAACCTCAACATTTTAGTGAAACAAGACATTTCTTATATATGCTACTTTTCCTGGCATGAAGGCTTTCTTTCTTTAGCATTGCCACCTGAAATGTGTGGCATCCTGTTATTCTATACTTCAGACTAATTATTATACTTAGTACTCTCACAGTCCATTGGCCAGAACTAGCAGCACATACTGATAAAGTCATAAAAAAAGGCTGGAAAATGCAGTCCTCCTGTGTTCCTGGAAAGAAGAATGAAATAGAGCTTGGAAAGCACATAACATTATCTGTGTCTAAGAATGAGATACTGAGATTGCCTGAAGAGCCAAGAGACCTACAAACTGAGATATGTCACAGACTTTGGTAATGAAGGAATAGAAGGACTTTGCTGCCAACACCCTACCTCAGGTTGCCAACCTGTCAAGTCAGATTGCTGTGGGAGAAACATGAAAAAAAAACAGCGTATAGAAAAGTGTAGACCTTGCATTTAATTGTTCCCTGAAGAAAAACCATTGAAGAAATGTACAATAAATATAGCTTCTGGTTAAGGGGAGGCATTCTTAAAAATGGAAAATTTTTAAGTTTCTGTATTTGGTTAATTTCCATTCAGTTAGTTCTCTAAGAATGTGAAGCTCAAACTATCTGCCAATGAGCCATTTAATTTTTGAATATTCAGGAACCCTCAGAAGAATTAAAGACATTTAGAACACAGCAGAGCATATAACACGGTCATTAGAAAGCATCACTTATCCATTTATCTGAAAAGCTAAATAGGGAATTCAAACTGAACATGTTAGAGCTCAGATGAAGGGAGAGACTAACACTAATGTGCACATTATGAAGTCTACTATTATCTAGGCATCTGCTGCATGATTTGGATTCTCTGTGCTAAAATCTGAATGTTTATATGACTCTTCTAATATTGTGAAATAGCACTTTATCATGAGAAAAAATTTCTTTTGGGAGTGGTAAAGATTGGTGCTTAAGGAATTTGTTTCCTACATTTAAACATAGTTGGTTTTAGGCTTCCTGGGTAGCTTCCTGGTGAAGCATCTGTAATCAGGAGCCATGGGTTCGATTCCTGGGTCAGGAAGTTCCCTTGGAAAAGGAAATTGCAACCCACTCCAGTATTTCTGCCGGGGATATCTCATGGACAGAGTAGTCTGGTGGGCTACAGTCCATGGAATCACAAGACTGAGACATGAATCAGTGACTAAACCACTACCACCATACTTGGTTGACAATGTTGTGTTAATTTCTGCTGTACACTGAAGTGATTGTTACACATGTATGGGTATGTGTGTGTGTGTGTGTATATATATATATACACACACAATTTGGTTATATGTTATAATATTGAACAAAGAAGAGGTTTTATGCCCTAGTGAGGTGAGGACACTATTGACACATTCCATGTCTTTAGAGAATAATTTACAAGTTTTTTATTTTGGACAATTAAAGACACCTAAAAATAGTTAAATGGAAAGAATGCTCTTATAAATGGGTGCATGGAAAGGAAGCAAAAAGATTCATAATAAACTGAACTCAGATCATGACCTATTTTTATCCTATTCCAGGCAATGAGACCATTAACACTCTATTGCTATATTGAAAAAAAAAAACTCAAGATACAATCTTAAATGTATTTTTCATTTAAGACACAAAGGTATACAAAACAACTTATTGCTTTTACATTGTCTAAAACTGTGTCATATGCTTGCAATTAATTTGTAATTTGGGCTTCCCAGGTAGCTCAGTCAGTAAAGAATCTGCCTGCAATGCAGGAGACATCAGTTTGAATCCCCGTGTCAGGAAGATTCCCTGGAGAAGGAATTAGCAACCCGCTCCAGTATCCTTGCCTGGGAAATCCCACAGACAAAGGAGCCTGGTGGTTTACAGTTCATGGGATCACAAGGGTCGGGACATAACTGAAGCAACTGCGCACCAAGCACAATTTGTAATTTGGTGTCCTATTTTGAAACATACTTTGGACAATGATTCTTAACCAGAATTGAACATCTTTTTACAAACTGAGCTTACTCCAGACTGATACATTATCAAAATGATTTATACACACACACACACACATCTATATATATGTATATAAAGTCTTATAGAGGATGACTACCTCAAATTGTCCATACAATATTTGCAAATATTTCAATGAGAAATCCATACAGATTTGGAGTAAAGAAGTTGAAAAATTCTAATACACTAGACAATTTTTTTCTTTAAAATGCAAACCTTAAAACTCATTCCCACATACTAAGATTTGAGTCTTTTATTTTTATATCTTAATATGAAATTACATAATATATGAGGAAAACCAATGCAGATTATAACATTATAAAAATCACCAATGTAACTACTTAAGTGCATAGTCAAAGAAGGCCAGAACATGTGATCTGTCACCTAGAACAGGAAAGGGTTGAAGGGGTAGTAACCTGGCTATAAGCAAAACAGTTTGATGACTTTTAAGAAGTTTAAGGAGAAAAAAAAAAGAATAAATGAACCCAATAATTTATTCACAAACCACAGTAATAAAAAAGGAAAGGATGATATATAAAACTCCCCAAATATCATACTTGAAAGCTAAAATGTGGAGTGGATTAAGGAATAAAGTTGAATGGTTACTTCCATCATATGGGCTCTTGATATGGTGGAAAAAATACTAGATAGGAGCCAGAAAACCTGAAATGGAGTAACAATTCCTCTATAAACTGTGTGATTTTCAAGCAGACACTTCTGCTCTCATGTTTTAAATTTCCTCATATATAAGAGTAATATAATATTTACCTCATTGAATTGTTGTAAAGTTAAAATTATATAATAAATGTGATGCTGTAAAATGTGGAAACTATTTACTTGGGCTTCCCAGATGGTGTTAGTGATAAAGAACCCCTCTACCAATGCAGGAGAAGTAAGATATGTGGGTTCAATCCCTGGGTTTGAAAGATTTCGTGGAGGAGGGCATGGCAACCCATTCCAGTATTCTTGCCTGGAAAATTCCATGAACAGAGGAGCCTTGGTGGGCTACAGTCCATAGGGTTGCATAGAGTCAGACATGGCTGAAATGAAAAAGCACAGCACATGTACTTAATATTGGAATGAAGATGACAATGATATTAGAGAAGAAAGTTGAGGAAATGAAGAGGTCCAAATGAAGCTCCTTAGTCTACTAAATACTGAGGCACTTCCCATAGTTCATAGAGTAATTGTAATCTTTCATACCTAAAAGTTAGAGAATAGACAATACAATTTCATATGACTCTAAATATTGAAGATTACAAAAAGAAAAAAAAATAGTTTCTGAAAAAGTAAGAAGTAGAAAAATAACTCTATTTATTTTGCATTGTCATATAATGAATTCCCCATAGCAGCTTGAAACAACACCTACTGATTACACCACATTTTCTGTGGGTTAGGAATTTGGGAGAGTCTTAGCTAGGTAGTTCCAGCTCAGAGTTACTCCTAAGTTTACTGTCAGAGTGTGCCCAGGGCTGTGGTCATCTGTAGGCATCACTGAGGATAAGGGATCCACTTCTAAGTGCAGGCACATAGGTGTTTGTAAGAAGCCTCAGTCCCTTGCAATATAGACTTCCCTGTAGGGTCTTAGGGTTTCTTAGTATCCATATGACACATCAGCTGGCTTACACCAGAGGAAGAGATTCCAGAGAGGCAGAGAAGGAAAGGCTCAGTATCATCTATGACCCAGTCTCCAAAGTGATGTATCATTACCTCTCCAGTAGTCTATTGGTTAGAAGTGAGTCCCAACGTCCAGGCCAAACTCAAGAAGAAGGGAATTAAGCTCTTGAAGGCAGGATCAAAGAATCTGTCAACATATTTTAGAGCCAGTCCTATAACACAGAAAAAAAATTCAGTTGAATAAATTGAAGTTGAGAAAAGGAAAGTGATGGGTTATTAGCCTTCCTAACTTCATCCCTAACCCAATAAGCTAAACCGCTGGCACCACAACTCAAGTGACAGCTAACTAACTTCTTTTAGCTAGAACATTTCTTCCTTCTAGTGAAAGATTGTAGACTGGAGAAGAATGATATCATCTGTAGTCCTGGTATCTCTGTCTTTATTTCTGTCTCTGTCTCTCGATCTCTCCCTTCTTTCTCTCTTTTCCTTTCCCTCTCCTCTTTCTGTTAAAAGAAGCAAGCAGACTCTGAAAACTGCAGATGGATGAGGTAAGTGGAGCTGGTTAAGTGTATTCTTGGTCTGGAGTTGAGTCCTGAAATAGAACTTTTATTCTGGGCTTGCCTCTAAAGAAATTGAAAGTGACAGTTTATTTCAAAAAGCGGCTGCTACAAGAGGAAGGATGAGTAGGTAATTGCTCTCTTTGAAGTAACCCAGGTTCTAGTCTTAGCTCTGAACAGAAATGATTATATATTAATAATCAAGTCATTGGTCCCTTGTATTTCAGACTTCTAAGCTCCTCAACCCCATTAATGGATGGAGTTGGACTAGACATTCTATAGGATGCTATAATTTTATGCTCCTTTGGTTTACTTCGTTGTTGTTCTTTAGTCATGCCCAAATCTTTGCAACCTCATAGAGTGTAGCCCACCAGACTCCTCTGTCAATGGAATTTCCCAGGCAAGAATACTATAGTAGGTTGTCATTTCCTTCTCCTGAGGATCTTCCCTACCGAGGGGTCAAATCCACATCTCCTGCATTGTAAGTGGGTTCTTTACCATGGAGTCACTGGGAAGCCCTTGGTTTATTTCATAATGCTTAAATAACTCCCTCCTTTCTCACATACATATACACAAGCATCCAAGTCTAGTTATAGTTGGAAGAATATTTAAAAGGTACAAGTTTTCTTCTCAAGGAATCATGAACAGTGCTTTGTCTGTTTAGACCTAGTTCCTGTAACATGCATTCCTCATTTGTTACAGCTTACTCTTTCTGTTCTCCTCCCTTATCTGTTTTCTGTCACTTCCTGGTGCCAGTAGCTTTGAGAAGGTACATTAAGTTTATATGGAGCCTCCTCATAGTTCAACTCTGATGCCTCCAATTTCTCGAAAACAATTTTAATGTAAGATTGAAAAAAAAAATATTATCTTCTTGCTTCTTAACAGCTTTGTGCTCTTGTCTTTTACCCAAACAAACTCCAAGTGACCTTTTTATTGTGATATATGTTCACATATTTCACCATGCCAAAAAATAAATGGAGACTACTTCTGAAACTACACAGTATATTAACAGTAACATCTATGGAGTTAGATCTGAGTTCTAATTCATGTTATAATTCTTTTACTATGAGACCCTGAGCAAAGCACCACTATGTCATAGTTTCCCCATCAATACAATTCAAGCATCATGATGTGCCTTTCTAATTCAGATATTCTAGGAGCTGGAATAATAATGAAGCAAGACTTTTCTCTTTGTTTCAAGGTATAATCCATGATTCCTTCTGAGCTGTAATCCAAAGCCAGATGTCTAAGGAATTGATCCATCATAAGTACATTAAACGATAGTTGAATTGCACAAGGTGAAAACCGATCTCAGAGATCTCTCCTCCCCACTCACCCTGAGTCAATTGTTCATCAACCCTTGTTCATTCATCTATTTCCCAAAAGCCTTTTAAAATTTTTCTCTTTGCCCCAGGAATTCTAAGAATTTGAGCTACATAGACACCAAGCACTCTTTTCTGAACATGCCATAGATATTCATGCTCTATATACCTTTGCTAATGTTACTTCTGTTGGAATGCCTGCTCTTTTCCTCCCCTATGTAAGAGAGTTCTGGCAATGCTTCACCTTCAGCTCAAATGTTTTTAAACCTATGAAATTTCCCAGATAGAGTTGGATATTCCTGCTCTGTGACTGTATTGCTCCTAAGACTTCTGTTATTGAATTATACTTTATTGTATTTATCTTTCACCTATTATCCTCTAAGTGTCTGTGGACAGAAACTATCTACTGAATCTCTGATTTAATTTAACAAGAAAATGAGAACATAACATTTTTCCATTGGTGTTTTGTTAAATAAATTAATTGTGACCAGTATCATTGAGTACAAAGTACTCAATACAGCCATGCCTCTTTCTTACTTCCATCTCCACTTCATTACAGATGCAGTGTTCTATAAAAGATAGCATTTTAAGATTTTGTTCATCATTGTGTAAGTTGAATTTCGATATTGGAATTCTGAGGCCCCAACACCACATCCAACTTCATTAAATTTTGCCCTTGTCATTGCTTGACGACAGATGACCCATGACCTGGTATGGGTGGGAAGAGGCCCAGCTGCACCATGCCTGTCCTGGTTGCCACCCCTACATTAAGGACTCCTGTCCCTGTTTCACACTATCTGCAATCACAGCTGATGCTGGAATCAGCATCGTGCTCATCAGCAGCTGTTCTATTTGTGATCTTGCTATTAAATAAGTCCAAAATCACTAAGCTGTGATAAATAATCACTACCTACAGTGTACTGTAGAGTATTTTTTGCTAACAAATTCAAGAAGGAAAAAAATTAAACCTGCTTATTGTTTTAAAATTCAAATGATATTGTAAAAAAAATTAATAAATTGCTATTTGATTCAGGGTTAATTGGTAATTAAGAGATAAGTTCTTCCAAAAACTTGCATAATGCATTTGTTTACTCTAGGGTCAATACACTCTTAATACCATACATCGTACAGCCCTCGCTCCCATGTTTGTCACCTCTGCTATGGTTCAGGACTCACCACTTCTTATAATTGCTTTCTAGTTTCTTTCAATGACTCTAATTCCCCCATCTAAACTCTTGTGGATACCACCACCAAATTAGTCTTTCCAGGATATAACTTAGACCATGACACATCAAGTCCCAAAGAATCTGCATCTCATTTTCCACAAAATAAAACCTGTTTTGGTTTGCTTTGTTCTGCACTTGGGATACTGCATTCTCTATCCTGAGATTATCTTCAGCAACTTACATTTTTCTGCTTTTGTATATGTAATCAATATTCCAGTCCAACTGAGAGACAATGTTTCTTGAATACTTTTCCATCAGTCTGACTTTGTTCAGATTGTTAATTCCTAGGAAGACCCAACTACTCATCTCCCATGTCTACTCTCAAGGTTACAGTTCAAATATCATTGTTCTGATACCATTAGCAGAGAATATTTTCTTTCCTATAAAATGCCTTATTGTATTATCCCCATTTTTTCATTAATTCATTCATTTAATAATACTGAGGATCTACTCTGTGCCCAGCACTTTTGTAAAAACTCAGAACACATCAGTGAACAAAACAGATTAAATTTCTTTCTCTCTTTTAGGCTTAAATCCAAGGGGTAAGAAACAGGAAAAAAGTAAAGTGTTAATATGTAATTAAGATACAGAGTAAGTTCTATGGATCTAGATAAATAAGACACATGGGACAAGAAGCATTGGGAGGGAACTTGTCATTTTATTTTATTTTATTATTTTTAAAAATTTATTTATTATTATTGTTTTTGCCATACAATGCCATGATATCACCATGGGTTTACATATGCTCCCCCTCCAGAACCCCCCTCCCTCGTCCCCCCCTTCTCCCTCCCCCAGAAAATCTCGATGCACCAGCCCCGAGCATCACTCCTGGGCTGCCGATTGATTAGACATATGATAATTAACGTGTTTCAATGCCATTCTCCCATATCATCCCACCCTTACCCTCATCCATAGAGTCCATGAGTCTATTCTATACATCTGCGTTCCTTTTGCTGTCTTGCATGTTGGGTTCTCGTTACCATCTTTCTAAATTCCATATATATGTGTTAATATACTGTATTGTTGTTTTTGTTTCTGGCTTACTTCACTCTGGATAATGGGCTCCAGTTTCGTCCATCTGAGTAGAACTGATTCAAATGAATTTTTTTTTAATGCTGAGTAATATTCCATTGTGTATATGTACCACAGCTTTCTTATCCATTCATCAGTTGATGGGCATCTAGGTTGCTTCCATGTCCTGGCTATTGTAAACAATGCAGCGATGAACATTGGGGTACACGTGGCTCTTTCAATTCTGGTTTCCTTGGTGTATATGCCCAGCAGTGGGATTGCTGGGTCATATGGCAGGACTATTTGCAGCTTTTTAAGGAACCTCCACACTGTTTTCCATAGTGGCTATACTAGTTTGCATTCCCACCAACAGTGTAAGAGAGTTCCTTTTTCTCCACATCCTCTCCAGCATTTATTGCTTGTAGATTTTTGGATTACAGCCATTCTGACTGGTGTAAAGTGATACCTCATTGTGTTTTTGATTTGCATTTCTCTGATAATGAGTGATGTTGAGCATCTTTTCATGTGTTTGTCATTTTAAATAGTGTTCATAGAAAGGCCCCACGGAGAAGGTGGCTTTTGAGTGGAGACATAAGAGAGATGGAAGAGTGAACAGACTAACTCGCAAGTATAAAGGCCATGTTTTGTTGTTCAGTCACTAAGACAAGTCCAACTCTTTGCAACCCCAAGGACTTCAGCATGCCAGACTTCACTGTCCTTCACTCTCTCCTGAAGTTGGCTCAAACTCATGTACATTAAGTCAGTGATTCCACTCCAACCATCTCATCCTCTGTCACCCTCTTTTCCTCCTGTACTCAATCTTTCCCAGCATCAGGGGAATTTTTAAAAAGACAGCTGCGGTACTTACACACAATGGAATATTACTCAGCTATTAAAAAGAACACATTTGAATCAGTGCAAATGAGGTGGATGAAACTGGAGCCTATTATACAGAGTGAAGTAAATCAGAAAGAAAAGCACCAATACAGTATATTAATGCATATATATGGAATTTAGAAAGATGGTAATGATGACCCTATATGTGAGACAGCAAAAGAGACACGGATGTAAAGAACAGACTTTGGGACTCTGTGGGAGAAGGCAAGGGTGGGATGATTTGAGGGAATAGCATTGAAACATGTATATAACCATATGTGAAATAGATGACCAGTCTAAGTTCAATGCATGAAACAGAGCACTCAAAGCCAGTGTACTGGGACAACATTGAGGGATGGGGTGGAGAGGGAGGTGGGAGGAGGGTTCAGGATGGGGGAACACATGTACACTCATGGCTGATTCATGTCAGTGTATGGCAAAAACCACTACAATATTGTAAAGTAATTAGCCTCCAATTAAAATAAATAAATTTTTAAAAGTTGGCTCTTTGCATCAGCTGACCAAAGTAGTGGGGCTTCAGTTTCAGCATCAATTTTTTCAATGGGCATTCAGGCTTGATTTCCTTTAGGATTGACTGGTTTGATCTCCTTTCAGTCCTTTGAACTCTCAAAAGTGTTCTCCAGCACCACAATTTGCAAGAATCAATTTGAAATTTGAAAGCACTCAGCTTTCTTTATGGTCAAACTCTCATATCTATACATGACTACTGGAAAAACCATAGCTTTGACTATACAGGCCTTTGTTAGTAAGGTGACATCCCTGTTTTTTAACACACTCTAGGTTTGTCACAACTTTCCTTCCAAGGAGCAAGTATCTTTTAATTTCATGGCTACAGTCATTATCTGCAATGATCTTGGGGCCCAAGAAAATAAAAATCTGTTTCTGTTTCCAATTTTTCCCCTCCTATTTGCCATGAAGTAATAAGACTGGATGCCATTACCTTAGTTTTTTGAATTTTGAGTTTTAAACTAGCTTTTTCACTCTCCTCTTGCACCCTTATCAAGAGGTTTTTTATTTTGTCTTCACTTTCTGCCATTAGAGTAGTGTCATCTGCATATCTGAGACTGTTAACATTTTTCCTGGCATAAAATGTCAAAAAAAAAAAAAAAAAACCAAGTACTGTGGTTTGCACATGGAGTATAAGGAGTACCTGGGACAACAGGGAATGAAGTCAGGGGTACTAGAGTAATTTGACAATAATGTGTGTCTTTAGAGATCATTGTTAGTTCCTATCAGTTTACTCCAAGTAGAACAGCAAAAGCTTTATTCATAGTCTCAACAGGAAACTGATAACATATATAAATTGAAAAAACTAAATATACTTTAATAAAGTTTAAATTTACAAATGTATGCAAAAGGTTAAATAAGCTTAATATGAGTACGACCACAGTACTAGCAACAATGAGCAGCATCACTTTCCTAGGCTTAAGTTGGCAAAAAGAAAGAATAATTATAAGATACCAGAGTGTCTGTGGGGGGTGGGCTGCTACACTGCAACTGTGGTTTTCAGTAGAGGGAAACAGCCAACATTTGTTGACCACAGGAAGGATACCTAGATCTCACTCTCTTCTTTCCACAAATTTCTAGTTAGTTCCTCTCATTGCTGGATCCAACCAGAATCTAGAGATCAAAGAATCTTGTAGATAAAATCTAATAAGTTCAGCCTGCTTTGAGCATAAATAAGATCTAGGGAACACACAAAGATATTCAGATCTGGAATCATTTGGAGGGTTCTGAATAGAGAAGTGACATGGAGTACATCTTAAGATGTATATAAGAGGAGTACGTCTTATCAGGACATTTTATTTTGTGAAGGCTAAATTATAGGAGAACAAGAATGGCAATACACTAAATGAGAGATAATGTGGCTTACGTCAGTATATTAGCAAGGAGGCAATGAGAAGTGGTTGCAAACTTTGCGATTTGAAAGTTAAACTGACAGAATTTTCTGACCTATTAGAAGAGGGATATTAAACTATGAATGGAACTAAATTTAAATTCATAGTTTTGGCTCTAGCAACTGAAAAATAAAGTGGCAGCTTTGACAGAGGGGGAAGATTAGAAATTCAGTTTGTTTGTTTGTTTTAAATTCAAAATACTTCAGACTTCAAAGTGATGATGCTTAGGAGTCAGCTTAATGCTGGGAACTTGTCTTTCAAGACAAAGGACTAAACAGGATGTATTCATTGTTGTTGTTCAGTCTCTATGTCTAATTCTTTGTGACACCATGAACTGTAGCACACAAGGCTTCCCTGCCCTCACTATCTTCCAGGGGTGCTCAAACTCATGTCCATTGAGTTGGTGATGCCATCCAACCATCACATCCTCTGCTGCCCCCTTCTTCTGCCCTCAGTTGTTTCCAGCATCAGGGTCTTTTCCAATGAATAGTCTCTTCCAATCAAGTGGCCAAAGTATTGGAACTTCAACTTCTTCATCAATCCTTCCAATGAATATTCAGGATTGATTTCCTTTAGGATGGACTGATTTGATCTCCTAGCTGTCCAAGGGACTCTCAAAAGTCTTCTCCAACACCACAATTCAAAAGCATCAATTATTTAGCGCTCAGCCTTCTTTATGGTCAAGCTATCATATCTCTATATCACTAAATGTAAAAACTGTAGCTTTGACTATGTGGACCTTTGTCAGCAAAGTGATGTCTCTACTTTTTAATATGATGTCTAGGTTTGTTATAGCTTCCCTTCCAAGGAGTAAGCATCTTTTAATTTCATGGCAGCAGTCACCATCTGCAGTGATTCTGGAACCCAAGAAAATAAAATCTGCCATTGTTTCCATTTTTTTTCCCTATCTATTTGCCATGATCTTTGCTTTTTGAATGTTGATTTTTAAACCAGTTTTTTTCACTCTCCTCTTTCACATTCATCAAGAGGTTTCTTAGTTCCTCTGTTTTTCTGCCATGCATATTGGGGTATTCATATTGAAATGCAAATATTATTTCAATTTGAATATTTTAGAAAGAGGTGGATATACTGGAAAAAGAAAAGGTCCAACCAAAAGATTTCTAAGGAATCCCAGTGATGGAAGTTCATCACGATGAGAAGTAACCAACAGGAATCTTGTAAAGAAAAAACACATAAAATGTAGAGCCCTGGAAGTCAAATGAAGAAAGTACTACACAGTGAAGGAAATGATTAGTAACTCAAATGCTGGGGCTGGATCAAGTGAGATGAGGATGAGAATTGACCATCAAATTTAGCAACTAGAGAATGTTGATGAGCCTGATAAGAAGCATTTTGTGGAGCAGTGGGAGCAAAATCCTGCTCTGAATGGGTTTAAGACAGAGAGGAAACAGTACTAGGTACACAAAGTAAAATAATTCTTAAAGGATTTTACTTTAAGAACAGAGAAGTGAAATTTTATGAGGTATAAGTGACATCAAGAAGTGCTTTGTTGCTGTTTCCTCCATGCTGATTAAAATAATAAAGCCTCACTTTATAATGATAGTCTTGTTTTTAACCTGAGACCATTCAGCATACTTGTATGTTTTTCATCATCCATACTTTTTGTATATGGACAGGTAAATAAACAGAAAGGGGATAATTAAAGATGAAGGCTAGAGAGCAGAAAATCATTGGATGAATAAACCTGTGTAAATTAACAATAGTGCACAAATGGAAGGGTTTCCTTAAACAGCATAAAATTCAGAGTAACAGGAGGTTGCTGGTAGGTAGGTAGGTAGATATAGTGCTGGGAATTTGAGAATTGTCTTTTCTGGCTCTCTTCTATTGCTTTCTAAATGAAAAAATTATAAAGATAATCAGTCAAGAGTAAGAATAACAGAAGAAATATTTAGGACAAGTGGGCCAGAAATGAAATAGTTATCATGGAAAATAAGAAGTGAATGGTCCTAGGCAATATACTATTATTTCTGGGGAGCAATAAAAGTCTACTAGAGGATGATGGTCATGAAATTGGTATGGCATCAGTCAGCATGAATGTGATTTATTTCTACCACATCTGTCTGTAACTATGCAGGTGGTAAGTAGGTGGAGAGATGGGTTTGACTAGAATGGGGGTGGATAAAGCCAGCAAAGACATAATTATGTCAATTGACTGGGGAATTTAAACCATATAAGAATTACAAGTGAGGACATGAGAGAGTTTAGGAATAGGAAAAAGTGGTAAGCTAAATAGGTCGGAGATCTTGGTAAGCTCAAACAATTGTTAAAATAAGAGTACTAGGTCAAGAGACATAGAACGATAGGCAGTGACAGAGGGTGGGTGCTTAAAACTGAAACTATGAGAATTTTAAATTATGCAGCCTCATGACATTAAAGGCAATTTAGTGTCAGTGACGGAGTGAGGTAGATTGAATATAGGACCACTAGTTGGGAGGATACCAAGGATGGAGAGGCTAAAGTACTGAAAATATACTCCACATGACTATTTGAATCACAACAATCAAGGCAGTACTACTGAAAGAGTGACAATGATCCAGCAGTGAAAATGACAACATGAGAGGGAGAGATCAGGAGTTGATATATGACTGCAAATATTTAGGAGGCAATCTTGTTGGCAAACATGAAATTTAAAGCTGGATGATTTTATGGAGGAGTGAGGACAGTGGTCTAGAAGCAGCACGAGGATACAATTACTGCCAGTGCAGTAGGTCTTTATTAGTTAACTTTTTTATTGTATAGTAGTGTAAATATGTCAATCCTAGTCTCTCAATTTATCCCTCCTTCCTATCCACCTTTGGTAACTATAGATTGTTTTCTACATCTGTGAATCTATTTCTGTTTTATAAATAAACTTATTTGTATTATTTTTTAAGATTCCACATATAAGCGATTTCATGACACTTGTCCTTTGTCTGACTTCACTCAGTATGACAATCTCTGGGTACATTCATGTTGCTGCAAATGGCAATATTTTATTATTTTTATGACTGAGTAATATTCCTTTGTGTACGTCAACCTATATAATTTTCTTCATTCATTATTTCAGGCTCAACACAAATATCACATTGTTGGCAAATGCAAAATGAAGAAAATTTTAGATCTCAAAATCCATTCTCCCATTTCACAGTAATAAAATTCTGATTTTTTTAGGGTATTCAACTCTTTCCTTTTCTCAATCCTTGTTTTATAGCTAGGAATTAAATTCAGAAGAGGGTACATGACTTAAACCCACTCAATCAGTCATATTTCCTTGACCTCCATAGTTAGTTTACAAAAGCCACATGATCCAACTCAGTCCGAAGAAATTAAAATGGGCTTACCATTAGAATTTTCAGAAAGAAATATAATCTTCCGATGGGGTTCCTGAGAGAAAAGAAGCTGCTATGACGAACGTTCCTTGCTTTGTGAGAAGAAATTATCTGGATAAAACCAACAGATGAGCCAAGTGATAGAGAGAAAATGACTCCTGAAGTCTTAATTTGAGTCCCTGGATTCAGAAATATCTAAAGTATTTTTTGAATCCCTGGATTTTTTAATCATTGGAACCAATACATTTTTTTTTCTTAAGGTAAATAAGAGCACCATGACTAATGCAATGATTTAACATGATGTTTAGTCTGAAGTTCTATGTTTAATAATCAAAGTTTAAGCTCCCAATAATTATAAGCCTTCTAGGACCCAGAACAGAAACAGTGACTGTCTTAGACAGTGGGGAAAAAAGACCTTGTCTAGGACCTCTCTGCAGCTCTAACCTTTTACTTATGATTCCCACTCAATGAATAATAGCAATCAGGCCTTGAGATAATTAGCCAAAGATATTTAATTAAGGAGAAATTCTTCTTCCTTGTGAAAGCCACCTAAAGTCTACAATTAAAGGTTCATTCAATTATAACAGTGCCCATATTCAATATGAGTCACATAGTCTGAGACAAAACTTGTCCTTGAGGGAAACAAAGAAAAGTTTAAAATCTAAGTATTTCAAAGAAGTCTGCTTCCTATTGCATTTTATCAGCCTACTTATACTTAGAAACAGTTTTTAACATATTTTATTCAGGAGTTTCAATTTTTTTATTCAGAGCTATAAATCAATTAACTAATCAATTATTATTAACTCAGCAACAACCCAGAGCAAAGCAGAGAAAGATTAGCCATAAAAGGCACAGAGAGAACTTCTCCAAACACATTTCATAGTTACTTTCCAATTTTAAAGAACAGATCAAAGCCATATCATGTTAACTATTTTTGTGAAACATATTATCTTTTGAAGAACTAAAGGAGATAAATTTTTAAAAAATGCAATGTTTTTCCTTGGGAGCATAACAGAATCATAGTCAACATCATGTCCATAACACACTACAGTATTGTGTTGCACATTCTCCAGTCTGGAAAATCCTAGGCTACATACATGCATCCAAAGTTATTCGCAGGATTACATTAATTGCAATGAAACAGACCATAGTGATTGGCCATACATCTTAATTACCCACAGATAGTGACCTTCTCTTGAAACACATTTGTGATGGCTTACACTGATAAAACTGTACCCAAAAAAGTCACAGCTATGTACTTTTAGTCATGCTTATGAACAGTGCTTTCCTTTAAAAGAGTAAAGTATCTTCTTCCAACAATATAGACCTTTTCAATCTCTCTGACTTTAAAATTTGCTCTAAGGATTGCATTGGTGAACAGCAGGGTACTTGGTGGAGAGAGGAGATGAACGGCAGTGGGATCTACCTACCCTCACTCACCTACATTGTGCCATTCCTACGACAATAAGAAGCTTGTATAATTATCCCCATTTCAAAAGGTATATAACCAAGATTCAGAAAAAGTAACTTACTCAAGATCCAACAACTATTAAATGGCAGAACTAGTACTTGAAAACCAAAGAAATCTGGTTCCAAAGACTGAGTTTTCTTCACAAAGCGGGCTGTCTCCTCACATTTCAA
Source organism: Antilocapra americana (assembly GCA_007570785.1). Classification (NCBI taxonomy): domain Eukaryota; kingdom Metazoa; phylum Chordata; class Mammalia; order Artiodactyla; family Antilocapridae; genus Antilocapra; species Antilocapra americana. Next base: position 26,526,901 of record ML664161.1, read on the forward strand.
TCAATGTGATTCTTATGGTTATTTCTTTATTTTTGACACCAATGACATATTATTTTAATGAAATACAATCAATAATGGTTTGATGATTAATAAGCTTTATTATTTTGTCATTACAGATCACAGACTATAATAAGACTACATAAATGGCCTTGTGAATCCAAATGCGACTTTCTGTTATATTATGACAATAGCAGTAGCAATAAATCACGCTTATGTAGCATTTCACAGTTTCAAAATATTTCCACATACTCTGCCTTCTTATGATTCCGTTCTTGTACAACCTGTGAAGTGGGCAGAGTCAAATCTCATTATTTTAAAGTTGAGGAACAGAGAAATTCTGGCTCAAATCAAAAGACCACTGAGCCTATATGAAAACATAGACCATTCATTCATTCATTGATGTACTCACTCTATCATATCTATTGCATACTCACTCTTATCTATCATATCTATTGCATACTTATTATGTGGAGCTTCTCTGGTGGTTCAGATAGTAAAGAATCCACCTGCAATGCCGGAGACCTGGGTTTGATCCCTGGGTGGGGAAGATCCCCTGGAGGAGGGCATGGCAACCCACTCCAATATTCTTGCCTGGAGAATCCCCATGGACAGAGGACCCTGGTGGGCTACATACAGTCCATGGGGTCACAAAGAGTCAGACACGATTGGGTGACTAAGCCCATCTATTATGTGAGACTCATTTCTGAAGTGATATCCATATCACTACTCATTGTGAAATGAGTAGTAGATTGTAGTAGAGTTTTACATTACAGACTATACAAAATATGTTAATAATAGTACCTACCAGGCCTATTACTTTTCCAAGTCCCAACCTAATACCTCTACTAAAAGAAGCTGATTTGCGTTGCTCTTTGAATCAGCTCAGTAACAGAGACTGGCCTCAAAGCAGCAAATCCATAAATTGTTTGCTAGCATATGATGTAGTCCGGCATAAACTATCTGCTTTCAAGGGCAATGGCTATAGTTAGAAACTCAAAATGAAGCAAGCTGAGGGAATAGAGGAGCCAAACTGCTGGGTTAAAGGACAGACTTAATAGAGCAGAAGCTCTTGCTCTTACTTTGAACACATAGTAATGCTGACTAATGTGTTTTACATAATCAAAAGCAGGCTATAAAGCAAGAAAGGAACATATCCAGATGCCAGAAATAAAAACTAATAATGGCATTAATAATAATTCCAAAGCCATAGCTGTTAGCAAGAGTTGAACCATGTTGCCTATGGGAGAATAAGGTTATGTGCATTAGTGACTTGAATTTTTAATGCAACATGCAAAAATGAAAATATGCTCAACATAGCTCAGTATTAGAGAAATGCAAATCAAAACTACAATGAGGCATCACCTCACACCAGTCAGAATGTCTGTCATTAAAAAAGACAATAAATGCTGGAGAGGCTCTGGAGGAAAGGGAACACTTTTGTACTGTTGGTGGGAATGTAAATTGATGCCATCGCTATGGAGAACAGTATGGAGAGTCCTTAAAAAAAACTAGGAGTAGAACTACCATCGGAGAAGGCAATGGCACCCCACTCCAGTACTCTTGCCTGGAAAATCCCAGGGACGGTGGAGCCTGGTGGGCTGCCGTCAATGGGGTCGCACAGAATCGGACACGACTGAAGCGACTTGGCAGCAGCAGCAGCAGCAGGACTACCATATGACCTGGCGATCCCACTAATGGGCATATGCCCAGAGAATACTATAACTGAAAGAGACACATGTATTCCAATATTCACGGCAACATTTTTTTACAATAGCTAGGACATAGAAACAACCTAGATGTCCATCGACAGATGAATGGATATGGAAACTATGGTACAAATATACAATGAAATATTAGCTTTAAAAAAGAACATATTTGAGTCAGTACTAATGAGATGAATGAACCTAGAGGCTATTGTCCAGAGTGGTGTAAGAAAAAGAAAGACAAATATTGTATATTAGTGCATGTGTATGGAATCTAGAAAGATGGTACTGATTAACCTCTTTGCAGGGCAAAAATGGAGACACAGAGATAGCGAATAGACTTGTAGACACAGTGTCGGAGGGAGAAATTGGGATGAACTGAGAGAATAGCATGGAAACCAACACATTACCCTATGTAAAATAGATGTCCAGTGGGAATTTGCAGTATGACACAGGGAGCTCAGCCCAGTGCTCTGTGACAGCCTGGAGGGTGGGATGGGGTGGGAGATGGGAGGGAGGTTCAACAGGGAGGGGAGATGTGTATGCCTGTGACTGATTCATGCTGATGTGTGGCAGAAACCAGCACAATATGGTAAAGCAATTATGTTACAATAAAAACAAGTAAAAAGTAACATGATCAAGACTTCAATCCTCACATACAGTGAAGACTGTGTCTGAGCTCTTAGTATAAACTGGAAACAAAATAATTGCTGCTTTGTATATGTATAGCGTCTTAAAATCTCTGAAACCACTTTTCACTGAGCAATGGCTCTTGAACTCACAGGCCAAAGACCTATGACCCATAAGAGATTGAGATCTTAGTCCTATACTTGTGTGCAACCCAATTATATACCACCTGAGATATTTGGAAGAACTCCAGGTAGAACTGATATTAAAGTTGACCAGTTTGCCCATGAGTTCTAAGAGAGGCAACTACAAAACTGTCCCATATGGGAATGTCCAGTGCTTGGAATTTGCACAAGATTCCCTAGGAAGTTTACCACTGAAAATGTTGTTAGGTACATGAAAGTAGAAAGCAGACAAGACTTACACATGGGAAAAAATATATATCTGGAATCACAGACAACAAAAAAAACGTAGAAAGAAATTTAAAAATAAGCATATTTATGTGTTTTAAATGCTCAGAAAACGTATAAAAAGAAAAAAAGAACAAGATAATGATATAAAAATGAGTACTTATGACCAGTCAATCCTAAAGGAAATCAATCCTGAATATTCATTGGAAGGACTGATACTGAAGTTGAAACTCCAATACTTCAGCCACTTAATGCAAAGAGCCTCTCATTGGAAAAGACCCTGATGTTGGGAAAGATTGAAGGCAAAAGAAGAAGAAAGAGGCAGAAGATGAGATAATAGATAGCATCACCAACTCAATGAATATGACTCTTAGCAAACTCCCAGAGGTAGTGAAGGGCGGGGAAGACTGGCATGATGAGTCCATGTGTTGCAACTGGATATGACTTAGCAACTGAACTATATAACTTCCAGTGAGCTTCTTATCACCAAAAATTGAGGCTAGCTGACTTATAGAATAATATCAAAGCACTGAAAGAAAAAGTGAACTGTCATCCAGTTAAACCATAAGTCAAATTTCTGGATGAAATAAAGACACTACCAAAAAAAACAGATAAGTGAAAACATTATATATGGAATTTGTAAATAGAAGCATACTTAATCAGGAAAAAAGCAAACCCAGAAATAAGCGGTAATATGCAAGCAGAAAATATGAACAAAGAATTAAATAAATACATTAATATAGAAACACAGCATTAAATGTAAATTTTTAAATAACAATTTTTGCATGTGTAAAAAATAAGATGGGATTAAAATAGCAAGCAATGTAAAAGATTAGAGAAGAATAACAAAGTTTGTTAAAGTGGACACATCTTTTCCTTGTTTAGAAAAAAGACACATTAAACAATATTTTAGGTATACATCACTAAAATGATACAAGTATTTAACTTTAAAATAGTATATTGATAAACATTGATAGTCCAGATAAAAGACAATTCTATCAGCTCAATAGAAGGCAGGAGGGAGGGAGACAAAAGCAAAATCTAAAGATAACACATAGTCAGACTGTAGCCTGCCAGGCTCCTCTGCTCATGGAATTCTCCAGGCAAAAATAATGGAATTGACAGCCATTCCCTTCTCCAGGTGATCTTCCAAACTCAGGGCTTGAACCAAGACCTCCCTCATTGCAAGCAGATCCCTTACTGTCTAAGCCACCAGGGAAGACCCTACACAAAGGAAGTCTTCCCTGGTGGCTCAGACCGTAAACAATCTGCCTGCAATAGAGGAGTCCAGAGTCAGGAACATCCTCTGGAGAAGGAAATGGCAACCTACTTCAGTATTCTTTCCTGGAGAATTCCATGGACAGAGAAGGCTGGGGGGCTACAGTCCATAGGGTCACGAGGAGTAGGACATGACTGAGTAACTAACACACACAGAGATAAAACCACCATGGTGGTAAAAAAAACAAATTCAAATACATTAGTAATTAATATAACATAATCTCTCCAAAAAGTTAAAATGCAGAAAAGATATATAGATTATGAATATATGCATTTATATGTAAATAAGTAAAAACAAATAGAATGATATGCTTTAAATTCATATTAGTGGAGAGGAGGAAGAAAAACGAGATTGAGAATGCTTGAAAATGAGTTCTGTTTTGTCTGTAATGTTTTGCTAGGAAAAAAAGAGGCTGAAACAAATATGACAATGCTATTAGTTGTTAAGTCTGAGTGGTGAATACTTGAATATTTTTAATCATGTTAGTGCTTTAATTTTTTTAATGTCTCCAACTTAAATTCATATTAACAGTAGATCCATAAAGTAAAGGTTATGAACCCCTGCTCCTATTGGATGTCAATAGGTAACTCCATACCTAGAGTTTCTGAGCAACAACTATTCCAGGTTCATCTGAGAACTTTTGTCATATACTAAGTGTAAAATAAACTTACTTTACTTAAAGGAACTAAAGAGAGTCTCCATCGTTTTTAATTCGAAAAACTTAACTATATGTATTTACCCTAATAGCTGCTTTGAAAAAAGATTAATATTGTTACAAATTTGATTAGATTTCATCTGATTTGATTCAAGCCTGCAATGCGGGAGACCTGGGTTCAATCCCTGGGTTGGGAAGATCCCCTGGAGGAGGGCACGCAACCCACTCCAGTGTTCTTGCCTGGAGAATCCCCATGGATGGAGGAGACTAGCGGGTTACAGTCCACGGGTTGCAAAGGGTCGGACATGACTGAGTGACTAAGCACAGCAATGTATTTCAACATTCACTCAAGCAGGGACTAAATGAGACAGAATGAATATGAAGATGTGTAAAGCATGAAACTTATCTTCAAGAAGCCTATCACTGGTTGAGTTAATAAATGAAGAAAGAAAAATAAATAACAACACAGAATAACAGATACAAGGAAGAATAAAAGAGAAGAAGGTGCATGAAGAAAGAGTTTTTCCCAACTGGATGCACTAAAAGAGGAGTATTTAGAGGCGAGGATATCAGAGTAGTCATTTAAAGAATAAACCTGAGGCTTTTCCAGACATCCCTCTCACTCGTCCTAGTATGTGAAGACACAGAAGGAAGACAGCCGGCCATTTATGAACCATGAAGTGGGTTTTGACCCTCACCAGACACCAAATCCGCAAGTGCCTTGATCTTGGACTTTCCAGCCTCCAGAGCCATCAAAAATAAATTTCTATTTTTTTAAAGAAGTTATTCAGTGTATTGTACTTTGTTGTAGCAGGCTGAACTAAGGCAACAAGGGTAAAGACACAATAATATGGAAATTTGAGAATTTGAATACAAACTGTATTAATATGGTAGTTTATTTTAATAATTACTTCAGTGTTGCAATAATTGCTAATTTTAGATGTAATAAGATATTACTTTTAAGTGATATCATGCACTGATTTTATTTAGAAAATCATAATAAATATTTCATAGTGAAAAAAAGAGAATAAACTGGGTTTTTATAAAGTATCTCAGTTTGACTCAAGATATCTCTGAGACTGGTTTATCTACAATCAAAATATTCCAAAGGAAAAATCTAAAATATCATCTTTGAAGACCATAAATTTGATATTCTTCCAATGAAGTTCCTAGAAAAAGTTTAATACTTCCTCAGTATTAGGTTTGCTGCAGCAGATGACTCAGACATTTCCAAACTCCTTAGAATCTGCTAATAAGAATTAATTTTCTAATTTATTTACAAGATTATGTTTATTTTATTTATTTAATTTATAAATTGTATATTTATTTTTCACTGTTTTGAGTAGGATGTGTCAGACTGAAAATAATCATTTGCTTAAAATTGGAAGTTTAGAGTAAGACCCAGTGAGATAGGAAAAATGGTTGAATAGAATAAGCAAATGGGTAGATGCATAGATTTCTACTATCTCTTTGCTATCTTAAGTCTTTGCTTTTCAATCTGAGACTGGAGTCCTACATTATTGATACACAGATACAGAAATTTCCAACATTGCCTCAAGCCACATTAACATCCAAGGATTCTGTCTTAACAGGTGAATACATATTTGGAATTACTGTCTTCCTGATTGATTTCTTTCATTATAAAATATCCCTCTATCTCCAATAATACTTTATATTTTAAAGTCTACTTTGATATTAATATAGCCATGCCAACTTTCTCACATTTAATGTTGCATGATATATCTTTTTTATCTTATTATTGTCAACAGTCTGTGCTCTACATTTAAAGTGTGTTTCTTGTGAACAGCATATGGTTGGGTCTTTTTTAAATTCAGTTTTTTTAATCTTTGCCTTTTAATTGAAGTGTTTGGTTCATTTTCATTTAATGCAATTATAGACATGATTTGAGTTTCCCATTTATCTTATTTATTCTTTGTTCCTTTAGTCTTTCTCTTCTACCTTTTAGTGGGGATGGGCATGAGCATTCTTTTTCATCCTCTAAATTGTTTTTTAGCTATATACTTTTGTATTTTTTAAAGCTGTTGCTCAATAGATTACAATAAATTTCTTTAAGTATTTGCAGTTTATCTTCAAATAATATTACAGAATATTACTTTATGTAATCTTAATATAATTGCATCTTGCCTTTTCCTAGCATTTATGCTCCAAATTGTCTTACACTTAGCTTCCATATACTGTATGCATCAGGCTTCTCTGGTGGCTCAGGGGTAAAGAATCTGCCTGCCAATGCAGAAGACATGGGTTCAGTCCCTGAGTCTGGAAGATGACCATGACCTAAAGAAGGAAATGGCAACCCACTCCAGTATTCTTGCCTGGAAAATCCCATGACAGAGGAGCCTGGTGGGCTATAGTCCATGGGGTCACAAAGAGTTGTACAAGACTGAGAACACAAGCACAGTATACATTATAACATATAATTATTTTATAAAGTTAATAGTACAGTTGACCATTGAACACAGTTTGACTTGCACAGGTCTGCTTACAGGCAGATTTTCTTCAGTAAATACTATAGTACCACACAGTCCACAGCTTGCTGAATCCACAGGTGTGGAACATTGTATACAGGAAGGAGGGAGGTCTGTGGGACTTGTCTGTGGATGTGGGAAACTGAGGTCAGTCCTGAAATCAATCCCCCACTGGTAACAAGAGACAAACTGTATTTTAAATTTAAAACTGCATGTGAAAATAAGATATTTTTTAAAAAGTATTTTTGTATTTACCAGATATGTATCTATTCTGTGTTCTTTATTTCTTCCTGCTCATCCAGAGTTCCATCTGGTAACTTCTTTTCAGCCTGAATAATTTCAGTTAGCATTTTGGAAAGTTTTTAATAGTGTAGGTCAGCTGGAAACAAATTCTCTGATTTTTGTCTCTGAAAATTATCTTGACGGATATTTTTTACTGAATATGGAATTCAAGATAGCCAGTTCTGTTTTGTTCGTCTTTAATACCATAAAGTCTTCTAGTGAGAAGTCAGCAGTCATTTGTACTGCTGTTATTTTATATGAAATATGCATTGTATGTATAAAAAGTAATTTAAAAATATTATATGTGTTAAAAACAAATTTATTTTATATAATTTCCATAAATTTAAATTTTACACATTATGTGTATGTATTAACACTTTACATATGTGAGCATATATATATAAAGAACCAGCTTACCAATGCAGGAGATGTAAGAGATGTGGGTTCAATCCCTGGTTTGAGAAGATCCCCTGGAGAAGGGCATGGCCACCCACTCCAGTATTCTTGCCTGGAGAATCCCATGGACAGAGGAGCCTGGCAGGCTCTGGTCCATGGGGTGGCAAAGAGTTGGACATGACTGAAGAGGTAGCACGCTTGTGTATCTATATATATATAAACACCATTCTAATCAAGATATAAAATATTTCCATCAGTCTACAAAATTTCTTTGTGCCCCCTTTGAATCAATTCTCATTTCCTTCTCTGCTTCTTCTGCCAGAGGCAACCTTTTTTATTATTATGAGTTTTCCCTTCTCTAAAACTTTATATAAATAATCATACAGATAGATTTTTATGGCTATCTTTATTCAATTAGTATAATATCTTTGAGGCTAACCCACACTGTGGCATACATCTGTGGGCTCTTCTTTTTCAGTTATTAAATAATACTCTGTTGTAATAATATACCACAATTAAAAAACAATCATTGTAGACTTCATGAATTTTTAAGTTGTTTCCAGTTTGCAATTTTTAAGAATAAATCTGTGAATGCTCTGTATAAGCCTCTTGAACAAAATATACCCTCATTTCTATTGCATAAATAAATACATGGTGACAGCATAGGTATTTGCTTGAAATTATATAAGAAACTGCTAAACCTTTTCCAAAAGTGATTATGGTATTTTATATCCCCACAAAAAATGTATGTATGAGAGTTCTTACTGTTTCACATACAGTATCTGGTCTTGTCAGGCTTGCTAATTTTAGCCATTCTAGCAGGTGGGCAGTGGCATTACACTATGAGTTTAATTTGTGTTTTCTTAACATGTAATGATATCAAAAAAATTTTATATGCTAGTTGGCATTGACATTTGCACATATCTTCCAGATTTTTGCCTCCTTCACTCCACTGTATTGCTAAATCATTTTAGTATTGAGTTATAGGAGTTCTTGATATAGTCTAGATATAAATTAGATACAAACTCATCATATATATGCATGTGTACATTTATATATATATGCATACATAGCCTGGAGAAGGAAACAGCAACCCATTCCAGTATTCTCACCTAGAGAATCCTGTTGACGGAGGAGCCTGGTGGGCTGCCATCCATAGGCTTGCACAGGGTCGGACAGGACTGAAGCAACTTAGCATGCATGCATGCATTGGAGAAGGAAATGGCAACCCACTTCAGTATTCTTGCCTGGAGAATCCCAGGGACAGAGGAACCTGGTGGACTGCCATCTATGGGGTCGCACAGAATAAGACATGACTGAAGTGACTTAGCAGCAGCAGAAGCGACATATATATACATGCATTTAGTGTTTCTGCAAGTATGTGTGTTGCCCGTTAACTTTAATGTAATCTTCTTATAAGCAGAATGTTTAATTTAAATTAAGTCTAATTTATATTTTTTATTTTATGTCTATCCATTCGTGTGTCTTCCCTATGAAAATTTACCGATCCTCAGATCAGAAAAATTATTATCCTGTCTTATAGAAGTGTGTATTTTTAGCTTGTTGTTAGGTTTAGTTTTGTTATTCATTTGAAGCCATGTTTTTATGTCATTCTAGGCAGAGGTTGAAGTTCATTTCTCTTTTTTTGAGTATCTAGTTCCAGCGTCATTTATTGTAAAGATTATTGTTTCTCCATTGAATTATTTTAATATTTTAATTGAACTTCAATAATGTAACTGTGAATCTATTTATTTGCTTAGCGTTCTGTTCCATTGACCAATTTTTCTATTTTTATGTTAATGCCATGCTGCCTTGATTATTGGAGGTTTGTAGTAAATCTTGACATCAGTTTGTTTAAGTTCTTCAATTTTGGCCTTTTTTTAAGAGTCAGATTTGCTATTCTAAGTCCTCTGTATTTTCATAAAAATTTTAGAATCACCTTGTCAATATCAATTTATAGTCTATTGCTATGATTACTGAGACTGTATGAATATATAAGGCAATTTAGTGAAAATTGACATCCAAACAAAATCTTGTCTTCCCAGCTATTTTGAAATTTTGTGTATTAACCTTGTATTCTGCAAACTTGTTGTAAATATTAATTTCAGGAGTTTTTGGTCCGTTCCTTCAGATTTTCCACACAGAAAATAATGTCATTTATAAACAAAATTTTATGTCCCTCTTCTCAATGTGTATACTTATCATTTCCTTTTCTTGCCTTATTGCTAGTTTTTTTCTAGACTGCTGGTTTTTTTCTCTCAACACTTTAAATATTTCACTTCACTTCTTGGTAACATGATTTCTGAGAAGTCTGAAGTAATTTTTATTTTTGTTCCTCTATAAGCTCTCCAGATTTTTTTCAAGTTTTTATTTTTGACTTTCAATAATTTGAAAATAAAATGCTAATGTGTGATTTATCAAGCCTAGTAGTCTGCAGTCTTCTTGGTTTCATAGTTGACATTGATGTGGAAATTCTCAGTCATCATTTTTTCAAATATTTCTCCTGTTTCTACTCTTTATATTCTTGTTATGCATGTCTTATGCCTTTCAGATTTGTCCCACAGTCATTGAATGTTCTGCTTCATTTTTTTCAACCTCTCTAACTCATAGTCTTTCCTCAGCCATGTCCAATCTACTAATAGGCCCATCTTCATTTTAGCTACAGTGTTTGAGTTTATTTTTATTTTTCAGACTATAGCATTTCTTCTTGGTTATTTCTTTGAATGTCCATCTCTGCATACATTTTAGATGTGTTCTTACACGCTGAATAATCTGTTCTTAAAGCTTTTATCATTTTAATTATAGTTGTTTTAAATTTCCCTAATAACTCAGTTGGTAAAGAATCCACCTGCAATGCAGGAGACCCTGGTTCGATTCCTGGGTCGGGAACATCTGCTGGAGAAGGGATAGGCTATCCACTCCAGTATTCTTGGTTTTCCCTTGTGGCCCACCAGCTAAAGAATCTGCCTGCAATGGGGAGACCTTAGTTCGATCCCTGGGTTGGGAAGATCCCCCGGAGAAAGGAAAGGCTACCCACTCCAGTATTCTTACCTGCAGAATTCCATGGACTGTGTAGTCCATGGGATCCCAAATAGTTGGACACGACTGAGCAACTTTCATTTTCACTTTAAATTTCCAGTCTGATAATTCCAACAGCTCTACCATGTCTGATTCTGATACTGACTTCTTGTCTTCAAATTATGTCTTTTGTTTTTTGGTATTTCTTATCATTTTTCTTAGTACCTTGACATGATGCACTATGTAAAAGGAACTACTATAAATAGATTTTTGTAATTACTAATGTGGTATTGGGGTGTGTTGGGGTTGTGGGGGTCTGTGGGAGTGTTCTATAATCTTAACTTTCAGATTTTAGTTAGTCTACACTTCTGGACTTTTAACTTCACACATGTTTATAAGTTTTCTTCTCTCCCTTAGGTGGGACAGGATGGCTCAAGTGGGGTCTACTTAGGTATTTTCTTTGCCCAGGTCAGTTAGATGCTAAAATTACTCTCGCAGATTACTCTGGTTTATTAATTTCCTCTGAGAGCAGGTTTTGTTGAGAAGAACAGATTGCTCTGTCATATTTCAAAATGGTTTTTTTCCCTTACCTCGGCAAGGGCCCCAGGGAATTTTTCTCCTATATTTCCTATGATAACATCATTGAGATCCTGCAGATAAATCCCTCAATGTTATATTGTCCCCTATACCCCCACCACCAGGACGATATCATCCTGGAGTTTTTGGCTCCCAGTGTTCTCTGCACTGAGACAACACAAGCGTTGTCAGAGATCCAGCAATTTGTCAATTACAGTCATGTTTTCCCACTCTGAAGTTGGCTCTTAGCATGGCTTCCATTGATGAGCTTTTTTTGGTAAGCTATAACTCTCTGTGTATACCCATCACTCTCTTCAGTCTTTGGGGGCAGTGGTTTGTCTTGTGTCTTTTTTCAGTATGGATCAAAAGAGAGTTTTAGGTTTTTTCAATCTGTTCAGCTTTTCATCTGTTGTTAGAATAGAATGGTGACTTGTAACCTCTTTTTATGTGGAACTTGTATGCTAAGTTTTTGTGAAGATATGTAAATATGCATTTTAGATAAATTTATATTTTGTTTTAAATTCCTTCGGAAGGGTAGGTACTTCGCATTTACAAGATATTTGCTTTCTTAGGTGCTTGAGGAAAAGGCCACTGAAAGGTTTACTGTTTCCATCCACCTTTTTCTATCAGTCTTCATTCTATCTTCTCTCCTCCCAGCTTCTACAGGTATCTCCCTTCATAAAGATATCTTGATTTTTAAGCTAATTGAGACTTAAACCCAGAGAAGCTAAAATTATTTGCTCATAAGTTAATTTTACATTTTTCTCAGCTCAATATCAGCTGTGTTCCATGTCTGAATTAAAGGGCTTTTAAATTATTATTAAATTATTTAGTATTTGAAAAAATAGCTCATAACTATCTATGTGCATCTGTTCTCAATGGGCTAAATGTCCCATGAGGTTTAGTGATCTTAATTTTCCATGGGTATAAGAGAGGCATTTTTCAGTGTGACAACCTGAAGAAGATGAACGTTCCACTTCCTCTTATTATTGATAGTTCAAGGGGATAATTACATATTTGTAATTTGCTTTAGTCAAGTATAATGTGAAATAATCACCTCTTCAACCAGGAACATGCCTGGCTGAATCTTCTCCCGGGATGATAAGGGAGAATATTAATAGCAACTAATATTCATCTTGCTCTTGAGAGTTATTAAAGTGCTTTCACAAACACTCTCTTAGTGATTTTCACAACATCTCTGTACTGTAGTACAGATTTTCACAACATCTGATGTTGTGATTTTCACAACATCTCTGTCATGTACTGTAGTCTTTACTATTAGTCTCATTCTACCCATGAAGAATCTGAGGCTCTGAGCAATGAAGGGATATGGTTTAGACCAAGCAGGAAGTAAAGGAGGAAGATTAAGACACAAGTGTTCTCAAAATTTACCCCTCCCCTGTAATCACATATTTCCCCTCTGTAGATCCCACAGAGAGAAGCTAGGCTGAGAATAGTTATAGAAGCAACAAATTTAAGCTATACAGAGATTTAAATTTCATAGAGCCCTTCCTCTTAGCAGATCTCTTTTGTTAGCTACACTCACCTAATGAGACTTTATCATTGTGATGATGATGATTGTCTAGTCTGAGACTTCCTTAATTTAGTTCAGTTACTCGCCGAGCCAGATAACTCTGACAGGAAGGGATGACACTGCTTTATACATCCTTTGGACTATTCAGTTAGCAATTACTTCCTTCTCACCTTTCTCCTTCTTCTGAAGCTTCATTTGTAAACCTATCTTTTTTTTTTCGCTTTAATATAAGGGCGGGAGCAACATTAAAACTAAAATAAATGGCAGAGCCAGGTTAGGAACTTATTTGGGGGAACTGTATCAGATGTAATTTCAATGTAGATTTTCCTAAAATTAGTTCAAGAAAAAAACATTTTATCCGTAATGCCATAATGGACTTCAGATTACCAAAAGTAAAAAAAAAAAAAAAAAAAAAAAAACACTTTAAAATAAGGATTGACTTTGGTAGAGCTCCAAAGCTCTATGTCTCCAGGTGAGATGGAAACATTTATCAGCTACTCTTTGTGGAAATTGACTAACAACACTGCCCATGTGTCATTGCTTGGGCTCCTCAGGAAAGTGAGACATATTAAAAGAATTTTAGCTACTGCTTTATCAGGGAGAAGGACTCCGTGTAATAAGAGTAAGGGACAATGGACAAGAAGGAGGGAGGGTAGAAAGGAAAGAGGGAGAGGTTCACCACTAAGTGTGACCGATTGGTCAAGCCCTAGGGACTATCCTCTGAGAAGCCATTTGTAGGTTTGATATGTAGTTTTACATATCAGAATAGCTGCTTCATGGAGAAAAAGAAAAGCTTTTTTTTTTTCCTCATTAAGTAACTCTTTTCCTATTGAACAAGTATTTTCCAAAATTGTCAAACTCCCCACACCTCTGGTTTGCACATATGTGGGCTTAAAGGGAGTACCAAAACTTCTCTTTTCCAATATGATAGAAAAAGTCCAAGATGAGAGGCAAGAAAAGTACAGTGTGGTTATGATATTGTTAAATTTCCCATGTGTGAAGCTATAAACCTATGCAGCTATGACCATAGCAGGAGAGGGGTGAGGTTGATAGGATATAAAATGGACAATAAATAAAATCTAATGGAAACCACCCTGTACATCTCTCAGGTCTCCACATTGCAATCTGGAGTTTTTACTTTTGTGAGAATAGCTTGCCTTTTCTTTTTTTCCAATCTGTCACCACGTCTCATTCTAGATATTGGCCTAACAGTGCCACTTAGATGTTAAGATTTAAGGCAAGTTAGTTACTGAAATATACTCCAGTATTTTCTGCAGTAGTGAGGCTGTGTTTGATGTCTGTCATCATTTGTTTCCTCCTATTCAGCCAGTATTTTAGCTGTTCTGAGTTGCTAATTCTGAAGGTCTAACTTCTTAGTTGTTTCCCAGACTTTGTTTGCTGCTGTTGTCCAATAACTACCATTACTGGATAACAAAGCAGTAAGGCAGTTCCAAACATACTCTTGTTGTTGCTCAGTTGCTCAGTTGTGTCAGACTCTTTGCATATGGACTGTGGCACGCCTGGCTTCACTGTCCTTCACCATCTCTTGGAGCCTGCTCAAACTCATGTCCATTGAGTCAATGATGCCATTCAGACATCTCATCCTCTGTCAGCCCCTTCTCCTCCTGCCTTCAACCTTTCCCAGCATCAGGGTCCTTTCCAAAGAGTCGGCTCTTTGCATCAGGTGGCCAAAGTATTGGAGCTTCAGTTTCAGCATCAGTCTTTCCAGTGAATATTCAGGATTGATTTCCTTTAGACTGAAAGCATTAGCTAGCATAAAACATCACTTCAGATCATCTGAGCTGATTGTACCCTTATTACATCAATTATTTACTTTGCCTTTTGATCTATTGACCTAAGCAGATGAAAGAAATCAGGTAGTAGGTTCAGGTTCAAGTTCATGAGAAACCTTACTGTGACTCTAGGTAAAAGTGTTTTCCTTTGGGGCAACTGGGAACTCTAATTGGGTGATGCCTAACAGTACAGTGATAAGCAGGACCAATTATGCAATTGGGACACAGAAAGAAATGGTGAGTTGAGGATCTTATTTCCTTGCCTTGATTCCAAGATATGCATATGTCTTGATTCTCAGAACACAAAACAACAAATTCTCCTCTGAAAGGAAAAAAAAGACTACATTCTTTTAACTTCCAATTGTATGTACTTCTGTAGTTTCTTACCTTTTATTTTGCACTGAAAATTCAAATAAACCCAGCTTTTTTTATTTTACAATAGGGAAAGAAGCATGATATAAGTCTAGTGTGTGTGTGTGTGTGTGTGTGTGTGTGTGTGTGTGTGTGTGTGAGAGAGATGTTCACTGACCTATTTTTCTGTTCATCTAAGTGTTTTGCCAAGGGAAGTATAATATTCTCTAAATGTTGGATATCCGGTTCTTCCTACCATCATATTCCAACCTAAAATGTCCTGTACTTATGCTTTAGTTTTCTTTCCACATCCACACCTCCATAGTGTGCAGACAAGATGTCACAGTCTAAACTTACAACCCACCCTTGCTATTTAGGGAATCCCCCACACACATCTGTGCATTTAGCTTAAGACTGGCTGCAGGGTTTTTTTGTTGGTGTGTGCTGTGTGGGTTTCCCAACTGGAGTCCTAATTTGCAACACCTACGGCTTGCTCAGCTCATTCTAATGCTAGGGTGGTTTCCTTCTGTGAATAAATGTCAGTGAGGGGTGCTCTAGGCAAAGCTATTGCCCTCATGAGCCTATGAAGTTACTCCAGGAATAGACTCCCTATTTGTATATGCAAGTGAACATTTAGAGCAGGTATATTAGCTAAGCCAGATTTAGGATATTAAAAAAAATGACTCTTAAAGCTGAAGGCAGAAGGACATTCATTGCCATATATTATAATGCTTCATTCAAACCAATTATATACAAACATTTGTTGAGTGTCTACTATATGTGAGGCACTGGATATTTCATATTCTACACATATTCATGAGGTTTACCATGAACCAAGAGCCATGTTAAGAATAAGCCAAAAATATACAAATAAAAGTGAACAAATATACTAGTAAAGATGATAAAATAAGTCAAATAATCATGATAACTAAAAATAGAGTAAGGAGTGGTGATTTTAGCAAAATGGTGGAGGGGATGATTACCAACTTTCATCTTTCCACACACACAAAAATCAGTTAGATACCTAAACACATGAAAATAGTCTTCGAAAGACACAAGAGTCTTAATAAGAACATACAACAACTCAGTAGGGCAGAAAATAGAATAACCACACAAAAGGGATCACTGGGGAGATCAGCATTGTTAAGCCATGTGAAGACAGGTATAGAGCAGCTGTAGAGGGGGCCACAGTGGAGCAGAAGCTATCCCTATCAGCTCTACAGTGGGTGCCACTGTGGTTCCCTGCTCCATAGAAAAAACCAGCAGTCTCTTCCATAGAGCACCTAAACAGCTGCTCTGAGAGCTAAGAACTCCCTACAGGCTTCTCCATGGAGGATTCAGTAGAGTTTGTTGGCACAGACTTTAGTGACTTGCTCCATGGAGAAGAGTGGCAGCTTTCACCACTGGACCAAAATGGAAACAGTGACAGATTTTATTTTCTTGGGCTCCAAAATCACTATAGACAGTGACTACAGCCATGAAATTAAAATATGCTTTCTCCTTGGAAGTAGACCTATGACAAACTGAGACAGAATATTAAAAAGCAAAGACATCACTTGGTTGACAAAGATCCGTATAGTCAAAGTTATGCTTTTTCCAGTAGTCGTATGGATGTGAAAGTTGGACCATAAGGAAGGCTGAGGGCTGAAGAATTGATGCTTTCAAACTGTGTTGCTGGAGAAGACTTTTGAGAGTCCCTTCGACAGCAAGGAGACCAAACCAGTCAATCCTAATGGAAATCAACCATGATATTCATTGGAAGGACTGACTAATCCTGAAGCTGAAGCTTCAACACTTTGGCCACATGGTACAAAGAGGGGACTAATTGGAAAAGACCCTGATGCTGGGAAAGATTGCAGTCAAAAGGAGAACAGGGTGGCAGAGGATGAGATGTTTAGATAGCATCACAGATTCAGTGGATGTAAGTCTTAACAAACTCTGCGAGGACACAGGAGCCTGATATGCTGTCGTCTATGAGGTTGCAAAGAGTCAGATAATACTTAGACAGAACAACAACATCACTGCCTAAAACACCCTGAGAAAGGGGTGATGCTATAACCGCCAAGAAGAAGCCACTGTTGTCCACCATGGTGTTGAGTTGCCCTCAACCCCAAACCTAACACATCCTAGACTCCATGCACACTCACATTCCAGATCCTGGCTCCAGAACCACAGGTGCTCTCACACACCTGTGCTTCAGACCCTGATTTCAACCTCGGACACTGGGGCCACCACTATAGCAGAAGTTCCCATATCTCAGCACCTGGAGCTATGGTAGCTCCACACATGCCCACTCCTCATGCCTTGCATCCAGTGACTGGAGCCATGGCTGCAGAAGGAGTGCCTGTCTCCCAGACCCTAGAGCTGCTGTGGATTTGTTCACACTCATATGCTACACCTCAGCCTCATGTCACCACTCCATAAGTGTGTGCACCTCTCACACTGTTACCAATGCTAAGATGGAGGCACCTTGTGTGGGTTCTAGTGCCACAAACGCACTAGACCCTAGAGGCACAGCCTTTTCATTCATGCCCATACTCCAGGCTTCAATTCCATGACCACTTCACAGATTCTGACACATCAGACACTGGCGCCAACGTAAATTTGAAAATATTCACAAACCATCCTAGGGCCAAGAGGAGTCCCTTCGGCCATGACAACTCTGTATGGAATAAAAAAGATCAGGAGGACTTCAGAAGCCTTCATTCTTTTCTTTTTCTTTTTTTTTTTTATTAGTTTTGCCAAACAATGACATGATATCACCATGGGTTTACATATGCTCCCCCTCCAGAACGCCCCTCCCTCCTCCCTCCCCCCAGGAAATCTCGGTGCACCAGCCCCGAGCATCAATCCTGGGCTGGCGATTGATTAGACATATGATAATTAACATGTTTCAATGCCATTCTCCCATATCATCCCACCCTTGCCCTCATCCACAGAGTCCACGAGTCTTTTCTATACATCTGCGTTCCTTTTGCTGTCTCGCTTGCTGGGTTCTCATTAACGTCTTTCTAAATTCCATATATATGCGTTAATATACTGTATTGTTGTTTTTGCTTCTGGCTTACTTCACTCTGGATAATGGGCTCCAGTTTCGTCCATCTGAGTAGAATTGATTCAAATGAATTTTGTTTAATGCTGAGTAATATTCCATTGTGTATATGTACCACAGCTTTCTTATCCATTCATCAGTTCATTCTTAAACTGTATGCAAACTTGATTGCAAAGTGAACTATACAAAATGGATTAAATATTTATTAAATTAATAAGTATTATTAAGACCTAAAACCATAAGACTAGTGGTATAAAACATAAGGAATAAGCTTGATATCGATCTTGGCAGTGATTTTTTTGGATATTACATTCAAAGTACAAGGAAATTCTTTATGAAAATATAATAACTTAAATAAAATAAATTAAAAAACCAAAAGGAAATTCACCTTAGTTGAGTTAGAGAAACTTATCTGTCAGTCAACCATCTCTCCACTATCCTAACTTCTCTGTGTCAACTACAAAAATAATATTCATAACATAAAAGTTGAGAGTTTTATCTGGCAAAAAATTTTAAGACTTCAGGTCAGGAGGCAGCATCTCAAGTAATGCTGAAAGAACTGCTCCCAGGAGGTAAGGAGGGGAGCCAGGCTATATAGGAGTTTTCCAACAAAGGGTACATAGTCTAAACATCAAACTATTATGATTAATTAAAGAAAACTACATATCTTGAGTTAAGGAATTTAGCTCTACTCTATGTATGGGGAGATGCAAGAGTCTAAGCTCACTGAAATCATTCCTTTGATATGCACTTTAGCTATCCACGGCCAGGATCCTATATTTTCATATCCTGAGTTTCCTCAGGGGTCACCATGCGGAGTGTCTGCAATCAGATGGCTACTAGATGGCAGGTATTCTTTTCTTCCTGAGTTCCCTCAGGGCTTGCCTGGGAAGTGGCTGCAACTGCTGATGACTGGGACATCCTTTGTTTACTGATATGGCAGGCAATATTATATTTCTCATCTGAGTGAGCTCTTTGAAGCTATAATCTCATAATATGTTTTGAAATCACTGCAAAAGGATTTCTTAGTCAGTTCAATTACTCAGTCGTGTCCGACTCTTTATGACCCCATGAACCGCAGCACACTAGGCCTCCCTGTCTATCATCAACTCCCAGAGTCCACCCAAACCCATGGCTATTGAGGCGGTGATGCATCCAGCCATCTCATCCTCTGTCGTCCCCTTCTCCTCCTGCCCTCAATCTTTCCCAGCATCAGGGTCTTTTCCAGTGAGTCAGCTCTTCATATCAGGTGGCCAAAGTATTGGAGTTTCAGCTTCAACATCAGTCCTTCCAATGAACTCCCAGGACTGATCTCCTTTAGGATGGACTGGCTGGATCTCCTTGCATTCCAAGGGACTCTCAAGCATCTTCTGCAACACCACAGTTCAAAAGCATCAATTCTTTTGTGCTCAGCTTTCTTTATAGTCCAACTCTCACTTCTATATATGACCACTGGAAAAATCATAGCCTTGACTAGATGGACCTTTGTTGGCAAAGTAATGTCTCTGCTTTTTAATATGCTGTCTAGGCTGGTCATAACTTTCCTTTCAAGGAGTAAGTGTCTTTTAATTTCATTACTGTAATCACCATCTGCAGTGATTTTGGAGCCCAGAAAAATAAAGTCAGCCACTGTTTTCACTGTTTTCCCATCTATCTGCCATGAAGTGATGGGACAAGATACCATGATCTTTGTTTTCTGAATGTTGATCTTTAAGCCAACTTTTTCACTCTCCTCTTTCAATTTCATCAAGAAGCTCTTTAGTTCTTCTTTGCTTTCTGCCATGAGGGTGGTGTCATCTGCATATCTGAGGTTATTGCTATTTCTCCCAGCAATCTTGATTCCAGATTGTGCTTCTTCAAGCCCAGTGTTTTTCATGATGTACTCTGCATATAAGTTAAATAAGAAGGGTGACAATATACAGCCTTGATGTACTCCTTTTCCTATTTGGATCCAGTCTGTTGTTCCATGTCCAGTTCTAACTGTTGTTTCTGACCTGCATACAGGTTTCTCAAGAAACAGGTCAGATGGTCTGGTATTCCCATCTCTTTCAAAATTGTCAACAGTTTATTATGATCCACACAGTCAAAGGCTTGGACATAGTCAATAAAGCAGAAATAGACGTTTTTCTGGAATTCTCTTGTTTTTTTGATGATTCAGCAGATGATTTGATCTCTGGTTCCTCTGTCTTTTCTAAATCCAGCTTGAACATCTGGAAGTTCATGGTTCATGTATTGTTGAAGCCTGGCTTGGAGAATTTTGAGCATTACTTTACTAGCGTGTGAGATGAGTGCAATTGTGCAATAGTTTGAGCATTCTTTGGCCTTGCCTTTCTTTGGGATTGGAATGATGAAAACTGACCTTTTCCAATCCTGTGGCCACTGCTGCGTTTTCCATATTTGCTGACATATTGAGTGCAGCACTTTCACAACATAATTTTTCAGGATTTGAAATAGCTCAACTGGAATTACATCACCTCCACTAGCTTTGTTCGTAGTGATGCTTCCTAAGGCCCACTTCACTTCACATTCCAGGATGTCTGGCTCTAGGTGACTGATCACACCATCATGATTATCTGGGTCATGAAGATCTTTTTTGTACAATTCTGTGTATTCTTGCCACCTCTTCTTAATATCTTCTGTTTCTGTTAGGTCACTACCATTTCTGTCCTCTATTGAGCCCATCTTTGCATGAAATGTTCCCTTGATATCTCTAATTTTCTTGAAGAGATCTCTAGTCTTTCCCATTCTATTGTTTTCCTCTATTTCTTTGCACTGATCGCTGAGGAAGGCTTTCTTATCTCTCCTTGCTATTCTTTGGAACCCTGCATTCAGATGGGAATATATTTCCTTTTCTCCTTTGCTTTTTGCTTCCCGTCTTTTTATAGCTATTTTCAAGGCCTCCTCAGCCATCTAAATCACTTCAATTTTTGGTATTCATGAGTCTAAGATTGGCATCTATCTGGTCAGGCTTATAGTGTATATCATAACCCACCAAGTGCCAAATTTCCCAGTCCCCTGGGATCCTCTTTGTGTAATGGTCTACCTATGCTCCCCATTCTCCAGTTTTCTCTACTGAAATCCTGCATATGCCCTGCTTCAATTTTCTTAAGTAGAAATTATAGGAGGAAATAAGCCTCAGATTGTTCCCAGGATTTGGGCCTAGACTTTTTCTCTGGTCCTGGATACTAGGCTGGGATAAAAAGCCCTTCCAGCTTTTCCCCTGGGGACCCATTTTCAATCATTAACTAGAATGGTCACTTAAATGGCTGGGCTGGTCCTAGCTCTTGGGCAGGGAAACTTTGGACTAAACTCTTTGACAAAGAAGTTACCTCTGTTAGTCATGTTTTTTTGTTTGCTTTATCTTAACAAGAAATAAAGCCTTAACTTAATTTTTGAAATACATAATATGTATGTGTATGTCAAATTGTAGCATTCTCAAGTTGTAGGAGTGCTACAGCGATGCCAAGCAAACTGAAGCATCAGAGCAGAGAAAGGTTTACTGCAAGACCATGCAAAGAGAGGAAGTGGCTCATGCTCTAAAAAGCTCCTGGAGATTCCCAAAGGGTTTTGAGAAAGTACTTTAAAAAGCCAGGTGATCTCCAAAATATACAGGCAGCTCATGCAGCTCAATAGCAGAAAAATAAATGACCCAACCAAAAAACGGGCCAAAAAGTTAAACATGCATTTCTCCAAAGAAGACATACAGATGGCTAACAAATACATGAAAAGATACTCAACATCACTCATTATCAGAGAAATGCAAATTAAAACCACAATGAGGTATTATCTCATGCCAGTCAGAATGGCTGCTATCAAAATGTCTATAAACAATAAATGCTGAAGAGAGTGTGGAGGAAAGGGAACCCTCTTACACTGTTGGTAGGAACGCAAACTAGTACAGCCACTATGGAGAACAGTGTGTAGATTCCTTAAAAAACTGAAACTAGAACTGCCATATGACCCAGCAATCCCAACGCTGGGCATACACACCAAGGAAACCAGAATTGAAAGAGACATGTGTACCCCAATGTTCACCAGAGCACTGTTTACGATAGTCAGGACATGGAAGCAACCTAGCTGTCCATTGGTAGATGAATGGATAAGAAAGCTGTGGTACATATACACAATGGAATATTACTCAGCTATTAAAAAGAATGCCTTTGAATCAGTTCTAATGAGGTGGATGAAACTGGAGCAGAGTGAAGTAAGTCAGAAAGAAAAACACCAATACAGTATATTAATGCATATATATAGAATTTAGAAAGATGGTGATGATGACCCTATATGCAAGATAGCAAAAGAGACACAGATATAAATAACAGACTTTGGGACTCTGTGGGAGAAGGTGAGGGTGGGATGATTTGAGAGAATAGCATTGAAACATGTATATTACCATATATGAAATAGATGACCAGTCCAAGTCTGATGCATGAAACAGGGCACTCAAAGCCAGTGCACTGGGACAAGCCAGAGGGATGGGGCGGGAGGTGGGAGGGGGGTTCAAGGTGGGGGACACATGTACACCCATGGCCGATTCATGTCAATGTGTGGCAAAAACTATTACAATATTGTAATTAGCCTCCAATTAAAATAAATAAGTAAAAGCCAGGTGAGAGAAGTGGCTCTCAGAATCAGATCAGGTACGATTCGCATGCACAATTCTCTGATGGGCTGATGATGAAGGAGCAGGGTGATGTCACAAGGGTTAACTTTATCAGTCCTTTGGCTCCAGGAGACCAAGGGCTAAGTTCTCATGAGATAGTTAACATCTTCCATTTGGTGAGGGGTTTTCACATATGCAAAACAATTTAGGAAACTTGCATCAAATGCCATTATCTAAGTACTTCAGAGAGGAAGTAAAGCAGGGGATGGGGGAAGGCCCCATGGAGTCTTTCTTGGTTACAGGAGGATTAGGGGAAAATTGAGAAAATGGAGGAATTCCTCAAATCTGGCAGGTTGCCATATTTACTAAGATGAATTTATTAAAATTATCAAATAAAACAGCCAAAATGAATTTAGAACAGGAAAATCACATCATATGCATCATCTATTTCTTTTTTGATAAAGGTTGTATGGAAAACGTCTCTAAAAAGTTTCATCTAGCTCCACCTGGTGGTGGATACTGAAACATATGCCCACCCAGTAGTTAAGTAACTTTTTTTTTCTTTTTTCACGTACCTGTGGACCTCCTTGGAGGAGGAAAATGGCAACCCACTTCAGTACTCTTGCCTAGCGAATTCCGTGGACAGAGGAGCCTGGTGGGCTACAGTCCATGAGATCACAAAGTCAGACACGACTGTGCATTCAGTCCATTGTGTTCAGTGGACCTCCTTAGGACTCTCTAGGCGGCTTAGTAGTAAAAAAAATTTGCCTGCCAATGCACGATGCTAGTGGAGAAGGCAATGGCTCCCCACTCCAGTACTCTTGCCTGGAAAATCCCATGGATGGAGGAACCTGGTGGGCTGCAGTCCATGGGGTCGCGAAGAGTGGACAAGACTGAGCGACTTTACTTTCACTTTTCTCTTTCGTGCACTGGAGAAGAAAATGGCAACCCACTCCAGTGTTCTCGCCTGGAGAATCCCAGGGACGGGGGAACCTGGTAGGCTGCCGTCTATGGGGTCGCACAGAATCGGACACGACTGAAGCGACTGAGCAGCAGCAGCAGCAGCATGACGCTAGTGGTAAATAACTCGCCTGCCAAGGCAGGAGACATAAGAGGTATGGATTCCATCTTTGGGTTGGAAAGATACCCTGAAGAAAGAAATGGCAAACCACTCCAGTATTCCTACCTGGGAAATTCCACTGACTGAGGATCCTGGAAGGCTACAGCCCATGAGTTCGCAAAGAGTCAGACATGACTGAGCACACACACACACACAAGGACCTCCTGGCATGTCAAACAAAAACAATTCTGAAATTGGATTGTAGTTATTTTCCAATTGGATACTCCTTGCAAAATAGCAGATAATGTAGGTGTTCAGTGTAAAAGTAAAATCTATAACAATCAAAATTTTCAAGAATAATTTTCAGGTCATTCTTGCTGTAAAAACAAAAGCAAAAATATTGATGCATTAACAGCAGTTATCACTACAGAAATAATTAAAAAACATAAATGTTATTCACTAACTAGTATTTGTTTTTCATGAGTCAAATTTTGAAATGCCTTATATGATTTTTTTCTATAAGTAAAGATGATGATATACAAATTTTTAAAGGGAATAACTTGATAATGTTTTATAATTGATAAGTCAGGCTGCAGTGTGGACAATGTGAACAATGAGGAATGGAAGTAAGGAGGTGTAGGAGATTAGATGGCAGGAGGGATCTGTGACCAATGTATTATAGGTAAAAGATTGTAAGAAAACAACTAGAACTAGGACTGAAGCAGTAAAGATGGTGAGAGCTCAGTTTCTAGTGACATTTCTAAAGTAGGATGGACGAGGTTTGATCATTGAGTTAACTGTAATTGACAAAAAGTGGGAATAGTTGAGTTTGCTAGCTTTCAGGTCCTTGGATTCAAGGAATTTTCCATTAAACTTCAAATTAGCCACTACCTTCCTGAAGTTGCACATTTCTTCCTTGAAATCATTTTGGAATTCCTATCTTACCTGGATCAGAAGAAAAGAAGGTAAGCTTTATAGATGAGTCTGCCTGATGATTTACCCTGAGAAACCAGGACATTTAGAGTGACTAAATTTTAGGGCAATCTATAAAACCAAGGCTGGTACCTGGTGTGAAAAAAGATGAACAGCCAAATCTACTCTACTTCACTTACTTACTATAGTATTGATATCATTCATCACATAATAGTTTGTATAGCATCTTCTGTACCAGACATTATGCAATACACTTCAGAGTTAAGTAAAAATAAGAGAAAATCTTTGCTATCAATTATTTTATCAATACTATCTGGTGTTGAAACAACAACTAAGAAGGTGATTCTAAGACAGCGTGATAAGTGTAATTTTTACAAACTGGAAGAAAAAGGTTATGCATAGTGTCATGAGAGGACAAAGAAAGAGGCAAAGCATAGACTTGAAAAGTTCAGAAAGCCTCCGCACAAATGGTTATATCTAAAGTAAAATTTTGAGAACAAGTAAGCAAATTTGATGGAATAATAAATGAGGACTCTTCTAGGCAACAGAGAAAGGAGCCAGTGAAAAGGCCTAGAGTGTTATAAGTATCTTAATATGCCTGAATCATTTTTTAAAAAAAAGAAGAAGAAGAAAGAAAGGAGAAAAAGTCAATTTAGAAAAAGAAGCATGGTAGGAGAAAATTTTTCAGAAATAACCAGAGGCTAGATCATGCCCAATATGCATTTATTCAAAGTTCATAGAAAAGAAAGTTTATTCTTCCACTCTTAATTCTTAATCTTATTATTAAAGGTTAAGACATGGGTCTCAATATTTAAATAATAACCTTATGTTGTCACTGGCTTATGTAGGTCAATTTTCACCTTTTGGTGTTTCCTCAAACCAAAAGCTTCAACAATTTGTTCCTTATAGAAGAGAACATTTTGCTACAACAGGATTATCCTATGCTTCAGCCGTATATAAGGCCCCATTCAGAGTCAGACACCACTGAACGACTGAACTGACTGACTGAATGATATTATACAAAGGGATTGGAAAGATGAGATTATTTATATCTCTGTAAAGAAAGGTAGTCTAGGGGAATAATGTATCTATATCTCCTATCTTTCTTCAGATATTTTACCTGAGAGTTGAGAAACATGAAAAAGGTTTCAGAGATCCACTTCCTCAGCCAAGAAAAGGTTTGCTAGCCATGATGAAAATTTAGGGGTAACCATGTTGAAACAACAGACTGGTTCCAAATTGGGAAAGGAGTATGTCAAGGCTCTCTATCGTCACCCTGCTTCTTTAACTCATATGTAGAACACATCATGTGAAATGCCGGGCTGGATGAAGCACAAGCTGGAATCAAGATTGCCGGGAGAAATGTCAGTAACCTCAGATATGCAGATGACAGCACCCTTATGAAAGAAAGTGATGAGGAACTAAAAAGCCTCTTGATGAAAATGAAAGAGTGAAAATGTTGGCTTAAAACTCAATATTCAGAAAACTAAGATGATGGCATCCGGTCCCATCACTTCATGGCAAATAGATGGGGAAACAATGGCTGACTTTATTTTTCTGAGCTCCAAAATCACTGCAGATGGTAACTGCAGCCTTGAAATTAAAGGACACTTGCTCTTTGGAAGAAAAACTATGACCTGCCTAGACAGAATATTAAAAAGCAGAGACATTACTTTGCTGACAAAGGTCTGTATAGTCAAAGCTACAGTTTTTCCAGTAGTCATATATAGATGTGAAAGCTGGACCATAAAGAAAGCTGAGCCCCTAAAGATAGATGCTTTTGACCTGTAGTGCTGGAGAAGACTCCTTAGAGTCCCTTGGACTTCAAGGAGATGGACTACAGCCAGTCCATTCTAAAGGAAATTAGTCCTGAATATTCACTGGAAGGAATGATGCTGAAGCTGAAACTCCAAGAATTTGGCACTGATTCATTGGAAAAGACCCTGATACTGGGAAAGATTGAAGGCAGGAGGATAAGGGGACAACAGAGAATGAGATCATTGGATGGCCTCATTGACTCGATGGACATGAGTTTGAGTAAGCTCCAGGAGTTTGTGATGGACAGGGAGGCCTGTCATGCTATGGTCCATGGGGTCACAAGGAGTCGGACATGACTGAATTGAACTGATGTCAAGTGGTGTGAATCTGTAAGCATGTATTTAGGGAAGGTAGGTACTTGAAATACAGATTCTTGATCATGCTAAGAAGTCCAAAGTAAGCTAACATGTTCAGACTATTTTCAGACTGCACTGAGGAAATATCACAATGGTTTAAGTGGAAAAATAGCATGATCATATTTATATTGTATAAATATCAGTCAAGCTTTCATGTATAGAACAGTCTGGAAAAGCATATCAAAAGGAAGAAGTTCTGTTAGAATTGTGTGTAATCATTGAGACATGAGATAGTGACTGAGCTAGGCTGTTAGGACTGTGTATGTTGAAGTGTGACTGTATTCAAGAGATGTTAAAGATGTAGAAGCAAAAAAACTTGAAAGTAGATCAGAGATATCTATGGTGAGGGACAACAGTTTAGAGAAGATTTCCTTACCTCCAAACCCACTGGGAACACATGTTACTGCTTGCCTGAGGATTTTTTCCTTGACTATGGAAACATACTAGTTCTACACTCAAAAGGAAAGCGAATGTATCACAGTTTTGCCCCAGAAACAATGACAATTGCCCCCAACCCATGATATATGCTGCTGCTGCTACTAAGTCGCTTCAGTCGTGTCCGACTCCGTGTGACCCCATAGACTGCAGCCCACCAGGCTCCGCCGTCCCTGGGACTCTCCAGGCAAGAACACTGGAGTGGGTTGCCATTTCCTTCTCCAGTGCATGAAAGAGAAAAGTGAAAGCGAAGTCGCTCAGTCGTGGCTGACTCTTCGTGACCCCATGGACTGCAGCCCACCAGGTTCCTCCATCCATGGGATTTTCCAGGCAAGAGTACTGGAGTGGGTTGCTGTTGCCTTCTCTGCCATGATATATGAGGAGCTGACATATGAATACTCCAGCTTCCTCTCCCTCAGAAATAGACCTATAAATTCTATTCTACTAGAGTTCTAGATTTTCTGGGAGAGATTTAGCTTCAGTTGACTGTAACGGTATGTGTTAATGCACTTTTCTTTGGCAGCCTTCCATTTCATTTTATTTCCTCACGTCTCTGTGTTTCCTAGGATCATTTGAATATTTGCCTCACTATTTTGAGGGAAACAAAGGGCAGCTTTCCTGGAAAGTGATTTATGTTGGGATGGGAATGAAGAGTACAAATTTTGGAAAAGGTGAGTCTAAGATACTCTACACCAATTGTGTTTCAGTTTAATCTAGCTCTTAGGGCCTTCCTGGGGCTATACTGGACTTCCCTAATAGCTCAGCTGGAGTTATAACGTAAGCCTGCATGTAGAATCTATTTCTGAGGTTTTGGTTTAAGGCCTGGACATCTTTTCTTCATGAATTGCTCCTTTTAGAAAAATAGTACATTCCCTCATTTAATGCTAGACCACCTGGCTCTGAATTATGCCACCCTTTCTGGATGACATTTAATTTTATTGTACATATTGAATTGAAGAGTATTTTTCTTTAGTGAATGGAAGTTAAACTAGATGCATTGTGGTGATAATTTTGCAATGTACACATATGATGAATTATCATTTTGCACACCTGAAAGTAATATGTTGTCTGTCAATTATGTCTCAAAAAAATGGGAACATATATAGCATACATAGGATTATTTCATTATTGTTTTTGTATAAAAATATGGTCATATTATATATACATCTCTTTTTCTTGCATATTTCACTTAATTCTTTACATCAAGTAGCTCTAATTCACCATTTTTAATGGCTGTGCAATATTCCACAACACAGATGCTGTTATGATTTATTTACTTCTTGCCTTATTAAGGAACATTCACTTTGCTTTCAGTTTTGTCTTCCTTTGTTTAAAGACTGTAACTTATGCTACAATAAACATTATTGTAGATACCCGCCCATATTTTTGATATCTTTTAGTTTTTTTTTGTTTTATTTACATAGGATAAAATAGGTTGCAATATACTGAATTGTGTATTCCATAATTCACATATTGAAGACTTAACCTCCAAAGTGGCTGTATTTGGAGAAAAGCCCTTTAGGCAAGTAACTATGGCTAAATGAGGTCATATGGTAGGCCCTAATCCTAGAGGATCAGTGTTCTTATAAGAAGAGGAAGAGCTTCACTAGATATTTCTGTCTTTCTCTTCACATGCTCATAGAAGAAAGGCCACATGAGCATAGAGTGAGAAAATGGAATCTATGAGCCAGGAAGAGAGCTCTCACAGGAAACTGAAACCATCAGCACCTTAATCTGCTACTTCTAACCTAATAACTGTGAGAAAATAAGTTTCTGTTATCTAAGCCACCTGGTCTATGGTATTTTGTTATGGCAGCCTGAGCTGACTAATATATATAAGTACATTAATTTTTTCAAATGTCCTTGCAGATTTTCTGCTTTATTGACTATGCCAAAGCCTTTGACTGTGTGGATCACCACAAATTGCAGAAAATTCTGAAAGAGGTGGGAATACCAGACCACCTGACCTGCCTCTTGAGAAATCTGTATGCAGGTCAGGAAGCAACAGTTAGACCTGGACATGGAACAACAGACTGGTTCCAAATAGGAAAAGGAGTACATCAAGGCTGTATATCATCACCCTGCTTATTGAACTTATATGCAGAGTACATCATGAGAAATGCTGGGTTGGATGAAGCACAAGCTGGAATCAAGATTGCTGGGAGAATTAGCAATAACCTCAGATATGCAGATGACACCAACCTTATGGCAGAAAGTTAAGAGGAAATGAAGAGCCTCTTGATGAAAGTGAAAGAGGAGAGTGAAAAAGTTGGCTTAAAGCTCAGCATTCAGAAAACTAAGATCATGGTATCCAGTCCCATCACTTCATGGCAAATAGATGGGGAGACAGTGGCAGACTTTATTTTGGGGGGCTCCAAAATCACTGCAGATGGTGATTGCAACCATGAAACTAAAAGATGTTACTCCTTGGAAAAAAAGTAATGACCAACCTAGACAGCATATTATAAAGCAGAGACATTAGTCAAAGAGTCAGACATGACTGAGAGACTGAACTGAACTGACAACTTATTTCCAAACTTCTATATTATTGTTCCATTAAAAAAAAAATCTTTTCTCATAATGTTCTTTCTAAATGACATGGATTCTGACTTTTACTTTGATCAAGTTCCTTAACTTTCTTTCCATTTTCTCAAATATGAAAGGAGATTGATATTAGTACTTGTTTCCTCATAAGATTGTTGTAGAGATTAAACATGTAAATATACATGCATTTTGTATATATATATATATATACTTATTTTGACAATATACATATATAAATTCTGACAATATAAGTGCATTCTTTGAGTATTATCTGACATATGAATTCTGACAATATACATGCATTCTTTGAGTACTGTTATACATTTTTTTTAATTCCTTCTTGTCTTTTAAATTCAACTGAACTTTTTTGTTGCTCTCTTTCTATTCTTTCTTGCTTTTAGGTCCACTTTTCCCTCTCTAATTCCTTCTTGCCACAGACTTCTTTCCCCAGGGTAGACAGAGCTTCACAGGCTCATCCTCATCATTCCTAATAAAGAGTAGTCAAACAGACCATCTATTGAGAGTCCCACCAGATCAATTGACAATTGATTCCATTTGGTCTCTAGGCAACATATTTTAGGAAAAGAATGTGGTGAATACTGCATTTGCATTTATTTTCTAGGAATAAAAATTTCTTCAAATAATCTTTCTCTTTGTTCTAGGATCCGTCCAAGCTTAAAATAGCATTTGAACTGTCTGCCTTCGCTTGCCTGATATGCCATAAATTCTAAGCATATATATCTCTATCAAGATCACATTGAAATATTAAATAAGATACAGATTTATGTGTTCCGAAATAAAGTCAAGAGAGAGAGAATGTTTAGAAAGAATATCAAGAAAAATAAGTTGCCAGAAGAACCAAATTAAAAAGCGTGAAAGAAAAAAAAAATTACTTGTACAAGCTAATGCCCTGGCAATGGTTTCTTGGCACCAGTTTGCTCTTATTCTTACGGTTCATAAAGTTGGGACATTATTTTCAGGGCTCTTTTCCCACAGTGACCACTAGGGGGCATTGCCAGTCAGCATTGAGGGCAGTAAACAGCACCCCTTACCTTGGGGAAACTTAAGGAACAAAGGTGAGATGTGGCAATAAGGTCAGATAGCACCAGGGCAAACTAAGCTACGACTAAGAACCTCAAGGCAAGATTTTGCTGGAATTGAGACTGAAGTTTAAAAAAGAGCAGTTAAAATACAGTGGGTGTTCTACCTGGATTTTCTTCTTGGTGGGCTCACTAATAATACTGATACTATAACTGACTATGGTATTATGGCTGCATGTGATGCATTGTCACATCATCAGTATGTTACCTAAAAGGTTGATACAGATTGAATTTCTGAAAATTAAAACTTAGTTTAATAAGGATAGGTGATTTCACCAGTAGAAGATGGCATAAGCAAGTCTTTCCAAAATGGGAACTGTTTATTTAGGAAAGCAAAATGTTATTTTTAATATTTGAACACATGTGTGAATTCCTTACCATGTTGATTTAGAGACTGACACTTTGTTATATTACCCGAAACTTGATTCTGTAGAATGACATACTGCCTAATTAACCACTGGCAAAGCATAAATTAGACTTCCAGATTTCCAAGCTATCATTTAGCACATCCACAGATTCTCCTCTCAGGCCCCTGGTGCTTCCTCTGAGCACCTTGAAGCTGTGCCTCTGTAAAAGTCTGTACCCTGCTTGTTTTCTATTCTACCTGCTCATTATATACATTGAAGGGCATCAAGGAGATGTTCTAACATCATGTTTCTGGAGATGTTTTCACTTGACTTCCAGCACTGTGCTCTCCTGGGGTTGTCTCTAACATCAGACTTCTTCATTGCCTTTTACTTTCCTCTCCCCTCTGATGTCAGAACACAGAATGCCCCAGGGAACAGACCTGGATTTTCTTCTGTGTCTGCCTCATTTACTTGGCGATCTCTAGATTCATGGCTTTTAAAAAAACCACCTGTAGGCTAGCTATTAATTGCTAAATTTATGTCTCCTGAATGAGTCTCTCTCATGTACCCCAAATTCCTACATCCAAATGCCTGCTTGACACATCCTCTGGAGTGTCTAATAGATACCTCAGACTTAACAAGTCCAAAACTAAGTAGCTTATCTTTCCTCCAAAATGTAGTTTTCCTGTCTCAGTTTAAAGCAACTTAGGCTTCCTCAGGTGAAAAAGACAACAGTCACTCTGCCCCTTGTAATTTATATTTATAAAGAGATTTATAACTTACAAAATACCTTCAAGGATGATTATTTCATTTGGTTCTCAACCTACTGAAAACTGATAAGTTTTCCACTAGCTCACTGGAAAATGAGAGGAATAAGAACAATAAATTAAATTTTTACAGACCTAAGTTTTTCATTCAAAGGAGAGTTCTTTAACCTTAGATATATTCTTTACAATATTTGATTCATGATGTCCTTTATTTCATAACAAGGGTCATAATATTCATAAATTTCTTCAGCAGGTAAAATAAAAAGTTAATTCCTTTTTGAAAAGTATTATGATTTACAATATGGAAAACCTGGGAATCACTGATCTACACTCTTGTTTTGAGAAGACTTGAGCTTGGGTGTTCATTAACACATTTTTCTTCTAGTCTATACTTGAACTTTAGAGGCTGCTTATTTTTATATTTATTTAAAGCAAATGAGAAAGTCTAAGATGGGAAGAACTAAAAGGACACCTTCTGTATATGTTTCATGTATGATGCTCTTTTCTGACTCATTGTTTATATACAGGCAATGAAATTATAGTAGTTTGGGAAGTATAAGAAAATTCATATTAGTTTGCTAAAACCAACTTGGTGTACCCATCACTAGAAAATTCAAAGTCAATGATGGTTTTACCCAGAAATATTATCTCTAATTCCTATAAAAATGCTGTTGAATATATGAATTTATTTATGTCTCCCTCCCAAATCCTACTGAACTGATGTAACAGATATAAAAATAGATCCATAGTACTATGAGTAATTGGAGAAAAGTAACACCAGCTGACCAGAGAAGTGGAGAATTTCTGGAAGATGAAGAATAGATTCATTCACTTTTTCAACAACTATTTGTTGAAGACTTAAATGTTAGGTGATGGGAATGCTTCAAGGAACAAGACGTTAAACATCTTTGTTCTTAAATAACTTATACTATTAAAAGGGATATCAAGCATTTAATATATATAATAATATATATAATAGATTGTGATAAATGCAACATAAATAATTAAGATAAGTGATGTGATATAAAGAATTACCGAGTAGTTGCTCTACTTTGGGTACTTATGGAAGGGCTCTCTGAGAAGCTGATGTTATAAGATTTTGTCAGATGATATAAGGTTTTATAAACCAGAGAGGAGTTTAAATTTTATTTTAAATAAGACAAAAAGTCAATTGGAGAATTGTAGACAGATGAGTAGCATAATGTACTGTATGCATTTAAGATTGCTCTGATTAATTTTTGGGAAATGGGCTGTAGAAAATGATGTATTGAATTGGTTGATTGTGGCTGTAATTATAGAAAACCTAATTTATAGGATATAAAAATTTTTAAATATATTAATTCAAAATGAAAAATCCACACATAGGACATTTCCAGGATTGTTTATTCATCTAAAGCAATGACATCAAGGACTCAGTTAAGTTCAGTTCAGTTCAGTCGCTCAGTGGTGTCCAACTCTTTGTGACCCCACGAATCGCAGCATGCCAGGCCTCCCTATCTGTCACCAACTCCCAGAGTCTACCCAAACTCATGTCCATTGAGTCAGTGATGCCATTCAGCCATCTCATCCTCTGTCGTCCCCTTCTCCTTCAGCCCCTAACCCTTCCCAGCATCAGGGTCTTTTCCAGTGAGTCAACAGTTGGCATGAGGTGGCCAAAGTATTGGAGTTTCAGTTTCGACATCAGTCCTTCCAATGAACACCCAGGACTGATCTCGGAGTTTCAGTTTCGACATCAGTCCTTCCAATGAACACTCAGGACTGATCTCCTTTAGGATGGACTGGTTGGATCTCCTTGCAGTCCAAGGGATTCTCAAGAGTCTTCTCCAACACTACAGTTCAAAACCATCAATTCTTCAGCACTCACTTTTCTTCACTGTCCAACTCTTGCATCCATACATGACTACTGGAAAAACCATATCCTTGACTAGACATCAAGGACTAGAGCCTTTTTAATTTTTCACTCAGACATCATTGATGCATTAGCTTTATTTCCACAGCTTCTCCTGTCATAGTTACAAGGTATTATTAGTTGTAATGGTTCCAGCTTTTAAGTAAAGATGTGTCAATGCTCAGAAAAGTAAGCCTCCCAGGAAACCTTCTTTCAGATCTGCTTTCATGGCAATAAAAATATGTGGTGGAGTGAAAAAATCTTTCTTCATCTGCTCCCAATATCTGTTAACCAGGATTTCAAACGTGCATATTAACAAAATCAAGTAACTAAACTCCAAGGTCTTAATTTAGGAATCAGAAGAGAGCTTAGTATAATTAATATACTTAAAGAAATTTTTGAGGATACTCATTCATGAAAATTAACAGGCTGTTTTGAAAAAAAATCAATTTCAAAAATAAAACAGGATTGCAGAAACAAAAAATAGATATGCTAAAATAGAATTGAAAACTGAATATCTAAGCAAGAAGATAGAGCCAACAAAAAGTGTACATATTTTTTCCACTCCCTGGAGTATTTATAGTATTTCAATAACTCAGAACAGTAAAAATAATGTAGATCAGATTTGTTGACCACAGTTTTATAATAGTAAAAATTAAATATAAAAAAATACAAAGAACAAAAGTTTGGTTAAATAAGAATTGAAAGCTAAAATTACAAGTAACTAATTGTATAACAGCTACACTGGTCATATCTCTGAATCTTATTGCCTATTTACTAAACCTACAGTAAAACCACATAGGAAAATATGTAGGAAGAGGTCAAAACAGTATTTAGAGGAAATTATTTCGCTATAAATAGATTAATTCAGAAATAAAAATGATTTTAAAAATCAACTATGCTTTCAACTTGAGAAGAAAGAGGAAAAAGACACGTAAAGTGAGTCAAAGTCTTCATTTTGAACTTGATTTTGGGGAAATAGCAAAAGTTAACTAAGTAGGATCATGGATTCTTATGAAACAATACTTAATTATCAATCTAACTAAAGTGACAATAAAAGATTTTAAACACAAATACAGAGACCACATAGCTGTGAACAAAAAAACTCTTTTAATGTTGAGATGATTCAGTTTTCTAATCAAAGACAACATAAAGCACAGGGAATCATTTTGATAAAATACAAAATCTTTGCCTCTAGGAAGATAAATTAAAAGGTGAAAAATATCCTTTTGTAATTTCTTATCAGGTGCTGACCAATAGTTCAAGAAAACTTGCCTTTCAGCAGATGAAAGAATATTAAGTTTTAGTATTACCGAAGTACACAACTGATATTCAAGTTTACTAAAAAAAAAAAAAACTATAATCAATACATCCAGTTTTAGTCAATTAAAATTACACAAGGTAAGTTTACACAAGATTTTCACTCTCTTCTCAACTCTCTATATCTATTTGCATGTATTTAATTTGATTGTTCTTAACAATTTTGTTTAGATCCTCATGAAAATTTCATGAGACTTTAAATAGCTAGCCATCACCTTAAATTATTTTTCTTGCCAACAAATTTTGTATTAGGAACAATATGATTTATTTGACTAGTAAACCCAAGCAGAATTTTAAAAATATGCTTGCATTAAATTTAATGCTGATAACACTGAAGACATATCTATTTTAATTAAGCCAACAAACTTAAACTAGCTTTTATTTACTGAAGATTAATCCAGATAATGTTAACTTCAAAAGTATTTGCATTAATTTCTATATTTTGGAGAGTTTTAGGAATACTTACTTCATATAAGCACTTAAGTCAATTAAATGAACTCTTTTACAAATTGATTTTGGCAATAACATTTAAAAGTATAAGCATATCATATATACATAGCAAACCCTAGACATACATAAACATAAAACATACACCGAGATTTGTTTTTTATTCCCAAATTTTAGTCATGTATCATGTACAAGAATAAAAAACGTTCACCAGTTTATAAACAATAATTGAATCCAAATTGTGTCAAGTTTAATTGCTCATATGGCTTAAGTTTTTCAGTATTATTTTACAGATTTTTTAGACTTTTAAGATTTGTATTCGTCCTTGATGAATAATGATATGAAGAGTGGAAGCTGGATTTTGGGGTAAGGGAGCTTCTGTAGCATTGCGTATATTTAAAAACCTGTCCCCTGTTTTATCCATGAGATGATAAGATTTAAAACTTCAAGAAACAGAAAGAAAGTCAAGTTTTTCCTTTAGGGGTTTTAGAGTATATTTAGTATATTGCTTTATTATCAGATATAGGGTAATTGCTACTTAAACTTTTTCCTCTGAATTAGGTTTTGGATAACATGACTTCTTTGTCCTCTTCACCGTCGATCACAGCAACATCTTCCTCATTGCTTTCATCACCTTTACAGAGTTTCATTTTTTGGTGCCTCAATCACTGTTTATCACAAGCACTTAGACTTTTATTTAATCTGCAACAAAGCATCCAGATGTTCAAGCTGGATTTAGAAAAGGCAGAGGAACCAGAGATCAAATTTCCATCATCCACTGAATCACAGAAAAAGCAAGAGAATTCCAGAAAAACATCTGTTTCTGCTTCACTATGCTAAAATCTTTGACTATGGATCACAACAAACTTTGGAAAATTCTTCAAGAGATGGGAATAGCAGACCACCTTATCTGCCTCCTGAGAAACCTGTGTGTAGGTCAGGGAGAAACAGAACCAGACATGGAACAATGGACTGGTTTAAATTTGGGAAAGGAGTACATCAAGGCTGTATATTGTCACCCTGCTTATTTAACTTATATGCAAAATACAACATGCAAAAAATGCCTGGTTGAAAGAAGCACAAGTTGGAATCAAGATTTCCAGGAGAAATATCAATAACCTCAGATATGCAGATGATACCACCCTTATGGCAGAAAGTGAAGAGGACTAAAGAGCTTCTCATGAAGGTGAAAGAGGAAGGTTAAACAGCTGACTTAAAGCTCAACATTCAAAAAACTAAGATCATGGCATCCAGTCCTATCACTTCATGGCAGGTAGATAGGGAAACAATGGAAAGAGTGACAGAGTTTATTTTATTGGCCTCACAAATCCCTGCAGACAGTGACTGCAGCCATGAAATTAAATGATACTTACTCCTTGGAAGAAAAGCTATGACCAACCTAGACAGCTTATTAGAAAGCAGAGACACTACTTTGCCAACAAAGTTCTGTCTGGTCAAAGCTATGGTTTTTCCAATAGTCTTGTATGTATGTGAGAATTGGATCATAAAGAAGGCTGAGAACCGAAAATTTGATGCTTTTGAACTTTGTTGTTGAAGAAGACTCTTGAGAGTCCCTTAAACTGCAAGGAGATCAAACCAGTCAATCCAGAAGAAAATCAATCCTGAATATTTATTGGAAGGACTGATACTGAAGCTGAAACTTCATTATTTTGGCCACCTGATGTGAAGAACTGACTTACTGAAAAAGACCCTGATACTGGGACAGATTGAAGACAGGAGGAAAAGGGGATAACAGAGGATGAGATGGTTAGATGTCATCACTGACTCAATGGACATGAGTTTGAGCAGACCCTGGGAGTTGGTGAAGGACAGGGAGGCCTGGCATGCTACAGTCCATGGGATCACAAAGAGTTGGACATGACTGAGCAGCTGACTAACAAGTTTTGTAAAATGGCACACTATGTGTTCCAACTCATCATCCTGAGCTCCTACTTTGTCTGCTCACCAAGAAGCTGGCAGAGTAGTGGACAACTACACATCCTTCTCTAACCTAAGCATGTCTTCCAACTTTCTAACTGCAGCTTCAGCCTCTAGCTGGACTTTGGTGGTTAACTGAACTGCCCATACTAGAGGCCAGCCCATCAAGGCAACAATCCATTTCTATTCTTTGTCACTGTGTGCTATGAACAGTTTCTCAGAAAAAAACAAAACAAAACAAAACAAAACATCACACCAGCTGGAGCTTTGGGGGCATCCTGGTAATCACACAGAAATCCACAATCACCTAATATACAGGCCACCCCTCCCCACATAGAAGTCAATGGCCAATCCAGGCTTTCCCCTACAGGTGTCTCTTTCCCAAGACCCATTTCTTCAGTCTCCTGAGGTCTCGCCAGTTGTTTGAAGCTCCCTGGGTGAAGTTTAAAGTGGACTCCCCTCCCCTACATAAAGGGCAAAGAGAGACTGAAGAAAGACGCAGACCACTCCAGACTGGTAGGAACTTACATTTGAGGTTTGACAAGTAAAGCGTCACACTTGACTACCAGAATCTTAAAAGTCTTAACAGTGTTGAGTCACATATACCATCCAAATAGTCTCAAGGCACATGACTCTCAGGTTGTATCCTTCAAATAGCTTTGGCTACGGGAACAATGGGCAGAGAGTACATCACAAAGGCAAGAGAGTGGGTGAGAAGCCTTGGATTGTCCAGGTTCAGTTTGCAGGTCAACCTGTAATCATGTCCTCTAGATGACCTCCTCCAACAGTAATGAAAATGTAAGTCAGAGTGAGGTAAAATAGAAGCACATCATCAACAAATGATTTTGAGTGGGAGGAAATAAATATCTACACAAACTAAGCTGTGAATTCATTTATGAAAGGTGTATGTTGGACACATCAAGCAAGCATGGCTCATATCTTATGTGAAAAGTAAAAGATAATTAATAGCAAGCTTCAGAACTATTTTTCAGGACCATAAGGTCAAGAGCATCTCAAAATACTCAAGTGCAGCTTACTTTATAAAGTTTATAAGTCCAACAACTTAAATTTCATGGCATATTTACACAACTCTTATTGTTTATAAAATGTTGTTATTCTCTTTAGACCTGGAATTAGTTCCTAATAATAGAAGTTGATCT
Organism: Antilocapra americana; assembly: GCA_007570785.1. NCBI lineage: Eukaryota > Metazoa > Chordata > Mammalia > Artiodactyla > Antilocapridae > Antilocapra > Antilocapra americana. The sequence continues at coordinate 26,565,779 of ML664161.1, forward strand.
GCAACTAAATAGCATTCAAAATTTAAAAATAACCTTTCTGAAAGTCTATTGCTGCCAAGTGGTAGGAGAACTTTATTGGGAGGTGAGAATTTTCCTGTCCTTCAAAGCATTCATTATTAGAAGATTGCTTATAAGGGATGCTGAAGAGAAAAGTTAGTTTTTAGATGGGATGAGGATTGGTGTGACCAGATGTGCTATAAATTCCCTTCCCACCTTTAACATTCTAAGATTTGTGTTTCTCATGTACAGCATTTACTATAGACATATTAAATGATCCTTCTATTAATTGAACTTCTAAATAACTCTAAGCATAGAAAACAGTTCATCTGGTATACTTTCTAGTCACTTATAAGCCTTTCAAAGATCCTACAGTTTTATTGAAAAGTAAATAAGTAATGCACACTTTTATTTAAATATGATTGTTCCATGAGCTCTGGACTTTTGAGCAATGAATGGCATAGCTCATTTTGAATTGAGCTGCTTCTTAGAAGCTCTGCTCAAGTTTTGGTAATGAACTTGTCTTCCTCACTTCATCCCTAATGTTCTTAAGGATACGAATCCTTTTATGATTGACAGCAAGCTCAGTATAATAATATCCACTATAATAATCTCATTAACATAATGGCCCTGTATAATTCATTATATAATAATTGCTTACGTTATTTAATGCTTCTTCTCTATCAAGACTATTCTCAGTGTTTTACATGTGTCTACTTATATAATCTCCAAATTGCCCAATGATGTTGATGTTAATTCTATCTGGATTTTAAGGATAGTGAAACGGAACTACAGAAATATTAATTAATGTACACAGTCAACAAGCTAGTGAGGACGAGAGTGCTGATTTAAACTCAGAATGTTTGGAATCTAATTCCTTGCTCTTTGCCTTTCATCTTTAAGATATCTTTTATTTGCAAATTTCTACATAAAATAATGTTTTGCACACTAAAAAGAAAGTTTTTCTTTTTAAACAAAAGTAATGAATGAGAGGCAGTGAGATGGAGTGGAAAGAATACTACCCTCAGAGTAAAGACACCAGATTTCTGGTTCTAATATGAGTCTATTTAACTTTGGGTGAATGATTTAATGGCTGTTCCTCATCTGTAAAATGCAAATTGATTTAATACCTTTATTTATCTCATTCCAGACCTTTCATAAATCACCTTTACATACATGATCTATCTGAGCTTTACAGAAATTCTGTTAGAAACTTGAGGCTCAGGATAGTTGTAATCCCCATGTCAGTCCCACTCACTCTGTTGCACAGGTGATAAAGATCTTTGAACTGCAAAGCCAGTGTCTTTTTCTACTGTACCTTGTTGGTTTATCTCATGTACATAAGAATGTTTTTCTAATCTATAAAATAATATGCCAACATTAACTTTTATTATTAACGTGGCATGCAAAGATGAATTGGTAATGCTTTCAGGGAAAGAAGATAGAAAAAAGGGATAAATTCGGAATTGATTTGAAGAAGCCAAACTACTTTATGTGAAAACCACATGCATTCTTAGTTTACTTTGTTTAAATCCCGGAACAAATGCTAAACTGATGGAAGAATTGTCTGCTTCTCTGTGCTTCGGTGAATTCCTTATTTTGTAACACAAAATAATAAATGTTTGAACAGCTGTAATTATAAAGTTAAGGAACCATACAGCACATAGACACACACATTTTTTTTTTCTTCAGGGCTGTTGACTGAAACTGTGCCACAGAAAAGTAATCCATGAGTGATATAAATATATTTTCATTCATTTTGTTGAATCCTTTGCATGGTATAACTCTCTGTGGGAGGTTTACCTCAAGAAAGGAAAGAAAAGAAAAAAATGTGAACAAACCAGCTTTCTTGATTTATTGTCTTGGAAAAGTTTCTGAGATATTGTTCTCCTTTAGGTACAAGTGAAATGCTTTTGCAACCATCATGGACTAATGGGAGGGAGTTGGGGTGAGGGGTCAGCCATGGCCTTGGCCCCTGAACAAATCTTTAGTCTCCATTTTATCTTTGTATACTTAAGAAGCATGAATAGAAGTATTTGTTATTTCTTATTTAATTTCCTATTTAAGCACTTGTGCTCTAAATATATACCATTATGCAGGTGAGCCTGTGTGTCTACTTAATCCATATGCAGTCACTGTAAATCCTTTTATTGGTTATATATTTGAAACTGGAGAACTCAATACTCATCGTGTTCTGGGAAGTCACGTGAAAACTCACAATATGGCTTTCCTGTTGCCTGCTAGAAATAGATGAATGGACTTGAACCTGCTCCTGCTGTTTACTGAGCTATGCATAGATCATATGATATTGTACTGAATGGACTCTGAGAAACCTGGAATATCAGATTTGGAGGATGCTTTAGAGCACATCATCACATTTCATAAATCAGGGAAAGAGGGCCACTATAGGTATAATGTGAATAAAGGATTTATTATAGGAAATAGAATATGGGAGTAACTGAAGAAGTGACAGTCTACAGTGGAGTTGGAAGATCTGGTTACTGACCAGTCCACCTTAATCACTGATGTGAGTGAACAAATAGAAGCTTTCAAGGGAATCCAGGATAATAGCCTGTTCAGTCTGTGAATTGGGACCACAAAGGGTGAAGCAGGATGGGAGTTGAATGGCAATAGCTGCCTCTCAGGAAGCTCTGCTTCTGTGCAGCTATCACCTTTGTGATTCTGCAGCCAAGTCCCTGCTGGTGGGCCTAGCAGTGGGGAAAGTGAACTGTAAACAAAGTAGAAGGAAATGCACATAAGATGAGGTCTACCAGGCAACATACATCTGCTCAACACTAGGCCAGACTAGGACAGTCCCCCAAAAGTAATGGCCTGATTTCATCTGATCTTCCAAATCTCAAGCAAGTTGCTCTTTTAGCAATTCTAGTCTAAAATCATGACAAAGAAAGGGATTTTGAGAAATTTAGTCCCCAGCCTTAGTCAAGTTCACTCAGTTCAGTCGCTCAGTCCTGTCCAACTCTTTGCAACCCTATGGACTGCAGGACACCAGGCTTCCCTGTCCATCACCTGAAGCTCGCTCAAACTCTTGTGCATCAAGTCAGTGATGACATCCTCTATCATCCCCTTCTCCTCCTGTCTTTAATCTTTCCCAGCATCAGGGGCTTTTCCAATGAGTCAGCTCTTCACATCAGGTGGCCCAAGTATTGGAGTTTCAGCTTCAGCATCAGTCCTGCCAATGAATAATCAGGACTGATCTCCTTTAGGATGGACTGGTTGGATCTCCTTGCAGTCCAAGGGACTCTCAAGAGTCTTTGCCAATGCCACAGTTCAAAGGCATCAATTCCTCGGCACTCAGCTTTCTTTATAGTCCAACTCTCACATCCATACATGACTACTGGAAAAGCTATAGCTTTGACTAGATGGACCTTTGTTGGTAAAGTAGTCTCTGCTTTTAATATGCTGTCTAGGTTGGTCATAATTTTTCTTCCAAGGAGTGAGCATCTTTTAATTTCGTGGCTGCAGTCACCATATGCAGTGATTTTGGAGCCCCCCAAAATAAAGCCTCTCACTATTTCCATTGTTTCCCAATCTATTTGCCATGAAGTGATGCCATGATCTTAGTTTCCTGAATATTGAGTTTCAAGCCAACTTTTTCACTCTCCTCTTCCACTTTCATCAAGAGGCTTTTTAATTCCTTCTTTGCTTTCTGCCATAAGGGTGGTATCATCTGCATATCTGAAGTTATTGATATTTCTCCCAGCAATCTTGATCCCAGCTTGTGCTTTATCCAGCTTGGCATTTCACATGATATACTCTGTATATAAGTTAAATAAGCAGGGTGACAATATACAATCTTGACATACTCCTTTCCCTATTCGGAACCAGTCTGTTTTTCCATGTCCAGTCTGTTGTTTCTTGATCTGCATACAGATTTCTTAGGAGGCAGGTGAGGTGGTCAGCTATTCCTATCTTTTTTAAGAATTTTCCGATTTGTTGTGTTCTTAGTCAAGTTGATAAAGCACAAACAAGCACAATGTCCAGTGTTCTCATGTTGCAGGGAAGAAATCTGCTGCCTTGAGGGAATTGACCCTACCAAGCTTGATGAATTAGGTAGTGACAGACTCAGAACTTGGTTCAAGTTCTCTTGATTTTTGGAGCAGCTATTTTTTCCCCTATTATGCCTTTTGTCTAATTTATAGCTGCTTATGTGCTACATGAACATAATTATTTGAATATGGACTAATATGTTTATAAAGGTCATTCATCAGATATTTTTATTAAAATGAATATATAATTTATTCATGGACCATGATAGAATTCTCGGTTTTAATTATTAACATTTTAAAGACTTTTGAATTTGCTAATGTTTCTTACTGATAGGGAGAGGGCAGTTTAGGCACATGGAATACATAATCAAGTCATTATATGACTATTTGAAAAAGTTTTCATCCAAACTGTGTTTCAAAATAATAACTATTACCAAGGAATGAAAGAACTACATAAAATCATAATAACTATATCTGTGAGTTATTGAGAGTTTACTATATATGTCACTATGCTAGACACTCACTCCTCATATCTTTTTGTAAATGAATTTTCCTAATTTTAAAATTATTTTTTAATAAATATTAAGTCTTATACATATAAAATTGATTAGGAAGCACAGGTAACTCTGTTAGAAAAGCCATATTGTCATAAAAGCAAGAATCATAGCTGAACATAATTTATTTGGAATTTGGATCACAGCTTGGTTTTCAGAGTCCTTTTGAGATTAAAAAATTTTCTTTAGGGGGATTTGCTGGTAAAGGCAGTGAATGAGCCTTGGGAAACATAAACAGTTACACAGTTTGGCATTTGTTAGGTCTATAAAATAAGACGGATACTGGATGTGATTGGGGGTGGTGGTTGTAAGACAACTTGATTTTTTTTTTCCCTAGAATTCTAAGCTCACCATAGCCAACTCCAGCTCTCAGAAAGTTTCAGTACAGTGGGGTGAACTGACAGTTGACAACAGAGACAGAAAATGAAAGTGGGAACTTCATCAGCACATGAGCCTGAACCAGGCTCACCAGAGCAGAAGGTAGCTTTGTGATGACAGCCATTAGTGTGCCAACTTCATGGCTTAAATTTGGACTGGTTACTCTTTGTCTTCTGTACAGTTGTCATCCTGGTATTGTCCTTACCTGTCTCCTGCATTGGATCACTTGAATCCTATATTGAAATAGTAGATAAAAACCAGAAGCTTTCTGAGAATGGTTCATTAAAATTTTTTGCAAACTAATATATCTTCAGATTAAATTTTCAATTCTATTAATTTTCCATTTAGCTAACAAAATTTTGTGAACTAAAATATTTTTATCTCATCTTCAGGTTTAATTTTCAATTCAGGTTGAAGTTTTAGATTTTATATGATTGAATTACGATTTTTGAAGATACTGATAATTTTTTCTTGCTGCCAATTTTGTTTGCTGAGAAGTCCCATCATTCTGAATACCAATCATAGGCACAATATATAGTTAGATCTTTCTCCTCTCTAGAGGCTTGTGAGATTTTTATTTTTCTATAATGAGTTCTTATATTTTTCAATTTGGATTTACTTTCTTTCACCCCTGGTTGTTGCCTGTTCATATTAAAAGTAAGGACCCTAAAGTGGACTGGACTCTCTGAGAGCTTGTGTGGATCTTATTATCTGTGCGTCTGCCAGGACTTTTGGCATGTTATCAGTTTTTTTCCTTGTGCTGGTCAAATTGGAAAAGCAAAAGGACACTTTAATATTGTAATTCTCTATTTAATTTAGTGCATTAAAACATCTTTTTTGGTGCAGTTTAAGTCTTTTGGGGGATGTGATCACATTTTTTTTTCTTCTAATTGGAGTGCCTTCATTACCTTGCTGAAAACTAAGATGGGCTTATGCAAGTGTAGAGTGTTAAGCTTATTCTCTTAGAAGTGAGGTTTACGTGGTTATATGAGTTCTCCATATACTCATAAATATTGAGTGAATAAGTCAAGATTTGAACACAAAGGAAGCTTATTTCATTCATACTGACCAGAGACTTGTAGCTCAGAAAATAGTTTCTTTGATATTTTATGAAAATCTCTCAATTTCCTGTATACATGGATGAAGAAAGTATCAAAATATAAGGCTCTTCAGTGTTAGAAATTCTTACTTAAATACATAACTTTAATGAGATGTTTCCAATCCTTTAACAAGAGAAATGCATTCTAAGTCTATTCTGTCTCTAATCTAAAATTCAAGTTTATGCATATCTTTCCAACTCCTTGCTATCTTCATACCCTCTAAACACTCATGTACTCTTAGGTTGCCACAGCTTAAATTTTCTACTTGATGACCTCCCATCATTCTTGTTTACTTTTTAAATATCATACATATAGAACCTAGAAGAATATTTTTTAATGTATTATGTCCTTTCCTGTTTAAATGTTGTAAAGATTTTCCATAACAACAAAAAGATAGAAGAATATGAATCCTTAACATGGTCTGCTAGGTGGGCATAGGATGATTTCCACCTGTTTTTCCAACCTTTGCTGTCATTTTACTTATTATGCTTCAGCTGTAATGGTTTTATTTCAAATCATTGAAGGTTTCAAGACAGTTTCTACTTTAGGTATTTTATTTACCCTATTCTCTCTGCCTATAGAATATTCTTCCAATTAACTCAATTGTGGCTCCCTCAGAATCATCCCTCAGTACTCAGCTTAAATTATTTCCTCAAGAGGTCTGGTAAAGTCTATACCCACCCCATGTCAGGTAATCCATTTACACTTCTTATAATGTTTTAGATTTTCTATATGTAGTATTTTAGGCAAATAGGAAAATAACCTGGAGAATGAAAATTCATTCCTTTAATTGTGTGTATGTATTTGCATTTAATGCCTGCCACAACATTTAGAAGCATATTATCAGATAAGTGGGCTTCCCTGATAGCTCAGTTGGTAAAGAATTTGCTTTCAATGCAGGAGACCTTCAATTCCTGGGTTGGGAAGATCCCCTGGAGAAGGGAAAGGCTACCCACACCAGTATTCTGGCCTGTATAGTCCATGGGGTCACAAAGAATCAGACATGACTGACTTTCACTTTCACTATCAGATGAGAATGTGTTCTTAGGAATTCACAAAATGAGTGTTAAAGAACCCAGTTGATATGAGACAATGAAGTGAACTGAGACACTATCAGGATTCCTGGGCTCTGCACCAAGCTGATGAGTCACCTTGGTCATGTCAGATAGAAAAAGAATGAATGTTAGCTATTTCTGAGGTACACGGATTGAACTGGAACAATTTGTATAGGTCTTTCTTGCTTAATTTTCTATGGCCCACCATTCCAAAATTTAGGTTTACATTGATTTTTAAACATTGACAGAAATCACCATAAATTTTTTCAGAAATTTAAAGTAAAACTTAAAACAAGTATTTTTTAATTTTTATTTTTGATAAGATGAAATTCTTTGAGTGGACTCAGATTTTCTTTCATATTTTTTTGTTTTGCTTTCACCAACAATGAAATTAAAAACTGTTTCCTGAGTAAATACCAGTTACTGTGAGAGAAGCAGTGGTCTAAAATTACCATAAGAATCGAAGAACAGAAAAAGAAAATATGGTCATTAAGTGTCCATTGTATGATCAAGTAGTAGTTACTGTGAAGGACTTGAAAATGAAACATCCCCCAGACTGAGAAGAATATGTACTTTCTAACTGTGTGTAGGGACAGACTCCAAGATGGGCCACAAACTAATATAAATTAATGACTGGAAGGAAAACTATTGATTATCCTATTGTTTTATCTGTGATATTGACACTTTGATCTGAATGAAGACACTGGTGAAGAATGTTTAGGTTTTACTTTACAGTGATTGACAGTTTTATGGACAGTCAGATGACAGTGTTTGCTCATTATAATCTATTAAAGACTTCTTTCTCCTTACAAAACCACCATAGGAAGCTGTGCTCAAAGGAAATCACTAATAGATCCAGATGTATCACACTTGATCTATAACTCCAGAGAGTTCTTTGAAAAGCTATGAAAACAATAATACTGATTTTAGTATTTCATAAAACCAAAAATATCTAGATGTTGACTACTAGTGATAGTTGCTAATTATAGCATTTGTTGAAACCTCATTATTGAAACTAGATCTAAACAAATTTATAAGGACTTAAGAAAGTCATGCCCCATGGATAACAATAATCAATTGGTCTTGTTCTGCAGATGTTTTTATTTACAGAAGCTTGTTTAAAGGCCAAGCTGCTGGAAAACATAAGGAGTTGTTATGTCATTAACCTCAAAGGTTAACGTGTATATCGTAAGTATTCCTTAAACATTTTTATTGATAATAATTCCTTACAAGCATTTTAGTGTTTTCAAAAGGCTTTCACATACACTGTTAACTATATTATAAGATATTAAACAATGCAAAAAATATCTCAACTATATTTTTTCATAGCATGATGCTTGAGATATATAAATATACTGTAAAGATGTTTTGAAAAACTTGATTTGATTCACATGAAAAATATATGACATGTAGGCAAGAACTGTAATACAATTTAAAATATCTAAAAACAGCTTCAGTAAATGTACCCTATCTATTTGATGCAAAGAAGACAAGATCTAAATCTTCTGATGTTTTGGCCACTAGTGAACTATAGATGAACTGCTGAGGAGGAGAAAGGAAGAGAAATAGTCAATAAAGATCTGTAGAGATGAAACTTTTCAAAGAACTCTTACCTTTATTTGAACACTCTTATGATATGTTGTGAGAATGTATAGATGACATATATGTTTCACATGGATAGAGAACAGCCTCAAATCAGGATTTATTGTTCATTTCTTAGCTCTTATGGTCTGTACACTATATATATTAGCTTTTTAATTGGTTTTTGTCTACAGTGACCAGCTCCACTAACTACTGTGTTCACTTTGTGATTTTATCTTTATCTTTAAGAAAGAGGTATTTGCATCTTTCCTCAGTCCTTTTATGTCTTAAATGAAGAGAAATTGGACTTGTCTTAAAAGATAAATGGGTATGTATGTTAGTTGCAGAATTAGATGAAAAGTGTTTCAAATGGAAGAAACCATGTGAGCAAAGTCCTTAGGTGAGAGACTGCTGAAGATATATTGAAAGATTGGGTTTGGTTAACACATAAAAGACATGGAAGGGGAAGTTTCTGGGTCTGGGCTCAATTACATAGCACTTTAGGCTAACAGAGTACTTTTCCATGAGCAATAGGAAGCTACTGAAGATTATTCAGCAGGGAGGTGATAGCATGAGTCAGTAAAAAGGTTTGTTTTTGTTTTTCAACAATCAGAAAGGCTTAGCCAAATCTTTGTTTTAGCATGAAAATTTTGATAATAGTGAAAGAAAAGTTGTGTGTGTGTGTTGGGAGAGAATTAGAGTACAAAGTGGGGAGAATTTTCACCAGCTTAGAGACTATTTCAATAGTTCAGCTAAAATGGAAAGCTTATCTACCGCTGACTAGATATATGATACAGGACAAATTATTCTCCTTTCTAAGTCTCATTTTCTTCACCTGTGTCCTATACGATTGCTATTCTGATTAAGAGGGAGATGATATATACAATTAAAAGCATCATGTCCAGTACATAATAGCTGCTGCTGCATATTAGGTCAATTAAGATACATAATTTTCATGAATATGTCTCAGTGAAGTTTCTTTTCTTAAAGAAACATTTCTCCATAGCTGAGACATCCTGTTGGACTAAGGTAAAAATAGTCCCCAAACAAGGTCTTCCCTTAGACTGTCCTCCTGGCCTCCCTCAGCAAAGAAGCCCCTTTGCTAAAGAGGTCTATAGCAAGGAGACCGTGTTGTCACCTGGAACTTCTGCTCATTTGCATTGTCAGCCAGAAAGACAACAAACCTATGAAAGAACACCCAGTCATGCTTGAGAAGTCAAGCATGAGCTCTGGTATTTGCTCTCCTCTCAGAGTGAGTCAAGCATGCTCTTTCACTTACCTTAGAGTATTTGTAGACACTTGGTCTTCATTTATTGTCTTTCATTTCTCTAACCCAAGCTGTATAAGATGGAATGCTAGGTCTAGTCTCCATTATTTGCTTCTTTTTTCCCACCCTAAATGGCTGAGGCTTTCTTTCTGTCATATTTCAATGACTGGAAAGAGTAAGACTGGAACAGTTACATCTCAGGAACAAAGTATGTACAGACTTAGACAATCAAGGAGGCTCTATTCTATCTCTGGAATTCATTTTGTCTCACTGGTACCCAAGGCCAATGATAATGTATGAGAGAGAATGTGCACCCAGTGCACATGGAATTGAAAGGCAGTAGTTGTTTATGTTGTCATAACTTATTCACAAAAAACTAAGCAGTTGAGTACTTATTATGGTCAGACACTGTATTAAAGGATAGAACACCAAGATGAACAACATTATTTAATCCAAAATGTTGGCTGAACATTAACTGTATACCAGGTCTGCTGTGAGAATTCATGCATGACAATGTAAATAATTATGTCAAAGCCTTGGACTGTGTGGATCACAATAAACTATGGAAAATTCTGAAAGAGATGGGAATACCAGACTACCTGACCTGCCTCTTGAGAAACCTGTATGCAGGTCAGGAAGCAACAGTTAGAACTGGACATGGAACAACAGATTGGTTCTAAATAGGAAAAGGAGTACACCAAGGCTGTATATTGTCACCCTGTTTATTTAACTTATATGCAGAGTATATCATGAGAAATGCTAGGCTGGAAGAAGCACAAGCTGGAATCAAGATTACTGGGAGAAATATCAATAACTTCAGATATGCAGATGACACCATCCTTATGGCAGAAAATGAAGAGGAACTAAAGAGCTTCTTGATGAAAGTGAACTAGGAGAGTGAAAAGGTTGGCTTAAAGCTCAACATTCAGAACACTAAGATCATGGCCTCCGATCCCATCACTTCATGGGAAATGGATGGGGAAACTATCATATTTTATTTTGGGGGGCTCCAAAATCACTGCAGATGGTGATTTCAGCCATGAAATTAGAAGACGCTTACTCCTTGGAAGAAAAGTTATGACCAACCTAGATAGCATATTAAAAAGCAGAGACATTACTTTGTCAACAAAGGTCCATCTAATTAAGGCTTATGGTTTTTCCAGTAGCCATGTATGGATTTGAGAGTTGGACTATAAAGAAAGCTGAGCGCCAAAGAATTGATGCTTTTGAACTGTGGTGCTGGAGAAGACTCTTGAGAGTCCCTTGGACTGTAAGGAGACTCAACCAGTCCATCCTAAAGGAGATTAGTCCTGGGTGTTCATTGGAAGGACTGATGTTGAAGCTGAAACTCCAAAACTTTGGCCACCTCCTATGAAGTGTTGACTCATTAGAAAAGACCCTAATGCTGGGAAGGATTGGGTGTGGGAGGAGAAGGTGACAATAGAGGATGAGATGGCTGTATGGCATCACCAACTCAATGGCCATGGTTTGAGTAGACTCTGGGAGTTGGTGATGGACAGGGAGACCTGGCATGCTATGATTCATGGGGTGGCAAAGAGCCAGACATGACTGAGTGATTGAACTGAACTGAACTGAACTGATGTTTATAATTCCTTCCCTCAAAATATTCCATATAGAAAAATTCCATAAGGATCTTTCTAAAGAGCAATAACTAAACTCACTAAATAGCAATAACTAAATAATCCTTTAGGTCTTTATTTATGATATGTTGTGGTTAAAAGAGGCTTCATATATTCTTTATTTCATTTTATCTAAGAAGATTCATTTCATCTGAAATAGGCATTTTCATGTTATTGTTTTACTCCTCTTTTGTAACACTCTTGTCTCTTATACTTCTAGAAAGAACATCTTTGCTTTCCTTTCTGAAGGTATTCAATATGATGGTTTCTCCTCAGCCCTACACAGATGAATACTGCTTGATATAAAGTTTGGTGGTCTTTATCGCTCAGGCATTACTGATCCCTGAGATTCCTTAAATGGAGAAAATAAAGAGGAAAGAGAACATTAAAGAATCTCAGCATGCTTCTGACTTGTGAATTACAAAAATAATTTCTTTGATCTCGGGTCTATTTATTACCTTGTCATGAGATACAGCTCTGACTATGTTTGCATACATCTTGGCAGTTGGAAGAATGTTGTTTGGGAAAGCTAATGCATTTCTTTCAATAATGCTTGGTCATCTGAGTCCCTTTGTTATAAGACACAGTAGGCATTCCTGAGCAATTTACACCAAATTTCCATCACAGATGTTAAAAAGTTATAGGTTAGGAGGCAGGGAGAAAACACTGATATCTCAAAGGTTAATTTGCAAGATTATGTTGAAATAATCAATTGCATAATTTAGTATCAGCCATATTACCAAGAGATGTCAAGAAAGGGCACACAGTTCCTCTTTTAATGTGTTGTCTTGGGATACATGGGGATCCCTGACTGTGGTTCATAGTTGCTGTTTGAGATTAATATTTTGGTGGCTTAACTTCCCACAGTCACCTCAGGGAAAGAATGCAAGTTTCCAGTCTGCTTGTGATAGTTATTACAATTCTGGGATTGAATCTATTCAATTCTTCCACCTAAAGATTTGATGTTGGAATGTGTGCAGCTTCCTAAGAAAAACCCTGTAAGTGTTCGTGCAGAGATACCACCATTTGATTCCTTCATTTAAGAAGCTTGTCTCCTTTTGGCTTCCACTGTGAAATGGAAAGGGAATTAGATGCTTTAGTCAGAAACTGAATTCATGTGCATATATGCTCAATTGCTCAGTTGTGTCTGTTTCTTTGAAACCCCTTGGACTATAGCTCTCCAGAGTCCTCTATCCATAGAATTTTCCAGGGAAGAATGTGGAGTGGGTTTCCATTTCCTATTCTAGGGGATCTTCTTGACCCAAAAATTGAATCTGAGTTTCTTATGTCTCCTGTATTGGCATGCAGATTATTTACCACTGCACCATCTGGGAAACTCTAATTAAATTCATAGACTCGGTTAAATTAATCCAAACAATTAGTAGGTTTTTTTTCCCAACCAAACAGAGCATGTTAAATGAAACTCAACATTTTGGTCAAATTCTATGTTTTTTTAAATTATGCAGACAAATCGTCCATATGTTAAGCTATTACTAGTCAGTGAACTGGTATGAATTTATTACCTGGAAAAGCTGTGTGTAGTATTTGCACAAATACAAGCTTCTAGTTAACTGAGGTTCGACTCTGCAACTCCATGGACTGTATGTAGCATGCCTGGCTTCCTTGTTAACTATCTCCCAGAGTTTGCTCAAACTCATATCCATTGAGTCGATGATGTCATTCAACCATCTTATCTTCTGTTTTCCTTTTATCCTCCTGCCCTCAATCTATCCTAGCAACAGGGGCATTTTTACTGAGTCAGCTCTTTGCATTAGGTGTGCAAAGTATTGGAGCTTCAGCTTCAGCATCAGTCCTTCCAATGAATATTCAGGGTTGATTTCCTTTAGGATTGACTTGTGTGATCTCCTTGCGGTCCAAGGGACTCTCAAGGGTCTTCTCTAACACCATAGTTTGAAAGCATCAATTCTTCCGTGCTCAGCTTTCTTTATAGACCAACTTTCACCTCTGTACATGACTACTGGAAAAATCATAGCTTTGACTAAATGGATCTTTGTTGGCAAAGTGATATTTCTGCTTTTTAATACACTGTCTAGGTTTGTCATCCACAGTGATTTTGGAGCCCAAAAAAATAAAGTCTGTCACTGTTTCCATTTTTTCCCAGTCTATTTGCCATGAAGTCTTGGGACTGAATGGAATGTTTTGTGTTTTTTTTAATCTTATTAAAAGAAAATCCATTAGAACATTTTAGACCTATGGTTTATGTTTCTTTGTCTGACTCCACCAGACAGCCATAGTGGCTATCTGGTTTCAAGTGTATCCACTCCAGTGAACTGGCAAAAATCCTTTCAGAACAAATACACCACTTCCTTCTTGTTCTGCTACATGTTGTATGCACAACTGTGATATCGTTAGATAAAATGCCCAGATTAGTAATACCTGGTTTCTTCCATCAAGCTGAATTTTAGTAGTTTCGTCCTAAAACAGGCAGTACCTAGAAGAGCCTTCAGTTTTCATATCAGAAAGTAGCCCATAAGACTGTATTTTGTCTTTGCCTCCTGCCCCATTTTGTTTCTGTATAAATCAAGTCTACTGCTAATGACTGATGAGAAAAAGGTAACAGTCATCAAATGACTATTTGAATGACTGTCTCTCATTCACTAAATACATAATCAGTGAGCTATGTGCAAAACATTGTGGCTATGTTGCACATGCATGTGATAGCAGAGTATAGGAATACCTTTTACTAGCATCAAGACTCTTTGAAAGGGAAATGGAGTATTCAATGTGGATTTATCCAAACAGCTTTTCCTGTGAAACAAGTTGATACATTTTCTCCCTGCTGTATTACTTTGTTACTTATTTCCACTGCAAAGTAGTGGTAACAATGAATTTTCCTTGTTGAGATTGTCACCCAGGAAAGTCTTTTTTTTATTTTTCTTCTTCTTTTTTTTCTTTATTTTTTTCTTTATCAAAAAGAGAGGCAACGTATGTGAGGACAATGTTTTGAGACTAATGTAAACTTATTTTTTCTTGCCCAGTTGTGCTATTAAAGAACATTTAATCTCCTAAATGACCCTCCAAATTCCTTTGCTACTGAGAGTTGACTATTACCAGAAGGAATTCTGATGATCACAGCACAGATTTAATTACAGAAAGAGAACCAGGAGCTCATTGACTTGCATGTTATTTGATGGAATGCTCAAATACATCAGGCAATCAATCACATTTTAAACTGTCATATTTTAGTAAAATCAATGTGTCAACAATGACAATAATAATAATAGATAAAATATGTGACCCCACTACATGCTGTCACTGTACTATGTATCGTACCTACATAATTTCCTTTAATCCCAAATCAATATTATGAGGCAAAATATTATTGATCTATTTTACAGATGAGGAAGGTGGGAGTCAAATAAATTAGTAATAATAATAATAAATAACTATCCAATGCTTATTATTTTCCAGGCCCTGGTTTTAAGAACACGATCATATTAATTCATTTAATCTACAATGAAATCCATTGAATAGATATTATTTTTAGTCTCAATTTTTAGGTGAGGAAATAGAGGCAAAGAGAGGTGAGTAAATTGTTCTGTCTCAGTGAATAAGAGGTGGACCTGGGACTGAAATATTGCTGTTGGGTTTCCCAAATCATGCTCTTACCACTGTGATGCACTGACTCAGCTTCTCTACGTACTTAATTACTCAGTGATTTATAACAGTGTTGGGCCTTGATTTCAATCTCTGTGCTCTTAATCGCTGTTTTACCCTACTGTCTCTCATTTACTAAACACACAATCAGTGAGCTATGTGCAAAACATTGTGGCTATGTTGCACATGCATGTGATAGCAGAGTCTAGAGAGAGAATCTCAGCCCTTGAAAATTTCACTTTTTGGTAGTGAAGCTGCTTACTGTCTAAGTAAGAGGCTCACTAACCTCATTAATACCCATAATAACCTCTCCAAGGATCTTCTGGAATCAATAGCGATCTCTTCATTATGACCCTTGTAACTTCAACTACCTAGTGAGCCAAGAGGTCTCCCATTCAATACATTCCTGGAGTTTCTTTCTGGAAAGAACAGATTAGTAAGAGGTAAGCTGTTGCTAAGGGCTTCGCAGGTAGTGCACTGGTAAAGAATCTTCCTGCCAATGCAGGGCATGAAGATTAGACCTGTGGGTTGTGAAGATCCCCTGGAGAAGGAAATGGCAACCCATTCCAGTGTTCTTGCCTGGAGAATCCCATAGACAGAGAAGGCTGATGGAATACAGTCCATGGGGTCTCAGAGTAGGACATGGCTGAGGACATAAGAAATTGTTCTTAAAGGGTTCCCCGTGAGTAAGGAGAGACATATTAGGACTTCCCTGGCGGTCCAGTGATTAGATCCCTGGGCTGGGAAGATCCCTTGGAGGAAGGTATGGCAACCCATTCCAGTATTCTTGCCTAAACAATCTCCATGGACAGAGAAACCCAGCAGGCTACAGTCCTTGGGGTCGCAAAGAGCTGGACACAACAAAGTATGTGCACGCATGTATGCAAGTGCACACACACACACACACACACACACACACAGAGGTTACAATGCAGAGGATGCAGATTTAATCCCTGGTTGGAAAACAAGATCCTGCATGCTGCAGAGCAACTAAGTCTACACATCACAACTAGTGAGTCCAGACACTACAACGAAAAATATTGCATGATGCAAGGAAGACCCAACACAGCCAAATAAATAAATAAACATTATAAAAAGAAGAAGAGACAAATGGCCAAACCAATAGCTGGACAATGAAAAAAAGAAACCTCTTGTGGAAAATAATACCAGCTTTCAAGTATCAGCTTCTTGCTTTTCTAGGTGAGAAAATCATGATGTGACATGAAGGTATTAATGACAATGAGTCTGCACCATAATTCAAGTATTTTATGGCTCCCAAATATTCTCTGTAAAGGATGTAGTATACTGAAGGAATTTTTTTTCTGGAAACACAAAATAATATTGAGAGAAAAGCAGAAAACAGGTTTTGGAAAGAATAATATCTAAAAGGCATGCTAAGTTTATGATTAATAAGACCTTAAGTGTCATAGAAAATGAGACTAAACCAGAAGTAAGAGCCCGAGTTCAAATCCACACTTAAAGTTTAATATTCATTCTTGTAGGTAAAATAATGAAGGGAGTTGCCATTTCCTTCCCCAGGTGATCTTCCCAGCTCAAGTATTGAACCAGAGTCTCCTACATTGACAGGTGGATTCTCTACCACTGAGCCACCAGGAATCCCACTGCTATAACTAAAGGATTTTATTTTTAATAAAGAAAGTGACATGTTCTCACAGTCTTTCTCTCTTTGGTTAACAGCAATCTCTTCCCTTTCTAACCTCCTATGGGTTATACCGTTCATCTGGTCCATCATATACTATTATATACTGGGCTCTATATTATGTCATTTTATTCAACTTTACTGCATGCTATTTAAGGATGAAGCCTGTGAATTCCACTTCTTTCCCACCCCTGTTCCTTGCCAAAAGTGGGTGTAATTGTTGAAGGATTGAGATTAGGGGTCCTTTTGAAAGGTATTCTTTTAAAATTAATACTTCCTCGTCATATCAGCAGAATCCAAACTTATTATTTACTGACTGATTATAATGACTGCATTAAACTAGAGACCTTTAACCTCAAACAAACAGTTGCAACTAATTATAGAAATGTAAATATAATGATGGATACAATTACTGAAACTATTGTCCACTAGCACAAGCTTATTATTTGCAAAATCACAAGTAGTCCTTTCTTTAAAGACCTCATTTTTGAGCTCTGGCATTTTCAGCAGGTGATGTATTTATACTAGTGTCATACGGTGAAAAACTGGTATGTTTTTGAAAGCTTTCTCACAAAAATAAAGGTGGAAACTAGATTCATATGACCCAAAAGAATTGTTGTCCCAATACTGTTTCTCCTGGCAGGATTCACTTTTTCATTTCAGCCTGAAGTGAACAAGAGTATTATCAATTTAACTCTTGGAGTTCAGGCAGCTATGGGATCAGTATAATATAGAGTCTCAGTTGTATACTAGGTCAGTGGGCAAGAAGATAATGCTACAGAGCAGGACATTAAACAGAGTACTATACTGAGTCTGAAGAGCTAAACCTGATTAGAAGTCCTGGCACTGTTGACAGCTTTCTGTTTGACCTTCAGTTAAGAATAGCTGTATAACATCCTCTTCCAACCAGAGCATACTGTGATATTTCAAGAAACATGTTTTGCATTCTTATTTCTTACTTCAGTCTTAAATCTATTTTTCTTTCATCCTGGTATATTATATTGCTACCTAAGTGCTTCTTGCCCTGAAATGAAAATATCCAGTTCCAAAAAAAAAAAAGTTGAAATAGACTTTTGTGTTGCAAAGAGTTATAGAGTATCGAGAGACATATAATGACCATGTAATAAATGGTCTTGGGTGTTAGACAGTTAACTAGGTGACAGTGGGTCTATTTGTTTGATGCTATTTATCCACTTTTTCATCATACATTTTTATTTGCCTTGGGCTTTCCTGGTGGTTCATATGGTAAAGAATCTGCTGGCACTGCAGGAGACCTGGGTTCCATTTGTGGTTTGGGAAGATCTCCTAGAGAATGAATGGCTACCCACTCCAGTATTCTTGCCTGGAAAATTCCATGAACAGAGGAACCTGGTGGGCTACAATCCATGGGGTTGCAAAGAGTCAGACATGACTGAGCAGCTAACATTTTCACTTGGATAAGTTCCTCTTATTTAATGCACTCAAGGGTAGGAAGGGCTAGGAGATGGGAGGAAAATTCAAGAAGGAAGGGACATGTGTGTACCTATGGCCAATTCACTTTGACATATGGCAGAAACCAACACAATATTGTAAAGCAATTATTCTCCAATTAAAAATAAATGCATTTTTAAAGTATATGTACTAAAATACATCTGTACTTTCTTTACTTTAGATTTTTGTTACAAATTTTACTCTAATTGAAATTCTCTATTATTTAAAAGAAAAAAAAAGCCCTCAAGTTAGAAATTTAACGTCCTATTTCTTTTTTTTAACTTCTTTTTTTTATTTAATTTTTATTTTTATTAGTTTTGCCAAACAATGACATGATATCACCATGGGTTTACATATGCTCCCCCTCCAGAACCCCCCTCCCTCTTCCCTCCCCCCGGGAAATCTCGATGCACCAGTCGCAAGCATCAATCCTGGGCCGGCTATTGATTAGACATATGATAATTAACATGTTTCAAAACCATTCTCCCATATCATCCCACCCTTTCCCTCATCCACAGAGTCCACGAGTCTATTCTATACATCTGCGTTCCTTTTGCTGTCTCGCATGCTGGGTTCTCGTTACCGTCTTTCTAAATTCCATATATATGCGTTAGTATACTGTATTGTTGTTTTTGCTTCTGGCTTACTTCACTCTGGATAATGGGCTCCAGTTTCGTCCATCTGAGTAGAACTGATTCAAATGAATTTTTTTTTAATGCTGAGTAATATTCCATTGTGTATATGTACCACAGCTTTCTTATCCATTCGTCAGTTGATGGGCATCTAGGTTGCTTCCATGTCCTGGCTATTGTAAATAAAGCAGCGATAAACATTGGGGTACACGTGTCTCTTTCAATTCTGGTTTCCTCGGTGTATATGCCCAGCAGTGGGATTGCTGGGTCATATGGCAGGACTATTTGCAGTTTTTTAAGGAACCTCCACACTGTTTTCCATAGTGGCTGTACTAGTTTGCAATCCCACCAACAGTGTAAGAGAGTTCCCTTTTCTCCACATCCTCTCCAGCATTTATTGCAGCCATTCTGACTGGTGTAAAGTGATATCTCATTGTGGTTTTGATTTGCATTTCTCTGATAATGAGTGATGTTGAGCATCTTTTCATGTGTTTGTTAGCCATTTTTATGTCATCTTTGGAGAAATGTCTGTTAAGTTCTTTGGCCCACTTTTTGATTGGGTCGTTTATTTTCCTAGAATGGAGCTGCAGGAGTTGATTGTATACTCTTGAGATTAATTGTTTGTCCGTTGCTTCATTGGCTATTAATTTCTCCCATTCTGAAGGCTGTCTTTTCACCTTGCTTATAGTTTCCTTTGCTGTGCAGAAGCTTTTAATTTTAATTAAGTCCCATTTGTTTATTCGTGCTTTTATTTCTAGTATTCTGGGAGGTGGGTCATGTAGGATCCTGCTTTGGTTTATGTCAGAGAGTGTTTTCCCATTGTTATCCTCTAGGAGTTTTATAGTTTCTGGTCTTATGCTTAGCTCTTTGATCCATTTTGAATTTATCTTTGTGTATGGTGTTAGAAAGTGATCTGGTTTCATTCTTTTACAAGTGGCTATCCAGTTTTCCCAGCACCACTTGTTAAAGAGGTTGTCTTTTCTCCATTGTATATTCTTGCCTCCATTTTCAAAGATAAGGTGTCCATAGATGCGTGGATTTATCTCTGGGCTATCTATTTTGTTCCACTGATCTATATTTCTGTCTTTGTGCCAGTACCATACTGTCTTAATGACTGTGGATTTGTAGTATAGCCTAAAGTCACGTAGGTTGATTCCTCCAGTTCCAATCTTCTTTCTCAAGATTGCTTTGGCTATACGAGGTTTTTTGTATTTCCATACAAATTGTGAAATTATTTGTTCTAATTCTCTGAAAAAGACCTCTGGTAGCTTGATAGGAATTGCATTGAATCTATAGATTGCTTTGGGTAGTATACTCATTTTCACTATATTGATTCTTCCAATCCATGAACACGGCACATTTCTCCATCTGTTTGTGTCCTCTTTGATTTCTTTCATCAGTGTTTTATAGTTTTCTATATATAAGTCTTTTGTTTCTTTAGGTAGAAAAACTCCTAACTATTTTATTCTTTTTGTTTCAATGGTGAATGAAATTGTTTCCATAATTTCTCTTTCTGTTTTCTCATTGTTAGTGTATAGAAATGCCAGGGATTTCTGTGTGTTGATTTTGTATCCTGAAACTTTGCTATATTCACTGATTAGCTCTAGTAATTTTCTAGTAGAATCTTCAGGGTTTTCAATATAGAGGATCATGTCATCTGCAAACAGAGAGTTTTACGTCTTCTTTTCCAATCTGGATTCCTTTGATTTCTTTATCTGCTCTGATTGCTGTGGCCAAGACTTCCAAAACTATGTTGAAAACTAGTGGTGAGAGTGGGCATCCTTGTCTTGTTCCTGATTTCAGGGGGAATGCTTCCAGTTTTTCACCATTGAGGATAATGTTTGCTGTGGGTTTGTCATATATAGCTTTTATTATGTTGAGGTATGTTCCTTCTATTCCTGCCTTTTGGAGGGTTTTTATCATAAATGGATGTTGAATTTTGTCAAAGGCTTTCTTTGCATCTATTGAGATAATCATGTGATTTTTATTTTTCAATTTGTTAATGTGGTGTATTACATTGATTGATTTGCGAATATTGAAGAATCCTTGCATCCCTGGGATAAAGGCTACTTGATCATGATGTATGATTTTTTTAATGTGTTGTTGGATTCTATTTGCTAGAATTTTGTTAAGGATTTTTGCATCTAAGTTCATCAGTGATATTGGCCTGTAGTTTTCTTTTTTTGTGGTATCTTTGTCGGGTTTTGGAATTAGGGTGATGGTGGCCTCATAGAATGAGTTTGGAAGTTTACCTTCCTCTGCAATTTTCTGGAAGAGTTTGAGTAGAATAGGTGTTAGCTCTTCTCTAAATTTTTGGTAGAATTCGGCTGTGAAGCCATCTGGTCCTGGGCTTTTGTTTTTTGGAAGATTTCTGATTATGGATTCAATTTCCGTGCTTGTGATGGGTCTATTAAGATTATCTATCTCTTCCTGGTTTAGTCTTGGAAAGTTGTACTTTTCTAGGAATTTGTCCATTTCATCCAGGTTGTCCAGTTTATTTGCATATAGCTGCTGATAATAGTCTCTTATGATCCTTTGTATTTCTGTGTTTTCTGTTGTGATCTCTCCGTTTTCATTTTTAATTCTGTTGATTTGGTTCTTCTCCCTTTGTTTCTTGATGAGTCTGACTAATGGTTTGTCAATTTTATTTATCTTCTCAAAGAACCAGCTTTTGGCTTGGTTGATTTTTGCTATGGTCTCTTTTGTTTCCTTTGCATTAATTTCTGCCCTGATCTTTAAGATTTCTTTCCTTCTACTAGACCTGGGCTTCTGCATTTCTTCCATTTCTAGTTGCTTTAGGTGTAAAGTAAGCTTATTTATTTGATTTTTTTCTTGTTTCCTGAGATGAGCTTGTATTGCTATGAACTTTCCCCTTAGCACTGCTTTCACAGTGTCCCATAGGTTTTGGGCTGTTGTGTTTTCATTTTCATTCGTTTCCATGCATAACTGAATTTCATTTTTGATTTCTTCTGTGATTTGTTGGTTATTCAGCAGTGTGTTGTTGAGCCTCCATATGTTGGAGGTTTTGAATGGTTTTCTCCTGTAATTGATATCTAATCTCACTGCATTGTGATCAGAAAAGATGCTTGGGATGATTTCAATATTTTTGAATTTACCAAGGCTAGATTTATGGCCCAGGATGTGATCTATCCTGGAGAAGGTCCCGTGTGCGCTTGAGAAAAAAGTGAAATTCCTTGTTTTGGGGTGGAGTGACCTATAGATATCAATTAGGTCTAGTTGGTCTATTGTATCATTTAAAGTTTGAATTTCCTTGTTACTTTTCTGTTTAGTTGATTTATCCATTGGTATGAGTGGTGTATTAAAGTCTCCCACTATTATTGTGTTGTTGTTAATTTCCCCTTTCATACTTGTTAGCATTTGCCTTACATATTGTGGTGCTCCTATGTTGGGCGCATAAATATTTATAATTGTTATTTCTTCTTCTTGGATTGATCCTTTGATCATTATGTAATGTCCATCTTTATCTTTTTTCACTGCCTTTATTTTAAAGTCTACTTTATCTGATATGAGTATTGCCACTCCTGCTTTCTTTTGGTCTTTATTTGCATGGAATATCTTTTTCCAGCCTTTAACTTTCAGTCTATATGTGTCCCTAGATTTGAGGTGGGTCTCTTGTAAGCAACATATATAGGGGTCTTGTTTCTGTATCCAGTTGGCCAGTCTTTGTGTTTTGGTTGGGGCATTCAGCCCGTTTACATTTAAGGTAAGTATTGATAAATATGATCCTTTTGCCATTTCTTCTATTTTATTGTTTTGGGATAGAGATTATATATCCCATCTGTGTTTCCTATCTAGGAAAGATCCTTTAGCATTCGTTGGAGGGCTGGTTTGGTGTTGCTGAATTCTCTGTTTCTGGTTGTCTGAAAAACTTTTGAATTCTCCTTCAAATTTGAATGAAATCCTTGCTGGGTACAGTAATCGGGGTTGTAGCTTGTTTTCTTCCATGACTTTAAGAATGCTCTGCCATTCCCTTCTGGCCTGAAGCGTTTCTACTGAGAGATCAGCTGTTATCCTTATGGGATTCCCCTTGTGGGTTATTTTTTGCTTCTCCCTCGTTGCTTTTAATATTTGGTCTTTGTATTTGATATTTGTTAATTTGATTAATATGTGTCTTGGGGTGTTCTGCTTGGGGTTGATTCTATTTGGGACCCTCTGTGTTTCTTGGACCTGAGATGTTATTTGCTTTCCCAATTTAGGGAAATTTTCAACAATTATCTCTTCAAGAATTTTTTGATGGTCTTTCTTTTTGTCTTCTTCTTCTGGGATTCCTATGATTTGAATATTGGTGCGTTTAATACTGTCCCAGAGGTCTCTGAGATTGTCCTCATTTCTTTTAATTCTTTTTTTCATTATTCCTTTCTGTTTCATTTATTTCTGCCATTCTATCTTCTATCTCACTTATCCTGTCTTCTATTTCTGTTATTCTACTGTTGGTTCCCTCCAGGGTGTTTTTGATCTCATTTATTGCATTATTTATTGTATTTTGACTCTTTTTCATTTCTTCTAAGTCCTTGTTAAAGCTTACCTGCATCTTCTCAATCCTTGCCTGCAGGTTATTGAACTGCAACTACAACTTATTTTCCAGGTTTTGGATCATTTTCACTTTCATTATTAGGAATTCTTTGTCAGGTAGACATCCTATCTCTTTGTCTTTTGTTTGGTCTGGGGGATATTTATCCTGGTCCTTTACTTGCTGGGTATTTCTCTGCCTTTTCATCTTGTTTATCTTGGTGTGTTGTCCCTTTATTGTGGGGGTTCCTCACTATGGGAGGGGTTGGATGTGTGTTTTGTCAAAGTTTCCTGGTTGGGTTCTTAAGCGGTCCGTCCTGCTTGATTTGGCGACCTCTGCTGGCCCCTTCAGTGTCTATTCAGCGCTCTGGGGTTTGCCCCACTCGAGGTGCCTGCGCTTTTCCCGCCCCCTCTGCTCAGGCTCTCCGCTGGCGGCGCACTCTGATGACGCAATTGGAGGCTGTGGCTTCTCCCCTCCCCAGGCCCAGCCGCTCGGCTCTTTCTGCTTGCAGCTGGGAGTGTCTTCTCAGATGTGCAGCGACAGACTCTGGTGGCGCACTCTGGTGACGCAGTTGGGGGCTGCAGCTTCTCCCCTTCCCTGGCCCAGCTGCTTGGTTTTTTCAGTGTGCAGCTGGGGGTGTTTTCTCAGATGTGAGAAGCGCCGAATTCTGGTGGCGACTGACCAGAGTCCCCAGAGGTCTTGGCTAGCACCCAATTCTGCCTGCGGTTTGGGGGCAGAAGCCTCGCCCGGGCGCTCTCCGGTGGGGGCTGGGCCGGTCCATAGCCCGTAGCCTCCCAGTTCCACCCGGCTGTCTCGCGCTGAGTCCCCGCTCCCCTTTGTTCTGTTCACGAGCCTGGTGGGGGTCTTCCTCGGGAAGGCTACCCAGCGGTCTATCTCCGGTTAGCACCCTCGGTTAGGACCCTCAGTCTGCCCCGGGCGTTCAATCTCAGTCCTCCCCCTAAGCGCGTGGCCCGCCCCTCCCTGAGCAGTCCGCTGGCTCGTGGGGGATGGGGCGCCCGGCCGCCGCTCCGCTGAAGTTAGTGGTTAGAGATGTTCTCTAAGGGGCTTAACTATTTATCGGCTTCTAGTCCCGACTTTTATGCTCTCTGAGATTCGCCTCAGATCTCTCAGATCCGCCAGTGAGAATGTTTCCTGACATTCGAAAACCTTTATCTCTTTCGAGGCTCCCCTTCCGAGATGAATCTCAGTCCCTGCCTCTTTGCCTCTTTTTACTTTTTTTTTTTCCTTTGGTCCTACCTTCTTTTGTCGGCAATGGGCTGTCTTTCCAGATGCCTGAAGACCTCTGCCAGCATTCAGATGTTGATTTATGGAGTTTGTTCAGTATTTAAATGTTCCTTTGGTGTATTTGTTGGGGAGAGTGTGGACTCCGCGTCCTATTCCTCCGCCATCTTAGTTCCCTCCTCTAACATCCTACTTCTATCTCCACTGCTTGATACTCTGTTATACAGGGCAAGTCACATGCCATCTTTGGCCCTAGTTCCCCATGTGTAAAATAAGAATAGTAATATCTACCTAATCAAATTTTCATGAACATTAAGTGAACATTTATCTAAAACATACACTACTAAGATTTTTTCATATTCAAGGGATGATATTGATAGTGACACTTTACAGAGAACAAACTAAAGAATTGAGGATGGTACGGAAAGTCCTTCAAATGTTTGTCCTCAAAAAGCTGATCGTACAGTGTTCTAGTACAATACCATCCACTTTGAAATGAAGTAGCTTCAAAATTCTATGGAGTTTTAAACTTGAAACTTTGACCAAGCCTTGCCTTAACAAGAAAGAATCACTTACCTGAATATGAACCATTCACTCTGTAAAAAGTTAACAGTACTGCTGTGACTGCTACTATGAGCGTTACAATGACACTAATAATAATTCTGATAATGTGGGCGTGATATCTCAACAATAGTCACTCTCCAAAATTTTTGAACCTCACACAATCATTTTTTTTCTAAGAATGTAGTTTATTACCTAGTAAAAATTATTATGGGGATGTTGTAATACCATTGAGTAGAATTGTTATTATTTCCATGCAGAGGGAATCAAGAGTGATTCAAAACAAACATATACCTATTGGGTTGAGAGATGTAAGAAAGAAATTTGGGCATATTCAAGGAGAGTTTCTTTTCTTGTTCAGACTGAAACTGCTTTAGCTTCAAAAGGAGGACCGAGCCCAGTGAAAACATAGCCCCTAACAGAAATTTACCTCAGGAGTCTAAATTGCTTCACTATATTTTTCAACACATGCTCAGAAATCTCAGAGCTAGTATTTTCACAGCCCAACTTATTCAAATCAGAATGCTTCTGAATCCTGTGCAACCCAAGGGAGCATGAGTCCATTGCTTGGCTGGACACCCCAGCAATCACGTCCTCACAACCCAGGGATTTGGTAGCTTGTCTTCATGAGCAGCCATCAAAACTGAAATTTGGGACTTATTTTAAGACTTTTGAGAAATAAATAATGCAAAAGTGACTAGAGATATTGAAGATATTCATTAAGAAATGAATTCCAACTTTCTTCTGACAGATAGTGTGGAGGGCAGCTGCTGATATCTGGCTAGTCCAGCATTTGTGGTTACAGCCAGAGCGGGCTTTAACAGCATCAAGCAGCACTGACAGTCACACATGCTGAGGTCTGTGGTGTGTGATTATTTGATTCAAAATATAGGGGCAGAGCAAACTCTATAGACAGTTTAAAGATATAAAAGAAGAAAAGTTCAGCTAATGACTAGTCAGCAAAAGTTATCAGAGGATATTGCGTTTGAAAAAAATGAATCATTCTGGTTTCATCAAGTTCTTTGGAGTATTTTTCCTATGAGCTAATTCAATCTTATTAATATAAAAATTATAGAAACCGTGATGAGGTAGGGAGCTTGTTTTTAAAAAAGAAACTGTATGTGTTTGCTTATCTAAAGTTAATGAGAGAAGAAAAATAAAGTTAATGAGAGACAGAATCAGAACTTAAGGAGAGACTTCTGCTTAAAATATCTACTTCTGCTTCACTGACTATGCTAAAGCTTTTGACTGTATGGATCACAACAAGCTACGGAAAATTCTTAAAGAGATGGGAATATCAGACTACCTGAGCAGCCTCCTGAGAAATCTGTATGCAGGTCAAGAAGTAACAGTTAGAACTGGACATGGAACAATGGACTGGCTTAAAATTGAGAAAGGAGTACATCAAGGCTGTATATTGTCACCCTGCTTATTTAACTTATATAGTTAAATAACTTATATTTATAACTATATATAATTATTTAACTTACATGCAAACTGTCAGGCTGAATGAAGCGCAAGCTGGAATGAAGATTGCCAGGAGAAATATCAATAACCTCAGATATGCAGATGACACCACCCTTATGGAAGAAAACAAAGAGGAACTAAAGAACCTCTTGATGAAGGTGAAATAAGAGTGAAAAGCTGGCTTAAAACTCAACATTCAAAAAACTAAGATCATGGCATCCAATCCCATTACGTCATGGCTAATAGATGGGGAAACAATGGAAAACAGTGAAAGACTTTATTTTCTTGGGCTCCAAAAGCACTGCATGGTGACTACAGCCGTGACTGTAGCCGTGACTACAGCTTGCTCCTTGGAAGAAAATCTATGACCAACCTAGACAGCATATTAAAAAGCAGAGACATTACTTTGCCAACAAAGTTGTATATAGTCAAAGCTATGGTTTTTCCAGTAGTCATGTGTGTGTGTGGGAATCGGATCATAAAGAAGGCTGAGTGCTGAAAAATTTATGATTTTGAACTGTGGTGTTGGAGAAGACTCTTGAGAGTCCCTTGGACTTCAAGGAGATCCAACCAGTCAATCCTAAAGGAAATCAGCCCTAAATGTTCATTGGAAGGACTGATGTTGGAGCTGAAGCTCCAATATTTTGGCCACCTGGTGTGAAGAGCCAATTCATTAAAAAAGACCCTAATGTTGGCAAAGATTAAAGGCAGGAGGAGAAGGGGAAAAAGAGAATGAGATGATTGGATGACATCACCGACTCAATGAGTTTGAGCAAGCTCTGGGAGATGATGAAGTACGGGGAAGCCTGGTGTGCTGCATTCCGTGAGGTCGCAGAGACAAAATAATTGAGAACTGAACAACAACAAAAGGAGACACATCCTAGGTAAGAGCTGACTAGGTAGCTAGAGACAGTGAATCTTGTTTTTGTGTTTCATTTGTTTAAATGGAATGTGATTTTTGTCTTATCCACCAAGCTGGGCCCTGGTTTTCAAGTTCTATGAGGATTACCTGTGAAACAAAAAATTACTGAGAGGGAAGTCCTTGCCCCTAAAAACTCTGACTCATAAATGGAGGTAAGGTCCCAGAGGTGTACCTGGCTAAACCAACTCTCGTTTCACAGAAGATTTACCCGTACAAAAATACATTTCCTCTGAATTATTTTTGCTCAGATTCTTTCAAAACTGAATTTGTTTTCACTCACCTTGCCTCTCTATTAGGCTATAAGAATATGAAAATTTAACAAGTATTTTTACTGAAGTTTTGTGTACAAAAACTTCTCTGTTAATGCATTCATTATCTGTTCCAGTTAATAAACATTTTCTGAATGTCAACTAATGATCAAGACATTGTTAGGTTCACAAATTCAAAGATGGATAATACCCAGCTCCTGATCTCAAGGAGCTCACAATTTAATTGCAGAGATGTAGACCCAGTACAGGAGCAGTCGGAAATAATGTCTTTATTCTTTGTCATTACCTAGTGCTAGCTAGTACTTTATTACTGGTCTCATAATTCTCACTGAACTCTTTTTTATGTCCCTAAGTCCATGTCCATCTCTCTAAGGAGACTGAAAGTTTCCAAAGGATAGAGGAATATCCACAATCTTACACATAGAGGTTGGCATAAAACAGTGATAAATAAAATAAAACTGATTAAAGAAAACAGGTAATGTTAACTGTACAGATTTGACATTTCAGAATCATCAGTCAAGTTGTCTCAGTCTTTAATAATGTTGTCTAATTCACTGGTTTTCCAAATTAAAAAATTCAAGGTAATTTTTTGCTCTTCTCAGGCTCTACATTCAAATCCAAAGAGATTTGTTGCAAAGAATGCAGAACCTGACTTATTATATTTTAGGAATTCTGATTTACTTTCATTGATTTACTTGAAAAAAAACCCCATAATTTCTCACCTGTGCTTCTGCCAAAGAACAGTATATTGAATTTCAGATACTTTTCCCTTTATTATCCATTGTTTCTTTTAACTATCTTCCTAAAAAAACAGATTTGATCTCTGATTACCATGCTTACAAACCCCTTTAACACTCTGTTACTTACTTACAAGTAAAATCCAAACATCCAAGCAAATGAACCTTTCTTCTTTTTGCCTCAACTTATGTCTCCAAGCCCATCTGCAGAAACTCTCCACATCCTCTCTCAAATCATCCGGCTCTTTAAACAACCTGTATCTTCCCACAGACTATTGTTTTCTTTGGGGAGGTCCTTCCTCATTTTTATATCTGCTTAAGTTCCAATCAGAATGCAAACCAATCTTAGTATCACATTTGTGAAACTTCCCTGAATTAACCCCTCTATAATTTTAGAAAGTGTCCAGTTCTTGCACACTGAATCCAATATTTCTGAATCTATCAATAATTTAAAGTAATTACAAATGCAGGAATTTCCTTCTAAAACACAGATAACTTTAGAAGAGCTAATGCATTAACATCCCTAGAATTTACCTAATATTTCATAGTTTGCATTTGTTCAACCTGAAACCAAGAAGACAAATATTTCTATTCAAGTAATATTCAAATAAGAACTAGTTTCTGATTTTTTCTGAAGTTAAATGGTTTTTTTTTTCTAGATGTTTTAAATTCATCGAATCTAAAAACCTGTGTACTAGTTATTTCTCCCTTCCTCCCCTCTCTCTTTGTATGCGTCATGTCCAACTCTTTGCGACTGCATGTTCTGTAGCCTGCCAGGCTCCTCTGTCCAAGGGATTCTCCTGGCAAAAATACTGGAATGGGTTTTCATTCCCTCCTCCAGGGGATCTTTCCAACCCAGGAATCAAACCTGCATCTTTTATGTATCCTGCATTGGCAGCCAGGTTCTTTACCACTAGCGCCACCTGGGAAGCATATAGATGATCAAACCAAACTTGAGTGGGCTTGTCTGTGAGAAGTAAAACAAGTCTAGAATCCAGTGACAACAGGTTGTGATAAGGGAAAGTAGTACAGCATTTATTGCAGAGCATCCAACATGGGGCCAAGCAAGAATGAGAAGCTCTTGCTCAGAAGACTTGATTGCCCTAAAGGTTTTTAGGGAAGGATTTTTGAAAGCAAAATAAGGGACAGGGTCGAAGGGTGTGTAATCAGCTCGTGGGAATCCTGATTTGTTGGTGGTGAGGTAACAAGGTGCTGTTTCAGAGTAAAATCACCAGTCTTCTGGTTCCAACCAGTCTGGAGTCTAGAGTCAGAATGCAGTTAACTTCATCCAACTGGTGGGGCAAGGTTTTTAGTGACTGCAAAACAACTCAAAAATACTACAGAATACTATCTCAGAATACTACCTTGAGGAGGAACTAAAGGTGCTCAACTTTGTTTTATGGCTAACAGTTATTTGTCTTGCTTGAATTTTCCATTGTTTCCACATTTTCTCACTTTGCTGATTAAATCCTTCATTGCAACTTAGAGAAGACCTAGGAGGCTTAAGCTTTTCTACAAACAAGAAGTAGGGGACTTTGGGGAAGAGGGCTGTCCCACAGAGTCTTGTAGATACACATATATTTGTATATGTATATGTGTGTGTATATAAATATATTTGTCAATTGCTTTTATTTTCTATTCTCTTTTTAGCTCTCTTTCTCTGAGACAAATCTCTCTGGTGCCTCAGTTTCCCCATCTATAAAATGAATGTGTCAGCCAGAAAAGCCTTATCCAACCTTGATAATGTAACCAAGCAGGACCCCACGGGACCTTCCTGAGACAGGCCTCCTCCCATATTCTCTGCTTTAGCACTTCTCTGAACTGCCTCAAAAATAGTATTTGATGCACAAATATTTCCTGAGCTGTTTTCCATATGTAAAAGAAAAAAAAAAAAAACCTCTCCAACAAACAGAAGATGTTAACTGCTTGAGGACCTTGAACACATAGCTCCAGGCCTTTCAGCCTAAGGACTGATAGTGTTTACCTCTGTAATACAAGCCCCCCACCTGGCTTTTAAGTCTAAGGCCTTCTGGAAGTTCAGCTTTTAGAGCACAAGCTACTTTTCTCCTTGCATGGCCTTGCACTAAGCCTTTCTCTGCTCCAAACCCTGACTTTTCAATTTGCTTGGCCTCACTGTTCATCGGGCATATGAACTTATGTTAACAATATTTCCAATTTTCAGATTGGTTTTCTAGGCTGTTATTTAAATATAATCAACCTATTTTTTATCATTAGAATAAAGCAATTTGTCACTCCATTCATTCTTTTTAAATTTTGTAGTCTTCTCTTAAATTAATTTCCTAGTAGTCACTGCTAGGACTATGATTTTGCAAATAGTTGCTATTTTAAGACTTTAAAATTGAAACTCAAATGTAATACAGAACCTCAAACTATACTATTTATGAATAAATTCAGTTTCTTTTAACTCCAGATTCTTAGAACTGGCTTATGGACAAGTGATGTATTTCTAAACTTCTCAGTTTCACTTCTAATGTAAGTCTAGTTGAGATTCATCTTTGCACAATTCACTACTAGGTTATCTTCAGTAATTTTCAAGCCTATATACTCAAACCAGGTCAGCATCTTAATTCTCTCTCTGAGAAGTACAAAAGGATCAAATGAGCAACAAAGTTAAATAACACTGTCAGAACTAGAAATAACCTTAAAGTTGATCTTCAACTCTTTTATTGGACAGGTATAGGAGGAATTTCTCCTCCCCAGGAGGAGAAATATATGATTAGAGTTATGTAATAAATTTGTATCAAAATCAGAATTGATTCCCAGTCTCCCAATTCCTATCCTAGACCTCTTTCAACAATATTATGCTGCCTTTCTAATGTCAGTTTATGAAAACATATCTCCTGATAAGTACTCAGAAATGTTCCTTATTTAACATTAAAGGAAATGGTGTGAGGCAATCATGTTACTACTTTCCATCCTCCTGACCTTTAGTTTTATGCTAAGTGATTTCCTGGAAGTGAATTCTACCACATCAAATACATTTTTTTTTTCCAAAAGTCATTAACTAGTTCTAACTTCTGAATTCATCACGACTCACAAGTGTAAGATCCCCTTGAGGAATTGCTAAATGTCTCAGACATTTCAGAGATGTTCTGGGTCAAATTACCGTTTAGAAAGAGGACACTTAAATTAGAGGTGAATAAAACAGTTGAAAATCAACTGATTTACTCCCTGAAGGAAGCAGGAATGTCTCAATTATATGCAGTATCAGGTCAGCTTTCTCTGGAGATTTTATAGTGATGTATGCTTCAGTGTCCCTGAAAAATCAAGCCTTTCTGAATGACCTAATTTGGTTATAAAAATAATGCCATAAAGTGCAATATTCACCTTACTATAGACTAAATCACATGCCTTTTAAAATTCACTAGTGAATTATCTGACTCACTTAGAAAGTGGATTACTTACCTATTATTGGGCCTTGATTCTTTTTCATTTTCCTGGTTCAAACTCTGTTGACCTTTGAGCTCACAAAATCTTTCCCAGTGAAAGGTTTTTATTTTTGTTCAGGAAGTCTTATGGCACTTAATCCCTTTCTCGTGCTACTCAGGTTTTGTTTTGAGTGATAAAACAACTTGTATTTGTTTCTTCCCTCCCTTATTACTTCTTAAGCAATTCTATGCAAAAACTGGGTTCATTCTCTTTCCTTAGAACCCCACATACGTCCTGGAATATAGTAGGATGCCTGAATCTCACTGAACAAAGCTGATACATACTTTTGTTTTGCTCACTGTGCCACTTAGAAGAGCTTGAGGGCTTTTTCAGTGGCTCAGTGGTAAGGAATCTGCCTGCCTATGCAGGAGACACAGGTCCAATCTCTGATCTGGGAAAACTCCCTGTGCCACGGAGCAGCTAAGCCTGTGTGCTGCAATCACTGAGTCTGTGCTCTACAGCCCGGGAACCGCAGCTACTGAGTCCACTCACCCTAGATCCCATGCCCTGCAACAAGAGGAACCACCTTAAAGAGAAGTCCATGCATTGCAACTAGAGAGTAGCCCCTGCTTGCCACAGTTAGAGAAAAGCCCACACAGCAATGAAGACTCAGCAAAAGATAAATAATAAAATAAATAAATAAAATTAGAAAACAGAAAGAAATGCTTGAAAAATGCATAAGTTAAGGGTAACAATAATAAATGTTTTCTTAAAATCTTTTCCAAGAGATTAAAAACCGCTCTACTTGTAATCAAAGAAATAGAAGTTATCAGTTTCCAGTTAGAGGCTAAGAAAATCAGCTGATTTTGTATGCGAAGTAAACAAAATCCACAAACCATTTAAACCACCCAGCAGAAACACAAACAAGAGTGGGCTGTTAGGTATTTACATTAGACTTTACAAGCATTTTCTTTTTTTTTTACATGAAGAAGTAGTGTTAACTCAGTTTCCAAAAAGGGATAATTTACCAGCAAACAGTCTGGTTTGTCCACATGGAAACAGGCTTGGCAGTACTTTGAAGGGGGACCAAACAGAATCATACAAATTACCCAAGTGTCAACCCCAACCTATTTATTTGATTAAATCAATCTCATGGTATTTTCAACTTCCTTAACAAATAAAGGCACAAAAACTGAGTTAGGTCAATCACCCTTCTTGGTTTTTTTGTCTTAGAGGATTTATTTCGCTCACAAGCAAAAGAATGTAAAGTAAGCTTTTCTAACTTGTATTCAAGCATTTAACAATGTGAAGCAAATCCAACACATCAGCAGAAATCATTAACTTTAAAATGAACCCTGAAGGAATTTAAATAAGGTCTGTGTCCTCAAATGATACCCTACATTACAGGTGTGGTATTACATCTGCCAAAAAAAAAAAAAAAAACTGCTTACAGAACTAAAAACTGAAGCAATGCAGTCATGGGAATGATGATCTACTATATATATATATTATTTTAAGATCATGAATTTTGTGTGTGGGATTAGAAGAACATCAGAATGAAGAAAAAACTATACAGTGAGTTCCATGTTATCATAGACTTACCATTGAAGGAAATTCAAAATATCACTGTTTTAATATCTTATCTGTTTCACAAATACCCTTCCAAGTGGTATCATCTTCTCCAAGGGCAGAGGCTAGCTCACTGCCATTCTAAGATAGCCTATGTTATCATTAACTAAATTTATTAAAATACTTTGTCCAAATCTATTGCCATGAAATTTCTATCCATGGTGCAATTGTATTTCTTATGACCATACATTTATCTATTCTGTCTATATGAAGAACTTTCCAATATAATTAATTTATAACTTCTCATCTATATAGGCTAAATCCTGTTACTTTTCAATTAATTCTCTGTGTGATGCCAAGGACTCTTCACTATTATCGTTTGCTTTTCCACATGCTAAAACATATCTACATTTATAAGGTTTAGATTTACATAGAAAGTAAAATACATTTTTTCACTCTTTTTTTCCTGGTTTGCTTTATTCACTGATGTTTCTTATAAAATATTTATTAATGTAGATTGCATGTACAACAATACAAAATTTTCTTCTAGTTATTAACCCAGTGAAAATATGCATATTTTAAATAAAACAGTGAAAATTTATTGAATATATAAATGCAGAAACTTTCATTATGGATAAATCTAATAATTACAAAGATTTCAATTTTCTGAAATTAATTAGTAGAATTAGCATAATTTTACTACTAAACCTTACCATTTTTTTTCTTGGAACCCTTTAATGAGACAATATATATCATCTGGAAAGATAAACAGGTAAGGATGTCAAAGAATATTTAAAAAGTAAAACTGAACATAGTTTAAATATTTCTCTAAATTAAAAAAATATTGTACTCAATAAAATATATGTGAAAAATGGATAATAGACAATAAAATAGACTGCAAATAACATATTTTGAAGACATCTGCAAATTAATAAGGAACTTGGAGGTTATTTAATAATATATCTAGAATAAATATTTCAAAATTTAGAAAAAAATAACTTCTCAAGATACATCAAAATTATATATTTAAAGACTTAGATACATAAGAAGAAATGCAGATTGTTTTCTGAAGTTATATTTTATAATTTTTGAGGTCATAAATAAATTACAAAAAGTACTTGAAATTTTCTCCTTACCAAGTCCAATTAGCATGGTGAAGCAATATAGTGGACTAGTATAATATTGCACACAATTTTAAGATAACCAGAGTACCTGCCAACTACTGGAATAAAGATCAAAAAAATAAAGTATCAGGGTCAAGACAATAAATGTGTATTGCTGTCTATCTCATTCCAAATAAACTCTTTTCCTTTGCTGATGAGGATTGACAATAATACATCCTGCAGTTCAATAGCTGTGTACCAAGTGTTAGAGACTATCTATCCTGGCAGTGTGATGGGACAGCTTCACAAGCTTTCACTTGGTCTTTCTTACCATAATATCATTTGCTCCACAGTCAAGATAATCAATATGAGGTTTCAACTAGCTTCTAAATATATGCATGCCAATTATGTTCTGGAGATCACGGATCCAACCTGAGGATGTGTCCAAGGACCTGTCCTGCATATAGTAAGACAGATGTGGACCATAATTCCATTTATCACCTGCCTTCCATAAGTCCTCAGCCTAAAATGGCAAATACAAAGCATTTGAGAGCTCATGTTTTAGGTCCAATGACAGTTCAGATTTCATAATTACCCTACAAACATAGGCTGACTCTCATGTGGTTATGTAACTCAGGGTTACACATTATGATTACTGCTTCAACATTATTACTCACTATTAGTTTGTTCAGATTTTCTGTTTCTTTATGATTCAGTCTTACTAAGTTCTATGTTTCTAGGAATTCTCTATTTCATCTAGGTTATCCAAATTTTGTGGGTATATTTTTTCATATTAGTATGAATATTTGAATTTCTTAAGTTTTAATGTCTCATTCACAGTCTTGTTTATTTGAGTCTTTCTGCTCTCTTTTTTTTTTTGATTAAGCTAGCTAAAAGGTTGTCAATACACTTCCTCTTTTCAAAAAACTAACACTTATATTTGCTAATATTTTCTATTGTTTTTCTAGTTTCTGTCTTACCTTGAAATATTAAAAATTCATTTTTAAAAGTAAAAACAATATATTTTGAAGTCTTAGGGTCAAGTCAAGCATCAAGCACCGCAAAAGTTAAAACTTACTTGAACTCTGCAGACCCAGTTAGATTTCACATGGAAATGACCTTGTTTCACTTTAAAACTATTATATACGCAGTGATTTTGTGAGACCTAAGTGCCTGACTAATCACGGAGCACCACGACGTCTCACCCAACCTGTAGCCATTTTCCCTTTAAAAACCTTGTACCATGCGGCTCGAGGCTGCTGCCCTCACTCCGCTGCATTGGTGTGTGTGTTGCGGTCCAGACCCAGGTCTGCAATAAACTTCCTCATGCACTTGCATCGGTGTAAGGCCTCCTGGTGATTTGTGGAGATTAGGATCTGGGCATAACAATTTCAGTATCATTATCAACATAAGGAATCTGAGTTTCCATCTTGCACTCAGACTAAAGTCACCAGCGGGGTAAACCCAAGGTCAACAGTTTGCTAGGTGTGTCTCATATAATATTAGACTTAAGCAAAATGTGTGTGTGTGTGTATGTGCGTGCACTCATGCTCAGTTGTGTCTGACTCTTTGCAACCCCATGGATTTTAGCCAGCCAGGTTCCTCTGTCCATAGAATTTTCCAGGCAAGAATACTAGAGTATGAAGATGCCTGGGTATTGATTACAACTCATCTTCAGACAGGTTATCTTCCTTGTCAAGGACACAGTTTATTCTGATGTAAAATAAGTGAGATAAAATAAAATTTAGGTATTGAAAATATGACCTGTAGGACAAATATAGTTTGCCTATCCCATGGTAGTGAATCACCTGATATTTTTAGTGCAACTTAGAAGTCTTAATTTGCTATTATAGCTCACCTAATATGGGAGTTTGAACTGATTAAGCATTTAAACCCTAAACTACTGCTTCTGGAAAATGAGAGAAAAGAGAAAGAACTGCAAAAACTTTCCCCAGGAATTATCATCTCTGCAATGAGAGACATGTTTTCATCTCTTCTTGCTCTGCCTGATGAGACTTATCCCACAAAAAGAGGTTTTAAATGTCGCTTTTGTTTCACAGTATAAGTAGTATGTCAATTTTGTATTGAAGAGGCAGAGAAGCAGTGGCCATATTAGAGAAATAAAGAGCTACTCATCCTAAATAATTTGAATACAATGACTATAGGATGAATAATAATTCCAATAATTATATATTAGTTAAAGCATTTTGCCATTTGTAATTTGGACATTAAATTATACAAGTGAGTGAAAATATTTTATCAGGTAAATATTAAAAATAATCTTAGGCAGATTTTTTAAATTATTCTCCCTGCCATATCTCATATACTCAAAAAATATGAAATATTTCTAATAATTTTTAGCTAAAGTGAGGAGGGTGACTCATTTTGGACATTTACATTGCATCTTACATTTTAAAGTCTTAGAAAATTCAATTTCATGGATATTACTTTGTCCCTTAAAATTCAGGTATTTCTTAGGGTCAAAGAAGTCAAATAGTTAAGGAACAACTTGCTTCTTGGGCTTACTTTTTGATCTTGCTTGTCTGGAATGCAAGCAAGGACTTGGATTATTTTTGAACCAGCTCATACCAATTTCACAATCCTGCTCTGGCGTATCTAAGGAAAGTGGTTTTATTAGGTATAAAAAGCTACTCATCCAACTAATCATATAAGACTTATTTCTGAAAATGTGTTTGGGGATGTTGAGTGTGAAGTTAGAATCTTAAAATCAAAGAATATTTTATAACTTTTGCTCTCCTTAGAGATGAAGCATTCAAGAGGAACAACTTATTTTTTTTCTCATAACTTTAAAGCACAATTTGGAAAATATACACTTTAATTTTTTTTATTTGGAAATAATCTCAATTTACAAAGAGTTAAGAGTTACAAAATAAAAATAGTACAAAGAACATATATATAAATTTAACCCCAGTTCATCTGTTGTTAACATTTTATCCCATTTGCTTAATGATTCTGCCTCCCTTCTGTCTCCTCCACACTCCCTTACCATTCTCCTCTCTTCTGTCTACTTTCTCCTGAAATAAGGGTTTTATTTTCCTGTTCAAGCTGACTGTATTTATTACTGTGGAAGTAATAGAAGGAAGTGGGGGCATTTTTTATGAAAACAAAAATATGATATTGCAAAGCAAAAGTCTCAGATGTCTTTGCAGAAACTCGAGGGAATAGAGGCATCTTTTTCATGATGGGAAAAGAAACTGCCTCTACCAGAACAGAACATACAGGAGAATCCCGAGGTTAGAAGTGTGAAGCTCATTCAATTAAAGGTTTCCACCAAGGCCTCAAGTCTCATTCTTTTTCCATTAGCACCATGTCTTTTACATGAGACCTAGAAAGGTTGTAAAATTAGTTGTAACTGTGCTACTTTTATCATTAAAATTTGAGCCTCTGCCTTGTATCTGCAGGAGATATCCTTATGGAGGTTTTGTTATTTGTTTTTTCAAACTACTTGAGTCTATTACTTCATTTTTGAAGCTTTGGAAGTTGTAAATAAAAGCTAGTTAAATGACAGTCTTTAGAATTACCATTGCCCCTATCATGATATTTAAATACCAACCTTTTAAAACTGTTTCAGAAGCTGAAGCTGAAGCTTCTGCCTATACCTTATTTTAATCTAAATATCTTTGGTGAGACTTACTGAATATAAGGCTGTGGCATGCATG
This sequence comes from Antilocapra americana, assembly GCA_007570785.1. Taxonomy (NCBI): domain Eukaryota; kingdom Metazoa; phylum Chordata; class Mammalia; order Artiodactyla; family Antilocapridae; genus Antilocapra; species Antilocapra americana. Next base: position 26,604,209 of record ML664161.1, read on the forward strand.
AGTTATTGTCATCCCATTTACCACTAGCAATGAAGTTCTTACTGCTTATAGGTGAGTATTGTAGTTTTAGAATCAAAGATAATAATTACATCCTGCTTCTCAGATATCATGCAGTAAGGAGTGAAATGAAATATTTAAAGTGTAGAGAAAAAAACATGAACTTAGAATTCTGTACCCTACAAAACTATACTTGAGAAGTGAAGGAGAAATTCAGGTTTTTTTCAAACAAATACAAATTGAGGGAATTTCTTGCTTTGTGAAAAAAAAATGTTAAAATAAGTTCTTTAGATATAAGGAAAATAATATTGGTCAGAAACTCAGATCAACATAAAGAAAAGAGGAGAATCAAAAAAGAAAAAAATGAAAGTAAAATCAAAACTTTTATTTTTAATTGATCAAAAAAAGAGTGCATCCAAAATAATAAAAGCAACAATGTATTCAATGATTATAGCTTATGTGTAACTGAAATTAATGAGAGCAATGATACAGGGGATGGTAGTAAAGAATGATAATTATTTGCTATATTTATACTTGCACTACATGTGAAGTGATATATTGTTATTGAAAGTGGACTTGGATTTGTTTTAAATGTGTACTACAAACTCAAGGGCAATCACTAAAGGAAGTAAACAAATTATAACTGATATGCTAAGAAAGGAAAGGAAATAGAAACCTATTAAGTACTCAATCTAAAGAGAGAATCAAAGAAATAAAAAGCTGATTATTTGAAAAGATTGATAAAATGAATAAGCCTAATTATAGAATGAAAATGTATAAATAAATTTTGATGAAATTTCTCTTGCAGCACACTCAAAATACTTCTACTTAAATATTTACATTTCTTGACTATTGCAAAAAAATCCAGAAAACATTTGGTTTGTCAAAAAAAGAATAATTAATCTTTCTACTACCACTTATGCTGTTGAGAAGAGATAACTAATATTCATGATGAATTATACAAAAGTACTAGCTGACAGATTTCTGGAATTCATATCTTTTCCATTTAGATGTCTAGCACCAAACTGTCTTGACATCCTCATAAAGATTTGAAGAAAAGTGGCCAAAGAATTTGTTTAACTGCAAGTATGATAGGATTTAATCTCAGTAGTTCAATAGGTGGGCGAGTCTGCAAATGCTTTGCCATGCAGCAAAGATATTCATACATCTACCTAAGTAAAAACTGTTGAATTTAAGTTAACATCCATTTTCTTTTCCATCTTTCCCCTACAAGACATCACATACATTTTGCTGAATATACAAAATTGAAAATATCTCACCTTTGGAAAGAAAATTTCTGCTTGAAGTTCTTACTGTATAAATCTTTCAAAAAAGCTTGTTTTCAAAAAATACTTAAACAGATCTGCAGATGGCAGAGATTTCACATTTTCATAGATGACACATGGTTTTTTCTGTAGGAAATTCTTATGATGATATAGCTCATTTTACATGTAGCATTATGAACTTATTCTATAAAACTTATGTGCGAGAAATGCCACATTTACATTTTCTCCCTAGGTTAAATTAAACCTAGCTCTGAGACCTTATCACCCATGCTAGTAGAATATCCAGTGTCACTCATGATGGTGTATATCAAGCTTACTTGGTGTCAGGACAGTGTAAACATGCATGGTCCTTTTGCTATTGCGATCACATGGTTAGCTCTTCTCCCTCAGCTATAAAATATCACTTTTGAATGTTAGGCCTGTATCCTTTTTTTTGCTCAGAGACTGTGCTTGTGCTCAGCAGCACTGCTATTGTTACTTACAAAGAGTGGTACCAAAAACCATCCTGCACGTGCAATAGCCTCACCTCTTACTGGAGTCCAGCCAAATCTCTGTGTGGCATAGACTGCAAATTGCCATCACCTCTCAATTTTCTGCCACTTCCATAATTCTTCAAAGAGAATTCAACTCCCCTTCCAGGTCTGGCTTTATTTCTCTCACTGACCAAATACTTGTCTCTTTCCTTTCTTCACCTTCAATGAACCTTCAGCTTAATTTCTTCCTCAGAGACCTGGATAGGGTCATTATTAAACAATTAACACATCACCTCACATGCATAGCCATTAATATCACATACACCCCAGCAGTGAGTGTGCCAATTACTAGCCATTGGATCAGCTAAGGAATTCCCTATCCCATTATTAAGAGGGAAGAAACTTTTTGCCATCTTCTCAGATGATGAGTTCCTGGTGTATAAATATTCCAGGTAAAAGAAGGATAAAAACATGAAGGAAACATAAAGAGAAAAACATGGACTATAAGACCTAAGGAAAACAAAAATGAAACAAATATTAAAAGGGTAAAATATTCTGCAAAATGGTATTATTTTTCCAATTAATCACTATGATTTAGAGGGCTACATTTTCTGGTCAAAAGATTACATGAAAAAATTCTAATTAAAAAAATTATTCATCCCATGATTTTAACTTTTAAAAAATTTAACTTCAAGAAACTTGAGCTGAATCAATCCAGCATATTTGAGCTGTACAATTTGGTTTTGTTCACTTGCAGTTTCCATCTGGGATTGAAATATATGCTGCCAAAGAAAGCCTAGGAAGGTGGCTTATATGGGTTTCCCATCTGGGATCTCTGATACCAGGCCAGCAGTCTCCTGGGAGACCTTGCATTGGGTCACAGCCAGATTCAGGGCTGTTATTTTGAGTGTTTAATGTTAGCATGAAACCAAAAGACAATTAAACGAGGTGTGGAACAGCACAGGGCCTTCTCCAGTGGGTGAGCAATAGGGAATAAGAGCACATCTTTTGGGATTAGCCATTCGATGCTGGAGTTAGCTATTTATCATATGTTTGACCTTTGGCCAATTATTTAACTCCTTTAAACCTAAAGTTCATCATATGCAGTTATAAACGAAGCATTTATCTCAGTAGCATGTATTAGTAGCTCAGTTGTGTCTGACTCTTTGCAACCCCATGAACTATTGCCCACAAGGCTCTTCTGTCTATGGAATTCTCCAGGCAAATATACTGGAGTGGGTAGCCTTTCCTTTCTCTAAGGGATCTTCCTGACCCGGGGATCAAACCTGGGTCTCCTGCATTACAGGCAGATTCTTTACCATCTGAACCACCAAGGAATACTTATTACCTAATATAGCTCAATAAATAATATATTTGTTCATTAGCTCTAATTATTAATGCCAATGAATTGAATATTCAAGTTTGTCATTTTTTTGTCATTTCTAAGTTATTGTCTAAACAATACTATAGAAACAACACAAATGAAAAGGAAAAAAAAAGAAACCACTGAAAATTTTATTCAGTCTTAAAAGTCAGGCACAAGTTCTTATTTTTTAAATTATTAATATAACATGTATGCTAACAATATTTGTATAGTGAAATCACACTATAATACAGCTTCAAAAGTCAATAAAATTTCAGTTCCCTATAAACAGGGAACATATTCAGTAAAATATACCTTTTGTATAATTCATATTATTAAGTTGAATAAGAATTTTAAGAGTAGTCTCTGTAGCCAATATTTTTAGTGAGTGGACCATAATTTACCTAACTAAATTTATTATAGCCATAGCCATAGTTTCCAGTCTTCAAAAAAGTGTCCTAATTTATGACAGTTATATAGATCATTGAACATCTGCTAATTTTTAGTGCTAGTTTTCTCTTTAAATAGTCTCTCAACTTGAATAAATTATTTTGGCTAACTTCTCATTTTCTAAATATAACACTGTGAAGGACATCTTTTCGTATATAGTTTTTAGTCTTCTGGTATTATTCTTCTGGGAGGAATTGACAAGATTAGGATTTAGTCAAGTGGAGATATTACAAAATAAACTGTAAACTCTTCCATTTTGTGTGATTCTTTTAATAAAGAAAATGACAATCTGTTCATTTTCTTATAATTTCTGTTTAATTATGTCCTTTCATCCAAGTTCAGATGGAATTAGTCAAATTGTCACTGTGATTTCTCTACAAATGGATTTTAGGATATATCAAAAACAACCAAGGCCAAAATGTCTATTCTCTATAAAACTTTATTTTACAAGCAGTTTCCCAACTGTGGTTTGATTGATCAATGTACACATGAGCTAAAGTATTAATTTTTCCACGTTTCCTTATTTTTATGAATTAAATTAATATATCCTATAAACTCCCAACTCAGGAATGTCAAAAAATTGATTATCAATGTTTAAAGGCCTCCACTCCAGTCCTCTTACCTGGAAAACCCCATGGACAGAGGAGCCTAGCAGGGTGCAGTCCATGGGGTCGCTAAGAGTCAGACATGACTGAAGCAACTTAGCAGCAGCAGCAGCAGCAGCAAAAGACTCCTATCCTTCTTTGGCACCTAATAGGTACATATGAAGTCTTAATAGTCTGGTTATCTCCATCACTATCGTTTTCTTTGGTTTCTCAGGAATTGGGTTGTGAACTGTAACTTTCATGGCTGATGTCTTCCTGGAACACAGGGATCCTCAACTTTCCACTACAGCTGGAGTTCTTTGAGTATAGCTTCTAAAGAAAACTGCATAGTTATTTTCTCTTTGATTGTCAGGGAGACCACACCTAGTCAGTTTCCAGGGTTACTCTCTATGTTTTAGTCACCTGTGACTTTTATAACAAATCTCCATAAACCTGGTATCTTAAACAACAAACATTTATTTCTCATGGTTGTGGAGGCTGAGAAGTTCAAGACCAAGACTTCTGGCTGGCAGACCCAGTGTCTGGTAAAAGCCTGCTTCTTGGTTTGCAGATGGGTGTATCCTCATATGGCAGAGAGTAGAGAGAGGGGGGGGGGAGAAAATGCTTCAATCTCTCCTTACAAGGACACTGATACTATTTATGAGGTATCCACCTTAACGACCAATTACATCCAAAAGACATAGCCTCCTAATACAATCACACTGGTGGTTAGGATTTCAACAGGTGAATTTGGGGAGCAGAGACACAAACTTTCTGTCCATATGTTCTCCTCTAGTCTAGTTCCCAAGGCTTCCTTGTGAATAAGTCTACCTAATTCCCTCAAAAGCATAAGTCTTCCAGAACACTGTCAATGCATTTTGGGACTATCTTCCACAGCAGTTCCAACTCCAGTTGAAGTATGTAAAGCACATAATGCTATTAATTACTCTTAATGGGAAAGATAGACTAGAACTAAATATCTCCAAAGCTTAGTTGCCATCTGGAGGATGAAGGATGGAATAAATGAGAGATGCTTTATTTTTTGTTGTTGAGATAATATTAGTTTGATAATAAATTAGTGATAATGATGCCTTTAAATGATATCAATTGAATCTCTCTTTTTTTTATTTTTTGCTTTTTCCTTTACATAGCATAATTTACTTGCTGGCTATAAGAAGCTCTGTTAGGTGTTGTGAGGAACCTGTTACTTATGTGGGATGGTGGATGGGATCAAGGTAAAACTTTATGAGGTGGTCTTAAGAGAATCACTTTCTCTTAAGTAGCTTAGAATCTAGTCTAGTGCTTGAAAGCAGGCACAATGGATTCAGATCCCAGCTCTGTCACTTACTATCTGTGGTCAAATCAATTGATTTCTCCATACCTTAGTTTTTTCATATGTAAAATGGTTAGCAATGTCCTTCTGGGATTGTTATGAAGATTGTATGTTAATATGTATTACAATATCATTAATATAATGATAAAAGGAACTTAGAAGAATATGTGATGCATAATAAGTTTTAACTATAATATGGTATGAAAAGCACAAACATTATATAAAAGGAAAATGAAAGAGAAATTAGATTCTCCTGAGAGGATCAGAAATGTCCTCACACAGGAGATAACTAAATTGATGTTTGAATGATGGGTAGAAATCAAAACAGGTAGAGGTAAGAAGATCATTCCACATGAGAAAAGTGTAAGTACGTAGAGGTTTGGGTTGTTTTTTTTTTTTTTTGAAAAATATTCTTAAGCCTCATATGTGAGGCAAATAGGATACAAGAGAAGGTTTTCAAGTGATGTAGCATAATATTATGTTGGAAATATGAGTTGAAGCAATCAAAAAATCTTATGCACCAAGTTAAAATACTATGATCTTATCCTCTTTGGTAACAAAATATTATCAGAGCATTTCAGAGCAAGTAACAAATATAGTCTTGCAGTTTTTATGGAAACTATGATAGCAATGTTATACCTGGCTCGGGAGGGAAAGAGACTGGTAGATTTCTGAAAGTGTTTGTGAGTGATGATGGAGCAGGGAGAGTTAAAGATAATGGTGGCCTTCTGGCTGAGTGACTGAAAGAATATTTGTCCTATTAACTGAGCTAAGAAAAATACTGTACACATTGAGAATAATAAGTAAGGGAAGTCTGGCCTTTAGGGCTGTCAATCCTGTATGTTTCTACCAGTCTAAATTTGGCATGCAGATGGTACCATTATTATTATTGTTGCTTAACATTTACTGAGTGTCGACAGCAAGCTAAGCCTGGAGTGGAACACTGGAAGGCATGCATATCTCCACAATTCCACTCCCACCTCCATCTGGTCCCTTTGCTTTGTTATTGTCATATTCTCTCCACACTTACAAGTTGGTCACTGGTTTGTTATTCACTTAATAATTACCAGTTATGAGATGGCATTCATTTATCAATCAGTAAGTCATAAGAAATGGGTACATGATATGACCTAATATTTTGTTTAAATAAGAGTTGCCATACATATATTAAACATTTAGTGCTTTGCAATTTTGTGACAAGGTTTGCATTTATCACTCATTTAGATCTTAAGAAAATACAGAAAGCCACTGTTTGTTTCAAAATATTTAAAATCACAGAAAGATGAATAAAATAGTATTACAGATTAATATTAATAATATTATCACTGCTTCAGACATACGCATATACAATTTTTAAATAAAGAGAAAGATCATATATTATCAGATACGTTCAAAATCACTCTTTTGTTCTCTGCCCAGTACTAACTACCTCTCTCTATATAGCTCCCAGAAGTAATCACCATGAAAAACAATGTATTTTATATCTTTCCAGTCAATATTATTGTACTTTTATTATTTATATGTGCATCTTTATAGAACATTTAGTATAGTTTTATGTATTTTAAATTTTCAATTAAATTATTTTAGTCTGTGTGTTTAAATCTAGAAATTGTTCACTCAACATTTTATTCATGATCTTTACAACTAAGCTTAGCTGCTGCCGAGTATTAAGTCTCTCAATTCAGGGATAAATTATAAATTATTTGGCCATTTTCCTGTTTGTAATATTTTGATTGGTTTTGATTTTTACTATTGTAAATGTTATTTCAACAAAAATCTTTGTATGTGTACCATGTGGCACATATACAAGGATTTTTTCTATTAGAATTCAAATTACTAGGCCTTTGGATATTAATGCATATTCACATTTTCAACTTTAGTCAATATGGCAAAATTTACTCTGTAATATGATTGTACTATTTCACATTTCCAGCAGCAATGTATAAGACTTTCAGTTTTTCCACAGCATACACCATGATCTGGTACTGTTACCTTATTTTCATTTTGCTAATCTTATGGTTGTAAAATGGAACACCATTACTGTAATACATATTTACCTGATTGCTGCTGCTGCTAAGTCGCTTCAGTTGTGTCGGCTCTGTGCAACCCCACAGACGGCAGCCCACCAGGCTCCCCCGTCCCTGGGATTCTCCAGGCAAGAATATTGGAGTGGGCTGCCATTTCCTTCTCCAATGTGTGAAAGAAAGTGAAGTTGTTCAGTAGTGTCTGACTCTTAGCGACCCCATGGACTGCAGCCTACCAGGCTTCTCCATCCACGGGATTTTCCAGGCAAGAGTACTAGAGTGGGCTGCCATTGCCTTCTCTGTCCCTGATTGCTAGTGAGAGTTAATATCTTTTTAAATCTTTATGGGGCTTCCCTGGTGGCTCAGATATAATGCATCTACCTGCAATGTGGGAGACCTGGGTTTGATCCCTGGGTTGGGGGGATCCCTTGGAGGAGGGCATGGCAACCCACTCCAGTATTCTTGCCTGGAGAATCCCATGGACGGAGGAGCCTGGTGGGTTACAGTCCACAGGGCTGCAAAGAGTCGGACACAACTGAGCGGCTAAGCACACAAACACAATATATCCTTAAGGGCCATTCAATTTTTCTTGTTAGTGACCTGCCTTTTCATATATTTTGCCTACCTTCTTATTGAGTTATATTCCTATTAATTTTTAACTGGTTAATTGAAATTTGATTGCTATATAATAAAATGCATATATTTAAAGCATGCAAGTTAATAAGTTTTGGTGTAAATATATTATATATCCATAGAACTATCAGCATAGTCAAGGAAATTATTGGTAGAAGCTTTTAACATATTCTTAGCAATAAATTTGTTTGTTAAATATTTTGTAATATATACTACCATGATCGGGCTTCCCTTATGGCTCAGCTGGTAAAGAATCTGGCTGCAATGGTGGAGACCTGGGTTTGATCCCTGGGTTGGGAAGATACCCTGGAGAAGGGAAAGGCTATCCACTCCAGTGTTCTGGCCTAGAGAGTTCCATCCACTATATAGTCCATGGGATCGCAAAGAATCAGACATTACCGAGCGACTTTCACTTTCAGTTTTCACTACCATAATCTGGCTCACCATTCATCTTACTAGGTCATCATTAGGCATAATAATTTAAAAACCTAATCTAGTTCTTTACTAGTTAAATTTTTAATGGATTTTGCTAATTTTGTATATCAAGCTAATACTTTTTAAATCTAAGAGTTCAAAGTTATCTTACTGTTTTCCTCTAATAGTTTTAAAATAATTTTTCTCATTTTAAAATAATTAATTCATGTGGATTTACATTTTATGGGTTGAAAAGGAATGAAATTTAATCTTTTCTATACAGATAGTTGTTCCAGCACACCATTTACTGAATTCCCTCTTCATTTCTCACTGATGGGTAACATTATATATTAACAATTTTTTTTGCATAAAAAATAGTTTTGGAGAAGTCTCAACTCCAAACATTGTATTATTTCTCTATTCTTGTGTCAATAGCAGAGAGATATGATTTTTAATACCTTAAAATAAACTATCGCATTAAGAAGGTTTCTCTCCACTTATTGTTCTTCCATAGCTTACTGACTGTTTTTATTCCTCAGTCTCCCAGTTCCATTACCTCTCTCTCTCTCCCTGTCTTTTTTCCTACTATATCTCTATCTGTCTCTTTTTTTCTTATGATCTCAATAAGAATTGCATTAAATTAATAAATTAATTTAGAAAGATTGATATTTTATTATTAGTATTTTTCACTTGAGAATATTGTTTTCTATTTATTCAGTCTATTTTTAGAGTCCTCAATTTTGTTTCACATATCCTAAAATGATTTATAATCTTTATGTTATCATAAATGAGTTATCTTGTTCTATTATGTTGTTATTTGGATGTTGCTGAAATATTTAAATTATGCTTATTTTCGTGAGTTGACTAGATAACACGAAAATCCTATTATATTTCCTGTGCCTTATCTCCATATTCTCATTATTTTAAGTAAATGTTATAAACTTTTAATTTTTTAATATCTCTTTGCCTTTTCTTACCTTGTTTCATGAGTATGACATGGAAAGATATTGGCTATTACTGACAATAGCAAGCAATTAATTCTTTCATTAATTAAAATGCACCTACAGTTTCATTGAGGAACATTATGTTTATGATTGACTGTCAGTAGTAATTTCATTAATCACTCTAAGGAAATTTCCTCTATTCCTACTTTGCTAAAACATTCTTGCTATTATTTTAAGTTATCAACAAATTTTTAATTTTATTGAGTAGCTTTTTATCTATTAAACTAATTTGACTATTTCTCAAGTTTAATGTGCTAAAATACATAGATAAATATATTACAGTTTCATTTCACTATAATTTATATCTTATGGCAAATCCCACTGATTGATGATATAATCCATACACACACACACACACACACACACACACTATTGTATTAAAGTTGCTTAACTTCTTTAATATGTTTAGATTTTATGTTCATATGTAAAAATGTTCTATAATTTTTAAGTGTCATAGTTTTACCAGTCTCATAAAATTAGTTGCACAAGGTCCCCCATTTGATTCTCTGCAATATTTAGTGTAAGAAATATTATGCAATTTTATTTTATTAATTTATGCTTTTGTCTTCTTCATTCTATGTGCTTATGTTTATTCTATGGTTCTTTTTCTGGCTTCTTGATTCAAATTTTAGCTCATTTACTTTCAATTTTTCTTTTTTCTTATCACAGACTCTGTTTTGTCTGCTAGCAAGCATTCAAGAGTTTTAAAAATAATTTATTTGAAGCCTGATAAATATACAGTTGTATCTCCATGTATACTTGAAAAGAATTTATATTCTTTCTAGCATTCATAGAATGATTATATGTATATAATTAGATACAACATATGCAAATTATATAAACACTAAATAATAAAATAGCACAAATATGTACATACTTATATATAATTATCTTACACATATTTTTATATCTGCCAAGGCTGTTCAGGATAGTCACTTAAACAAATAATACTGAAATTATGAGATATTTTTCTACAAAAGAACTTTCAATGTCACTTTGCACCATGAAAGATTAAGCTGAAATGAATTATAAACATAAACATCAAATATAAACATATAAAACTGATAGAAAAATGTTCTTGTGATCTTGGGTCAAACAATAATTTTAAAGCTACAAAACAAAAATAATGACTGTAATCTTTTCAAAAAATTTATAAAATTGGACATCCTCAAAATAAAAGTCTTGCATTTCAAAAGACCTTTTAGAAAAATAACAGAATAACTTTAGACTATAAGACAATATGCACAAAATATTTCTGATGAGGGACTTGTATTCTGAATATATAAAGGTCTATTATAACTTAATAAAAAAATAGTTCCAAGTGTACAGAAACTTAATCAAAGATGATGTACAGGTAGCAGTAAAAACATGAAAATCTGCTCACTACTATCAGTCATCAAGGACATGCAAATTTAAATCAAAATGAAATATTATTATACCTTTATTAGAATGACTAAAATAGAACAGAGTACCAGGTATTTGCAAGAATGTGGAGCAACTGGAATATTTATATATTGTTAGTGGGAATGCAAATTAGTATAGACATGTGAGAAATCAGTTTTCTCCAACTTAGACAATGATTTGACTCAGAAATCTCACTACTATGTGCTTACTCAAGAGAAATAAAATATATGTTCACAAAATATACAAAAAAGAAAAAGAACTGTATGGGAGAGTTTACTGCAGTGTTGATAGTTGCCAAAAATTAGAAACAACGCAGATGTCCGTCAACTGTTAAATGGATAAACAAACTGTGGAACAGCATGCAATGCAATTCTATTCAGCAATAAATGGAAGGATTTATTGATGCATGCAGCACATGGGTAACTAGCAAATACATGATGTTAAGTGAGAGAAGCCAAATTCAAAAAACCACAAACTGTATTATTCCATTAGTAAGATGTTCTGGCAAAGCCAAAATGATAAATACAAAAAAGAACAGTGTTAACCAGGGGTTAGATGTGGGGACAGTAGATTGACAAAGAAGCATTTGAGCATTTTGAGGAGTGATGTAAATGGTGACTCTCTTTATTGTGCTAGTGGTTACACAGCCACATACATTTGTTAAAAATCATAGAATTGTACTTAGAAAAAAAAATTATTGCACGTGAATTATTTCCACAACAGATTTCTCAATCTGGGGATCTGGCAAAGGGACTGAGAACCCCCACGGAATTTGACTTTGAAGGTCAGTGGGATTTGATTACAGAATTTACACAAGACTGAGGAAACAGACTCTTGGAAGGCAGAAACAAAACCTTGTGCACACCGGGAACCAAGAGAAAGGAGCAGTGACCCCACAAGAGACTGACCCAGATGTGCCTGTGAGTGTCCAGGAGTCTCTGGCAGAGGTGTGGGTCAGCAGTGGCCTGTTGAAGGATCAGGGCATTGAATACCACAGTGCTTGCACAAGACCTTTTGAAGGAGGTCGTCATTATCTTCATTACCCCCACCATAGTTTGGTCTCAGGTCAAACAACAGGGAGGGAACACAACTTCATCCATCAACAGAAAGTTGGATTAAAGATTTACTGAACATGGCCCAAACCCATCAGAACAAGACCCAGTTTCCTGCAATGCCAGTCTCTCCCAGCATGCAGCCTCCATAAACCTCTTATCTTTATCCATCATAGGGCAGACAGAATGAAAGCCGCAATCACAGAAAACTAATCAAATTGACCACATGGACCACAGCCTTGTCTAACTCAATGAAACTATGAGCCATGCCGTGTAGGGCCTCCCAAGACAGAGGGTCATGGTGGAGAGTTCTGACAAAACATGGCCCACTAGAGAAGGGAATGGTAAGCCCCTTCAGTATCCTTGCCTTGAGAACCCCATGAACAGTATGAAAAGGCAAAAAGATATGACACTGAAAGATGACCTTCCCAGGTCAGTAGGTGCCCAATATGCTTACTGGAAAAGAGTGGAGAAATAACTCCAGAAAGAATGATGAAACAAAGCCAAAGAGAAATCCAGTTGTGGATCTGACTCATGGGGGAACTAAAATCTGATGCTTTAAAGAAAAATATTGCATAGGAATGTTATGTCCGTGTATCAAAGCAAATTGGAAGTGGTCAAACAGATGGCAAGAGTGAACATCGACATTTTAGGAATCAGTGGACTAAAATGGACTGGAAAGGATTAATTTAATTCATATAACCAGTGTATCTATGATAGTGGGCAAAAATCCCTTAGAAGAAATGGAGTAGCCCTCATAGTCAACAAAAGAGTCCAAAATGAAGTACTTGAATACTATCTCAAAAACGACAGAATGATCTTGGTTCATTTCCAAGGCAAACCATTTAATATTACAGCAATCCAAGTCTATGCCCCAACCATTAATGCTGAAGAAGGTGAAGGTGAGTGGTTCTATGAAGACCTGCAAAACCTTCTAGAACTAATACCCAAAGAAGATGCCTTTTTCATCATTGGGGAATGGAATGCAAAAGTAAGAAATTAAGGGATACTTGCAGTAACAGGCAAATTTGGCCTTGGAGAACAAAGTGAAGCTGCAAAAAGGCTAACAGAGTTTTGCCAAGAGAATGCACTGATCATAGCAAACAGCCTCTTTTAACAAAACAAAAGACAACTCTACATATGGACATCACCAGATGGTCAATACTGAAATTAGATTGATTATATTCATTGCTGCCAAAGATGGAGAAGCTCTATACAGTCAGCAAAAACAAGACTAGGAGCTGACTGTGGCTCAGATCATGAACTCCTTATTGCAAAATTCAGATTTAAACTGAAGAAAGTAGGGAAAAGCACTAGACCATTCATGTATGACCTAAATTATATTACTTATGATTATACAGTGGAAGTGACAAATAGATTCAAGGGACTAGATGTGGTAGAAAGAGTGCCTAAAGAACTATGGACAGAGGTTTATGACATTGTAAAGTAGGCAGTGATCAAGACCATCTCCAAGAAAAAGAAATGCAAAAAGGCAAAATGGTTGTCTGAAGAGGCCTTACAAATAGCTGAGAAAAGAAGAGAAGCTAAAGGCAAAGGAAAAAAGGAAAGATATACCCATCTGAAAGCAGAGTTCCAGAGAACAGCAAGGAGAGATAAGAAAGCCTTCTTCAGTGATCAATGCAAAGAAATAGAGGAAAACAATAGAATGTGAAAGAGAAGACTCTTGGGAGTCCCTTGGACTGCAAGGAGATCCAACAAGTCCATCCTAAAGGAGATCAGTCCTAGGTGTTCATTGGAAGGAATGATGTTGAAGCTGAAGTCCTAGGTGTTCATTGGAAGGAATGATGTTGAAGCTGAAAATCCAATACTTTGACCACCTCATGTGAAGAGTTGACTCATTGGAAAAGACCCTAATGCTGGGAAGGATTGGGGGCAGGAGGAGAAGGGGATGACAGAGGATAAGATGGCTGGATGGCATCATCGACTCGATGGCCATGGGTTTGGGTGGACTCCAGGAGTTGGTGATGGACAAGGAGGCCTGGCGTTCTGTGGTTCATGGGGTTGCAGAATCAGACATGACTGAGCGATTGAACTGAATAGATCTCTTCAAGAAAATGAGAGATAGCAAGTGAACATTTCATGCAAAGACAGGCTCCATAAAGGACAAAAATGGTATGGACCTAACAGAAGCAGAAGGTATTGAGAAGAGGTGGCAAAAATACACAGAAGAACTATACAAAAAAGATCTTCATGACCCAGATAACCACGATGATATGATCACTCACCTAGAGCCAGACATCCTGGAATGTGAAGTCAAGTGGGCCTTAGGAAGCATTACTATGAACAAAGCTAGTGGAGGTGATGGAATTCCAGTTGAGCTATTTCCAGTCCTAAAACATGATGTTAAATTGCCGCACTCAATATGCCAACAAATTTGGAAAATTCAGCCATGGCCACAGGACTGGAAAAGGTAAGTTTTCATTCCAATCACAAAAAAAGGTAATGCCAAATAATGTTCAAACTATGACATAATTGCACTCATCTCACATGCTAGCAAAGTAATGCTCAAAATTCTCCAAGTCAGGCTTCAACAGTATGTGAACCATGAACTTCCAGATGTTCAAGCTGGGTTTAGACAAGGCAGAGGAACCAGAAGTCAAATTGCCAAAATCATCAAAAAAGCAAGAGAGTTCCATAAAAACATCTACTTCTGCTTTATTAACTATGTCAAAGCCTTTGACTGCATGGATCACCACAAACTATGGACAATTCTTAAAGAAATGGGCATGACAGACCACCTTACCTGCCTCCTGAGAAATCTCCATGCAGGTCAAGAAACAACAGTTAGAACTGGACATGGGCCAACAAACTAGTTCCAAATGGGGAAGTGAGTATATCAGGGCTGTATATTGTCACCCTGTTGATTTAACTTATATGCAGAGTACATAATGCAAAATGCCAGGCTGGATGAAGCACAAGCTGAGATCAAGATTGCCAGGAGAAGTATCTATCAGTAACCTCAGATATGCAGATGACACCAACCTTTTGGCAGAAAGCAGAGAACTAAAGAGCCTCTTGTTGAAAGTGAAAAAGGAGAGTGAAAAAGTTGGCTTAAAACTCAACATTCAGAAAACTAAGATCATCCATCATCCGTCTGGTCCCATCACTTCATGGCAACTAGATGGGGAAACAATGGAAACACTGAAAGACTTTATTTTGGGTGCCTCCAAAATCACTGCTAATAGTGACTGAAGCCATGAAATTAAAAGATGCTTACTCCTTGGAAGGAAAGCTATGACCAACCTAGACAACATAAACATTACATTGCCAACAAAGGTCTGTCTAGTCAAAGCTATTGTTTTTCCAGTAGTCATGTATGGATATGAGAAACTGACTAAAAGAAAGCTGAGTGCCAAAGAATTGATGCTTTTGAACTGTGGTGTTAACTTTTGAGAGTCTCTTGGACTGCAAGGAGATCCAACCAGTCAATCCTCCTGGTAATCAGTCCTGAATATTCATTGGAAAGACTGATGCTGAAGCTGAAACTCCAATACTTTGGCCACCTGATGTGAAGAACTGACTCACTGAAAAAGACCTTGATTATGGGAAAGATTGAAGGCAGGAGGAGAAAGGGATGACAGAGGATAAGGTGGTTGAATAGCATACCAACTTTATGGACATGAGTTTGAGCAAGCTCCAGGAGTTGGTTATGCACAGGGAAGCCTGTCGAACTGCAATCCATGGGGTTGCAAAGGGTCAGGCACAGCTGAGCGACGGAACCAAACTGAACTGAAATTATAGCCTAATAAACCTGACACCTGACTTCATTTTCAAATTTCTTTCTGTATGGATGTATCATACATATTTGTTGGACATTTTTCTTAAATGCTTAACATTTTTGATAGTATTTAAGGTGGTAACTTTTTTGAATTCAATATTGCACCATTTATTAAATCATAAAGTTACAGTTAATTTTTATGATATCTCGTAAGTTCCAAGAAACATGCTGAACTGTTACATTATTCTATTTTTTAGATGCTTTTCGATATTTCTTTATATACAATTATCTCATTAGTGGATTATAAACATTTTGTTTATTCCTAAAAACTAAACAGAGAAGAAAGTAAATTTCATAGAGTATATGTCATTTACTTAAGTCCATATGGCTTGAAAGTGCCAGAACTATAACTCCAACACTGCTCTTTCAAATGAAAATCACAGAACATTCTTTAATTTTGGGGTTTTACTTTTATTATTTATTTGCTTTCATTATTTTAGTTCAGTTATTTTTGTGTTGGATGTGTATTGTTTGTGGCTTCCCAGGTGGCACTAGTGGTAAAGAACCCACCTGCCAATGAAAGAGATTAAAGAGAGCTGGATCCTTGAGTTGGGAAGATTCCCCAGTGGAGGGTATGGCAACCCACTCCAGGATTCTTGCCTGGAGAGTCCTATGGACAGAGAAGTCTAGAGGGTTATGGTCTATAGAGTCACAAAAAGACAGACGTGATTGAAACAACTTAGCATGCATGCACATGTATTGTTTGGAAACCTCATTTCTGCTTGCCCAGCACCTATTAACCATTTTCTATTAATAAATTCTGAATTTCCATAAAGAAAATATCCAGTGCTGCACTCCATCTGTGGCTTTGGGTGGAGTTGAGGTGTGCACATCTCAGAGAAGCACATATGCTTCTACAATAAAGGCTTTAGGGATCAACACATGACTCACTCCAGGCTTATCATTCAAATTTTACAGGATGAAACTCTTCGCCACTAGGTTTTCAGTGCCATATGATATGTATGAGCTTGTCAGAGGCTGCTCAGTGGAGAGAATCTCATTGAAGATGAGGCAATAACACAAGACAGCAGAATTGAGAGAGAGAGAGACAGACTTCTGATTGCATCTTTGGTTCAGTTTTCCTGATAGCTAAATTTGTATCTGGAGTTTTCAGTTATGCGAAACAATAAATTAACTTTTTTTTTTTTAGCTTGAACAGATTTCAGTATGAGAGTATCCTCTGATTTACTGAGGCATCAAATAAAATACTGACCTAGAAACCGAAAGGTCTCTCATGTAAGGAATAGATAGCATCAAGGGTCTCACAGACTTATAAAGAAGGAAAAAATGCACATAAATTTATAAGTTTATTATGGTAATAACTTTTCTACATTGCCTCAATGTCTGATTACCTCACTTTCAAAACCATTTGTAAAAATAAATTGTATTAGATAAACGTGAACCATTCCTTCATTCGAGCCAAGAAGCAAAAATATACTTCCAATTCTACCAAATACAGGGAGGAAAAAAAATGGAGTAAATCCTTATCTGACTAAAGAGATTTAGCTCTAAAAAACTCAGATTCAAATTTTATTTAATGGCAATGGCATATTTTTGGACTTAGATCTAGATTTTCTAAGCATTTTGAATGTTAAAGATCAGAAGAAGAAGATATGATTCTAGACATTTAAAAATAAACAGCTTTAATGTCTGTGGGAAAAAGCACAAGATTTGCTAACTAAAGCAGCAAATAAAACCACAGATCTTCTCAGAATTCACAAACCTCTCTCATTTCTTTTAACCATTCTATTGCCAAATAAAAAGTTGAAAAAATAAAAGTCAAAATCTATGCATTGAAAACATTATTATGTAACAGTTTTTTAAATGCCATAAGTTATAAATCAGCCAAAATGTATGGGCTACTTAATCCCAAATGACATTTAATGCTTTCAACTCAGCAAAAGCTTAAGTGAGTAATTTTTAGGCCATACCAATGTCAAATGGGAGAAGAAATTTCATGGCTTTGAGGGAGTTAAATTGTGAAAATTTATGGCTGTAAATACAGATAAAATGACAATCTCTGTATATAAACACAGTATATAAATTGACTAAGATCAAGTAGGTCTTTGACATATTGTTTTACAGAATTGCATTACAGAATAATTCAAAGACAATTGGCATCTTCATAATTCAAGTGTTATGATCCATGAACATGAATTCATAAATCATGAATCCATATGTTCTCTGATTTCTTTCATCAATATTTTGTGATTTTGAAGATATACATCCTTTAAATATTTTATTGCACTTATGCAAAAAAATTTTATTTTGAGGGAAAAATTGTAAATTGTAGTTTTAAAAAATGTGGATTTTCATGTGTGTTTTAGCATATAAAAATATAATTGATTTTCATGTGCCACTCCTGAATCCTGCAACCTTATTGAAGTCACTGAATAGTTCTAATAATCTTTTGGTAAATTCCTTGAGATTTTCAATACAGAAAATTATATCATATGAAAAAAGGAATAATTTGTTTCTTTTATTTTTTTTCACTCCATTCCACTGATTAGAAGTTCTAGTTTAATGTAAGTAGTGAGTACAGACATTTTCATCTTTATTTTAATCTTAAAGGGAAAATATTTGGACTTTCACTTTTTTAAATTAATTTGTTTTTATTGAAGTATAGTTGATTTACAATGTTTCATTACTTTCAGATGAACAACAAAGTGATTCAGTTATACATAAATATATGTGTGTGTGTGTGTGTGTGTGTGTGTGTGTGTGTGTGTGTGTGTAGTCCTGGACTTCTGTCTGTTATAAGTTTTTAAATTACTGAACCAGTTGCAGTCCTGATAATTGATCTGTTCATATTTTCTATTCTTTCTAGTTCACTCTTAAGAGATTATATCTTTCTAAAAATGTGACCATTTCTTCTAGTTTGCCCACTTCATTGGTATATAGTTGTTCATAATGCTTCCATGGTGGCTTGGTGGTAAAGAATCCCCCTGAAATGCGGAAGAGGTGGGTTTGATTCCTGGGTTGGGAAGATCTCCTGGAGAAGGAAATGGTAACCCACTCTAGTATTCTCACCTGGGAAATCCCATGGAAAGAGGATCCTGGTGGTCTACAGTCCATGAGGTCACAAAAGAGTTGGACACGACTAAGTCACTAAACAAGAAGTTGTTCATAATAGTCTCCTATGGCCCTCTGTATTTCTGTGGTGCTGGTTGTTGTAGCTTCTTCTTTTTCATTTCTTATTTTATTGTTTTGGGCCCTCTCCCTTTTTTTCTTGATGAGCCTGGGTAAAACTTCATCAATTTTATTTATCTTTCAAAAACCAGTTT
Organism: Antilocapra americana; assembly: GCA_007570785.1. Classification (NCBI taxonomy): domain Eukaryota; kingdom Metazoa; phylum Chordata; class Mammalia; order Artiodactyla; family Antilocapridae; genus Antilocapra; species Antilocapra americana. The sequence goes on from ML664161.1 coordinate 26,623,309, forward strand.
TGGGGTTCATAGATCTATTTTATTTTACTCATTTTTAGTGCACCTTTCATTTTTCCTGCTCTGATCTTTATGATTTTGTTCCTTCTATTAACTAGATTTTGTTTTCTTATTTTTCTAGTTGCTTTAGATGTAAGGTTAGGTTGTTTATTTGAGATTTTTCTTATTTTCTGAGGTAAGTTTGTATCGCTATATATTTCCCTCTTAGAACTGCTTTTACTCTGCCCCAGAGATTTTGGATCACCTTGTTTTCATTTTCACTTGTCTCCAGATCTTTTTAACACCCTGTTTAATCCCTTCAGTGATCCATTGGTTGTTTAATAGCATATTGATCAGATTCCATGTGTTTGTGTTTTTTGCAGATTTTTTTTCTTATAGTTGATTTATAATCTCATTGTGTTGTGATCAGAAAAAAATATTTGATATGATCTTAATTTTCTTAAATTTATTGAGACTTCTTGTGGCCCCATGTGTGATTATCTTGAAAACAAATCTTCTACTCTTGCTGCATGATGATAGCTGGAAATTTCAGCATATGCTCTTCATCAGATTGAGGTAACTCCTTTCTATTATTAATATGTTTAATTTTTGTCATGAATTAATGCTGGATTTTCTAAAGTGCTTTTTCTTTGTCAAATGATATGTGACTTGATTTTTCTCTTTCAACTTGTTGATATGGTGAATTAAATTGAATGATTTTCAAGTGTTGAAGCAGACTTTCACACCTAGAGTAGATTTCACTTAGTAATTATGTATTTTTCTTTTTATACATTTCTGGATTCAATTTTCTAAGATTTTGTTGACAGTTTTTATGTGTAAGTTGATGGGAGATACTGATCTGTAGATTTTTTTTTCCACTTTCTTTTCTTTTTATTTTGTACCATTTTCATCTGGTTTTGATATCATGTTGATACTAGTTAGTATTAGTGAAAATAACTCAGTAATATCCAACTCTTTGAGACTCCATGAACTAAACAGTCCATGAACTTCTCCAGGCCAATATACTGGAGTGGGTAGCCTTTCCCTTCTCAGGAGATCTTCCCAACCTAGGGATCAAATCCAGGTCCCCTGCATTGCAAGTGGATTCTTTACCAGCTGAGCAAGAAGGGAAGCCCATAGGATGTGTTAGAAAATGTTCTATATTCTTTTTTTTTTCCTCCCTTTTATTGTTTTTGTCATACAATGCCATGATATCACCATGGGTTTACATATGCTCCCCCTCCAGAAACCCCTCCCTCCTCCCTCCCTTCTCCCTCCCTCCCGGGAAATCTCGATGCACCAGCCCCGAGAAATTGTATTGTTGTTATTGCTTCAAGATATTGTCTGAAGAGTTGACATTGCTGGATCATTGAAAAAGCAGAGTTCCAGAAAAACATCTACTTCTGTTTTATTAGCTATAGCAAAGACTTTAACTGTGTGAATCACAACAAACTGTGGAAAATTCTTCAAGAGATGGGAATACCAGATCACCTTACCTGCCTCCTGAGAAACCTGTATGCAGGTCAAGAAACAACAGTTTGAACTGGAAATGGAACAACAGACTGATTTCAAATTGGGAAAGGAGGATGTCGAGATTGTATATTGTCACCCTGCTTATTTAACTTATATGCAGAGTATATATCATGTGAAATGCTAGGCTGGATGAAGCACAAGCTGTAATCAAGATTGCCAGGAGAAATATCAGTAAATTCAGATATGCAGATGACACCACCCTTATGGCAGAAAGTGAAGAAGAACTGAAGAGCCTCTTAATGAAAGTGAAAGAGAAGAGTGAAAAAGTTGACTTAAAGCTCAACATTCAGAAAACTAAGATCATGGCATCTAGTGCCATCACTTCATGGGAAATAGATGGGGAAATAGTGGAATCAATGGCTGACTTTATTTTTCTGTGCTCCAAAATCACTGCAGATGGTGATTGCAGCCATGAAATTTAAAAATGCTTACTCCTTGGAAGAAAAGTTATGATCAGCCTAGACCATATGCATATTGAAAAGCAGAGACATTACTTTGTCAACAAAGGTCCGTCTAGTCAAGGCTATGGTTTTTCCAGTGGTCATGTGTGGATGTGAGTGTTGGATTATAAAGAAAGCTGAGAACAGAAGAGTTGATGCTTTTGAATTGTGATGTTGGAGAAGATTCTTGTGTGTCCCTTGGACTGCAAGGAAATCCAACCAGTCCATTCTAAAGGAGATTAGTCCTGAATATTCATTGGGAGGACTGATGCTGAAGCTGAAACTCCAATCCTTTGGCTACCTAATGTAAAGAGCTGACTCATTTGAAAGACCCTAATGATAGGAAAGATGGGAGGGCAGGAGGAGAAGAGGACGACAGAGGATGAGATGGCTGGATGGTATCACCGACTCAATGGACTGGTGAACTCTGGGAGTTGGTGATGGACAGGGAGACCTGGTGTGCTACAGTCCATGGGGTTGCAAAGAGTCAGACATGACTGAGCGACTGAACTGAACTGAACTGAACATTATTTATTGAAGGCTTTAGTTGAATCTCAAATATTTTAATATGCTATATTTTCATTTTTGTTTAGTTCTAGATATAGTTTATTTACTTTGAGATTTCTTCCTTGGCCCATACATTATTTAGGCTATTACCATGTATAGAAAGGCCTTCCCCAGTGACTCAGTGGCACAGAATCTGCCTACAATGCAGCAGACATGGGTTTGATCCCTGGGTCAGGAAAATTGCCTGGAAAAGGAATGACAACCTACCGCAGTATTCTTACATGGAGAAATCCTGTTGACAGAGGAGTCTGGTGGGCTATAGTCCATGGAGTCGCAGAAGAGTCAAAAATGACTGAACAACAAAACAGCAACAACATTATAGAGACTTTCCACTTGGCTTTCTGTTATCAATTTCTACTTGATTACTATTTTAATAGAACATAGTATAAACTTTACAAGTAGTTTTCATTTGTTGAGGTTTGCTTTGCGGCTCAGGATGTGGTTTATATCAGTGAGTGTTCCATTGTGCTTGAAAAATTAAGTGTATCCTGCTATTGTATTAACATACATAGTTGAGTAACTACTAAGTTTAAATCAGATGAAGTAAATGTATACATAATACTTAGTCTTAATCTTTGAGTATCTGATAAAATTGTCCAAGAAAACCTATTGATAACAATAATTATAAAATGGTGATAATCAGAGATTTCCAACTGATTGAGCAGATAAAGTTTTTATAGAAAGAGTATATTTTTGTCAGGCATTAAATGATGAGTAAAACTTCAACATTTGAAATTTGAAGGAAAGATATTTTGGGTTTGTTTATGTAGGGCATGGAGACATAAAGAGGAGAGAGAAAGGAGTTTGATCATCTACTCTTTCAGTATATAGGATTCTACTATTCAAATGTTAAACAGAACCAGATCAAAACACTGGACACTGATGCAAAAAGATTCCACATCTCATGACTCTGATGTTTCATGTTTTCTTTCTTGAGGAAGCTCTCTTCTAAGGCTATTAAAAGTCAATAATTTACTGAATGTTAATACAAAATTAGACTTTGAGGAAATATAAAGTCTAGGTCTGTGAATGTTTCACAACAGCAGTTGATTTCCATTTGAAGCAAAAGAAAAAGGCCCGTTACAAACCATATAAATTGTAAAATGCCATGACAGGTAAGAATTAAAAATTCAGGCCTTTGGGTTAAAGAACCAAAACAATTTTTCTGGTAAATAAGAGGAAACATAATTACCCTAGAATCTAAACATGTATTAAGAAATTATAGAACATATTAACCATATAATTTTCCCCTATTGCAGCAAGCAAGTTGAAGTATGAGAATCACTAGAATTAGTCATGACATGTAGGGAAATTGAAAGATACAGGATACTTTATGCCAAAAGATAAAATTTCTTATTTGCTCACATTTTACATATCCACTATTTATATTTTGCAGATGAAATGGAGAGTTAAAGATATGCATTGTACATTGTTATGGTAAAAACAGTACTTTGTTCCTTTAAAGGACTAAAAATATTTCACTGAATTTATATTCCACTGTATGTATATTACTCTGCATATCTTCTTTGGTAAGGTTTTTGTTAAGGCCTTTGGCTCATATTTTAATCAGATTGTTTGTTTTCTTATTGTTGTGTTTTAAGAGTTTTCCTGTATATTTCGGACAATAATACTTTTTCAAATATATCTTTTCCAGATATTGTCTCCCAGTCTATGTCTTGTCTTTTCATTCTTTTTGCAGGATATTTCACAGTGCAGAAATGTCTAATTTTAATGAAGTCAGGCTTATCAATTCATTGAAATTAACTGTTAAATTGGTGAACTCATAGTAAAGCAGTTTGCACTCTATAATGCTAGTAGGCCTTATCTAATCAGTTGAAGACCTAGGTTAAACAAGACTGGTAAAAGAACAGATGGCCTTAAGAACTGAACTGTAGCATTGACTCTTTTCTGAGTCTCTGCCCAGACTATCCACTCTACAGATTTGGGTACTTGTCAGTCTCCATACTGATAAACCAATTCCTTAAAATAAATCTCTTTCTATATACATATATACATGCTATTGCTTCTATTTCTCTGGAGAATCCTAATTCACTCTTCCTGCTTTATGACCTGGAATATACCTCCAGGAAGAAAGTTTGTGTAATATAATGTTCACTTTTGTTTGTTTTCTTTTTCTCAGAGACCATATGACTGTGCTGCCTATTGTCCAATGTTTAAAAATTGCATGTTAAATATTTTACCCAGTTTTTAAGGTTTTAAGGTGTGAAGGTCAAATTCAGTCCCTCTTCCTTCATTAAGGCAGAACCCATTCCAGTATTCTTTCCTGGAGAATCCCATGGACAAAGGAGCCTGGTAGGCTACAGTCCACAGGGTGGCAAAGAGCTGGACACGACTGAGTGACTTCACTAAACTCTAATACGTGCATTAAATAGAAAACAACTCAATTTTCATGTTCTTTAAAAACTCTTATTCCCTTTTTCTCTCAGTATTTAAATCTTAATCTTTTTCTTAATTTTTCTATCAGAAAAATGTGAATGCTTTTTATTTAACTTGAGGGAAGACAAACATTTGTTCAGAGTCAAATCAATATGAGTTCAAATGATGTTTCCACCACCCCACTAAATGCCATGAGCATTTTATGTACTTTCTCAGAGCTTTTATTTCCTCATCTGACAACTGTGGATAATAACTGCTTCACAGATTTACTCTACATTGAGCACCTGGGACACTATGTGCATGCAATAATTGCTAGTAGGGCTTCCCCAGTGGCTCAGTAGTGAAAAATCTGCCTGCCAGTGCAGGAAACAAGGGTTAGATCCCTGGTCCAAGAAGATCTCACATGCTGCAGAGCAACTAAGCCTGTGTGCCATAACTATTGAACCTGTGTTCTAGAGCCCAGGAATCACAGCTGCTGAATCTATATGCCACGGCTATGAAGCCCGAGTGTCCTAGAGCCTGTATTCCACAACAAGAGATGCCACTTCAATGAGAAATCCACATACTGCAACTAGAGAGCAGCCCCACTCGCTGCAACTAGAGAAAAGCCCATGTGGCAATGGAGACCCATCACAGCCAAAAACATATAAATAAAACTGTAAAACAATTTCTAGTATACTAGCACACGTTTATGAGAAATTTCCCACTTTTCTGCTCTATCCAAATGGATACAGAAAGCAAAGCAATATTTATTCCAAGTCTATGTTTTCAAGCCACATTTGGTCTACGGGTAGCTACCTGGTGGTTATAAGAGATTTATTTTTTTTTTGTTTTGTTTTGTTTTTTATTTTATTTATTTTATTTTATTTTTTTTAATTGTTTTTGCCATGCATTGTCATGATATCACCATGGGTTTACATATGCTTCCCCTCCGAAACCCCCCTCCCTCTCCCCTTCCCCCCTACCCTGGGAAATCTCGCTGCACCAGCCCCGAGCATCAATCCTGGGCTGGCGATTGATTAGACATATGATAATTAACGTGTTTCAATGCCCTTCTCCCATATCATCCCACCCTTACCCTCATCCACAAAGTCCATGAGTCTATTCTATACATCTGCGTTCCTTTTGCTGTCTCGTATGTTGGGTTCTCGTTACCGTCTTTCTAAATTCCATATATATGCGTTAATATACTGTATTGTTGTTTTTGATTCTGGCTTACTTCACTCTGGATAATGGGCTCCAGTTTCGTCCATCTGAGTAGAATTGCTTCAAATGATTTTTTTTTTAATGCTGAGTAATATTCCATTGTGTATATGTACCACAGCTTTCTTATCCATTCGTCAGTTGATGGGCATCTAGGTTGCTTCCATGTCCTGGCTATTGTAAACAATGCAGCGATGAACATTGGGGTACACGTGGCTCTTTCAATTCTGGTTTCCTCGGTGTATATGCCCAGCAGTGGGATTGCTGGGTCATATGGCAGGTCTATTTGCAGCTTTTTAAGGAACCTCCACACTGTTTTCCATAGTGGCTGTACTAGTTTGCATTCCCACCAACAGTGTAAGAGGGTTCCCTTTTCTCCACATCCTCTCCAGCATTTATTGCTTGTAGACTTTTGGATGGCAGCCATTCTGACTGGTGTAAAGTGGTATAAGAGATTTAAAATTGAGAATGTTCATGTAGAAACCATGTTTCCGACAAAAACATACCAGAGACAAGAAGACAAAGAGACAGAGAGAATTCCCAGATGGAAAAATATTTCTAATAAATGTTCAATTATTTGGATTCAATTGTTTCTAAGGCCCAGATAATTCCATGGACAGAGGAGCCTGGTGGGCTACAGTCCATGGGGTCACAAAGAGTTGGACACGACTTAGCATCCATGGACACACCCTTACAATAAATGTTTACTTTGGCTTAAGTTAGATTAAATTTGGCTTTTGGACTTACAATAATATTACTTATCATTTCTTCAACATTGATTCTTTGTTCCCTTGGGAATTTTAATCACATATTTCCCCTTTTGAAATAACCCAGGTTATGATTCACTGTTTCGCTCTTTAATATTGTGTAAGATATAAAGGAGATAGAATTTATACAAAATATATTGTTGTTTTAAATGAGTTTCAGTGTAGAAGTCAGCATAATTATAAAGTGATCAGCAAAACGTCTCCTCAGATAAATATATTTTATAAGCCTTTCAATGTCTCCACTTGTACTGTTTCTTATAATCCTTAATTATGTTACTTTACTTATAATCCAACTTTTTATATAGAGAAAGTAATGAAATATGAATCTTGTTCACAAAACAAATAAATTCAGTGTAAAATATGTAAATGCAAAACAAGTTTCCAATGTAACAAAAAATATAACAGTGATATGACTCAATTATGCCTAAATAAATACTGCATAGAGTACTACTCAACATTAATTCATATCATGAATATCTTGCCATAAAAAAGAAACTCCCAGGGAACATTTTTGATATACCATTAAGTATCTTCAGGAAATACCCAAACTGGGTTACACAGACTCAAAAATCTAGAAAGAACATAAAGAAAATATCTAATCCAGAATCCTGCTTTCAAGTGTTATCATCAGCCTTTATTTCTCCACATGGGTAACTTTGACCTAAAAGCATAAGATGCTTCAATCAAAGCTCCAAGACTTAAAAATGAAGCCATGGCAAGGATGTATAGTTCATCTATTTATTCATTCAAATATTCACATAGCAAGTAACCATGCAGTGAGTCCTTATTGTGTGTCAATCACTGTGGTAATTGCTATGCATAAGTAGTACGTTAACCTGACAGATTATTGGAACTCACAATTTTTATTTTAAAAAAACACAACTCTTCTATATACATTATTTTAAAAGCACTTTAATTATGCATTATGGACTCACAGATTCTTATTTCAATCAATAGATTATGACTCATTATTATTGCTCCTTAATTTAATGTTCAAAGTTTCACAGATTTGTTCAGTGAAAGCCTTTAAAACTGAATTTTACATCCATTTGTCTTACAATCGTGACTAGTAAGGATCTTCATATCTCCTGGTATAACAAATTGTTCCAGGACTCTTCTGAATACTTCCAGACCCAGCTCTGGAATTGGGCATTTCTCCAAAGATCCCTGGTTCTTCTTAGTGGATAATAATTTTGGGGAACCAAGATATGGGTGCTTGTTACTGGTGTAATCATTGCTAGGTGTCTTCTGGTCAGATACCCTGACACAGATCCAACATCAAATCTATGGTATTTTTGCCAAAATTCACAACATGATTCTAATCATGAAAAAATATCTAAAAAGCCCAAACTGAGACATTTTACAAAATGAATGGTTCACATCCTTCAAAATATGGTAAGCCAATGAATGAAAAAGAAAGATTGAGGATATACGCTACTCAAAGGGAAACTAGAAAAAATAATAACAATGTACCTTATGATCATGAATTAGATCGTGCTACAGATAAAATAGATAAGTATAAAACTATATAAGTATAGCTTCCCTGGTGGCTCAGATGGCAAAGAATCTGCCTGCAAAGCAGGAGAACTGGGTTCAATCACTGGATTGGGAAGATTCCCCTGAAGAAGGAATTGGGAACCCACTCCAGTATTCTTGCCTGGAGAAATCCATGGGCAGAGGGGCCTGGCAGGCTTACAGTAATGGGACTGCAAAGAGTCAGACACAACTGAGCAACTTTCACTTTCAAGTATAGTAGTGATTAGTGCTAACACAGAAGTGTATGAGATCAATGTTCTATTTTTATTAATAGAGAAGTAAAAATGAATAAAATGTATGAGAGGAATATAATTTACTATATAAAATTCCCTAACAATGGCATGATATATTAAATAGCAGTATATACAGACACACAGAAATGGACACAAGTTCAATTCCCAGCCTTACCAAATTATCAAATTCCAATCTCCTCATTTTGGAGTATGTGACTTACTTACATTCATTCTCACTAACTGTGAGTTGTGAAAATGTTTATAAGCTTTAGCACATTTCACAATTAATAATAATTGCTAAACTTAGGTTAACTTTGGCCTTTTTCTTTCTTTGACTCAATTCTTAAGCCCACAGCTCATAATATTACCCAGTTCCCCACAACCCCAAAGTAACTTAAAAATACCTTCTTCGTTGGGTTTTTGCACTACAGGATTTGCATTATTTTCTGTATGTTATGGTATAGACTGCAAGCAAATTGATTGCAAGAAGTATGTCTTCATTATCTTCATCTCTTCCTAAGAAAAAGCACAGTATCTAGAACAAAAGCTGGACTCAGTAGTATTAGCTGAATGAATGCATGGCTTTGGATAGGTAGAAACTCCATTATATTAGGCCTCCAAATATCTCACTATTTATCTTAGGAAAATCAGGCATAGCACTCTGATTCCTACTTTCTCACCTATAAAATCAAAACAATATATGCTTTAAGTGGTTCTTGTGAGTCAATTAAAATTATGGACTTGAATGAACTTAACAAATGTAATATGTCATGTATATCAGTTTCCTGGTCTGTTATAACAAATTACCACAAACTTGGTGACAAAAAAACAAACAGAAACTTATTTTCTCATAGTCCTAGGGTTCAGAGAGCTTCCCTGGTGGCTCAGAATCTATGGTAAAGAATCCACCTGTAATGCGAGAGACCTGGGTTCGATCCCTGGATTGGGAAGATCCCCTGGAGAAGGGCATGGCAACCTACTCCAGTATTCTGGCCTGGAGAATTGCTATGGGAGAGTAGCCTGGCAGGCTACAGACCATGGGGTTGCAAAGAATTGAAAACAAGTGAGCGACTAAGCACACAGAGTCTAGAAATCCAAAATCACAGTATTGGCAGGGTTGGTTCCTTCTGAAGTCTCTTTGGAGGAATCTATTCCATATTACTTTCCTAACTTTTGGTAACTTCAACAATCTTTGGTATTCCTTGCTTGTACATGCCTTGCTTCAGTCTGTCTTTGTCTTGCATGGCTTACCTTTTTGACCCTGTGTCTGTTTCGTTTCTTTTCTTTTTTTTTTTTTGTCCCTTTATGAAGGCATTCATGATTGTATTTGGAATATTTAAAAAAAAAGAGGAGGGGGAAGAAATTCATCCATTTCTTGAATGGAATACAAAGCTGCTTTTATGTTTTAAGTCTTAGCTGTTGATAGTGTCCCAGCATTGGATGGAGTTGATGTGGTTCTCAGTGCCTCTGGTGGTACCCCAAGCAAAGTTCTATAAATGATAATAGCTGGCACCTAACTCTGTGCAGTATAAAAAGTTGGTACCATTGATGGGAGTGAGTGGTAGCAGCTTTTGAAATTTCTGTAGAAATTGCCCACTAGAAATATTTTAAAATAGAACTACCATGTGATCCAGCAAGCCACTGCTAGGTACATATTCTAAGGGAAATCACTATCCTGAACAGATATCTGTACCCACATGTTTAAATAAATCAGAAAGAATGGATATTAAAAGAAAAGAAAATAAAGGAGGAAGGAAAGAAAGGAGGGCAGGAAAAGAAAGGAAGGAGAAGAAAACAGGTGACATCAGCATACTCCTATTTTATTCTATTAGGTGTATCACCTTGAATTACATAACTTTTTAAAAAGTATACAGTTTCGCAGGTCTCCTGCATTGCAGGTGGATTCTTTACCAGCTGAGCCACAAGGGAAGCCCACAATTTGCCTTAGATAACTCCAAAAGAAGACATAACTGACTTTAAGTAACTACTTAAATATTAAATATTTATATTAATTAAATTTAATATATTATAATAATATAAAGTTTATTTATTTAATTAAAATATTAAAATAGCTCTGAAAATATTTTTATCAAAGTAGGAAAGTATAATACTATAAATTTTTCCTCATCTTTTAGAGGAGTCTACCATTGCTATCCTCATGGTTGAAAGGAAAATCAATGTTATTACAGAAAGAACTTCATGACATTAAAAAACTTAATTCTGAGTTTAAGATCTTTCATATTTTCAATCTTTTAAAAGGATTTATAAAACTACAATTCTTGGAACTTGAGTTACTTTTGCCTTTGAATTAATTGAGCATTTTAACTAGTTATCAGAAACCTGTATATGTCACCTTTCCATACTAGAAATTTCTAAAAGCCTTTCACATACTTAAAAGATAATATGATTTAAAAAGTGACATAGAAAAGTGGTTGCTTAGAACTGAGAGACTGGGAGGGAATGGGTAATGACAGCTAATGAATATGGGATTTCTTTTGGGTATGGTGAGAATGTTCTAAATTGATTGTGGTGACGTTAGTAGATTTCTGCAAACATACCAAAAAAGTATTGAATTATACACTTTAAAAGGATGAACTTTAAGGTTTGTGAATCTTATCTCAATAAAACTAATAAATTTTTTATTAAAAGTGACATAGAAATTAAACTTCTATGTCTCGTTAAAATTAAAAATAATAAAATTAATTGTCTATTAGAAAAATCTTGATGATTCTAACACCTATATCAAGAGAATACAATACTCGATCAATATATCTGAGATTTTTTCCATGTAAAGAAAAAATTATTCACATTAAATTATTAGTGTTTTATAAAGGTGAAAACATATACAGAATGTTCTTTGTTTTTCTAAAGAAGAGACTTCAAGCGGAAATATGGTATCTGTGTCCTCAAATATATAAAAGACACTTAGTGAATAATATGTTCACTCATGCTTCCATGTAAGTTTTTATCAAACTTCCTTTAGTGTTATATCATACTACCATTTCATATCCAATTTCCAAATTATTAGCACTGTGAAAAAACTCAAGCCAGCAGAATGAGGAAATAGTCATCACCCAAAGCTTTCAACTCTGTATTAACAAAGACAATATATTTGTAAAGAAAGACCTATCACCAAGGAAACATCAGATCCCTGAGTTTTCCATTTCCCAGAACATACCTGCAGGTCAGTTCCCACCTTTCAAAATAAAGGTTTTCATTACAAAATAAACCATTTAAATTTACTCATGCAGTTTTTCTTTCAGGCATTTAGCTAGGTCAATATTCACTATTTATTTTTATATTTCATTTTTCAATTCCTCCCAAGACATAATTTAGAGATATGTAGATTGAATGAATGTCATTTTGATTTGTGTATTTGTAAGAATACAAATATTTATTCATCTACAGCACCATGTTGCCATTATATCAAGAACACTTGTTGCAGTAATATTAATTACCCAGGGCCTGCTACATAATTTATGGTGCTGAATGCACAATGAAAGTGTGTTTTCAAAAAGCAAAGGAAATGTGTCATTAAAATTACTGACATTTTCCTTTCTTCAGTTGTTTTTTTCTTAACTTGTCATAGTATTTTTTTCAATTATTCATTCAAAGAAAGGGCCTCCTTGATGGCTCCAGACGATAATCCCTGGGTTAGGAAGATCCCCTGGAAAAGGGAATGGCAACCCACTCCAGTATTCTTTCCTGGGAAATTCCATGGTCAGAAGAGTCTTATAGGTTATAGTCCATGGCATCATAAAAGGTCAAACACAACTGAAAGGTTAACACTTTTCAAGCAAAGAAATTTAAAAGCATTAGTAAGCATTTTATTGTACAATGCCAGATTTAATGTAAGTATAAGAGCATTTAAACTACATGCAGAATCTCTGAAATTGCACATTTTGTATTTTGTACTTGGTACTGTTGTTGTTCAGTCACTCAGTCATGTCCAACTCTTTGTGAACCCATGGACTGCAGGACACCAGGCTTCCCTGTCATTCACCACTTGCCAGAGCTTGCTCAAACTCATGTGCATTGAGTTGATGATCCCTTCTCCTCCTGCATTCTATCTTTCCCAACATCAATGTCTTTTCTATGAGTTGGCTCTTTGCATCAGGTAGCCAAAGTATTGGAGCTTCAGCATCAGTCCTTCCAAGGAATATTCAGGGTTGATTCCCTTAGGATTGATCAAATCCCTGGTTTGATCTCCTTGCAATCCAAGGGACTCTCAAGAGTCTTCTCCAATACCAGAGTTGGAAAGCATCAGTTCTTCTACACTCATCCTTCTTTATGGTCAAACTCTCACATCCATACATGACTACTGGGAAAACCACAGCTTTGACTAGATGGACCTTTGTTGGCAAAATAATGTCTCTGCTTTTTAATATGCTGTCTAGGTTGGTCACAGATTTTCTTCCAAAGAGCAAGCAACTTTTAATTTTATTGCTACAGTCACCATCTGCAGTGATTTTGGAGCCCCCTAAAATAAACTCTCTCATTGTTTCCATTGTTTCCCCATCTATTTGCCATGACGTAATGGGACTAGATATAATGATCTTTGTTTTTTGAATATTGAGGTTTATTTTTTTTAAACTTTTAATGCTTTACAGAATTTTGCTGTTTTCTTTCAAACTTCAACATAAATCAGCTATAGGTAGACATATATCCCCTCCTTTTTGAAACTCACTCCCATCTCCCCCAACCCAGTCCTCCCCTCTAGGTTGATACAGAACCCTTGTTCTGAGCCATACAGAAAATTCCTGTTGGCTATCTATTTTACATATGGTAATGTAAGTTTCCATGTTACTCTTTCCATACTTCTCACCCTCTCCTCCCCCCTCCCCATGCCCATAAGTCTATTCTCTATATCTGTTTCTCTACTGTTGCCCTGTAAATAAATTCTTCAGTACCATTTTTCTAGATTCCATATATATGGGTTAGAATATAGTATCTTTCTCTTTCTGACTCACTTCACTCTGTATAATAGGTTCTAGGTTCATCCACCTCATTAGAACTGCCTCAAATGTGTACCTTTTTAAGGCTGAGTAATATTCCATTATGTATATGTACCACAGCTTCAACAGATGAATGGATATTCATCTGTCGATGGACATCTAGGTTGCTTCCATGTTCTAGCTATTGTAAATAGTGCTGCAGTGAACAATGGGATACGTGTGTCTCTTTTGAATGTTGAGTTTTAAGCCAGCTTTTTCACTCTCCTCTTTCACTTTCATCAAGAGGTTCTTCAGTTCCTCTTTGCTTTCTGCCATTAGAGTGGTGTCATTTGCATATCTAAGGTTATTGATATTTCCCCCAGCAATCTTGATTTCAGTTTGTGCTTTATACAGTTCAGCATTTTGAATGATGTACTCTGCATACAAGCTAAATAAGCAAGGTGAGAATATACAGCCTTGACATAGTTGGTGCATGTATATGTAATTCATTCTTACTTGGGCAGCAAAATATTGCATGAGGTGAACTCGATTGATTTTATTTCACTTCTTGATATTGCATATTCTACTAACACACTCTACCTCCAGGTACTGATGAGTAATGAAAGACTGAAAGGCAAATGAATTATGTGCTACCCTATCTTTCCTTTTCTATGTCAATATTTTTAGTACAAGTGATTGACTTAAGCAAGGAAGTAAAAAGGAGTAAGAAAAGGACACGATGGCTTGGTCACTTATGTTTTTTAGGACACAATGGCCTTCTTTCTTCATTCAGAATGTTCTGATTCATTTAGAAAGTATGGCTTCTCAGGGTTGTCAATGTCACCCTTCTCTGTAACAGAGAACACTTGTATGCACTTTGTCTTTTTTTTTCTCTTTATTTGTCTTTCTTTTCCTTTTTTTATAGGGTATAGTTGCTTTACCATTATGTGTATGTTTCTGCTATACAGTGAAGTGAATCAGCTATAAATATACATACATCCTCTCCCTTATGAGCCTCCCTCCCACTCACCATCCCACCCCTTTATGTCATCACAGAACACTGAGTTTTGCTCCCTGCACTATACAGCCTGTTTCCGCCAGTGATCTTTTTTGTACATGGCCGTGCACATATGTCGGTCCTAATTTCCCAACTCCTCCCACCCCTTACCCACCACTGGGTCCACATGTCCATTCCCGATGTTTGTGTCTCTGTTGCTGCCCTGCAAATATATTCATCTATACCATTTTTCCAGGTTTCATATACATGCATTAATATATAATATTTGTTTTTCTCTTTATGACTTCATTCAGTATGACAGACTCTAGGTCTATCAATGTGTCTACAAATGACCCAAATTTTTTCCTTCTTATGGCTGAGCAATATTCCATTGTGTATATTACCATATTTTCTTGATCCAGTCATCTGTTGATGGATATTTGGGTTGCTTCCGTATCCTGACTATTGTAAATAGTTCTGCAATGAACATACAATGAGGTATCACCTCACATCAGTCAGAATGATTTAATTGAAAAATCCACAAACAATAAATGCTGGAGAGGATATAAAGAAAAAGGAACCCTCTTGTGCTGTTGGTGGCAATGTAAACTGATATAGCCACTATAGAAAATAGTATGGAGGGTCCTTAGAAAACTAAAAATAGAACTACTATGTGATCTAGTAATCCCACTTATTGGACATATATTCTGAGAAAACTATAATTCAATAAAACACATGTACCCCAATGTACAATGTTAGTTGAAATGTGATTATTACTGTGGTGTCATCATTATTTCCATGTAATAGTGCAAAGCAAGTAATATCTTACTGAATTCATTATATTTGTATAGTAATTTACAGTGCATAATTTTTTGTTTGTTTTTAGTTCATTAAGATGTTATTTACTGTGAGGGTTAATTTCAATAGACCTAGAATTAACCTCAGCTATGTTACTGGAATACCTACACAGCACTAATGCTTAGTCAAGGCATGATGCCATGCTGCTGTGCTTAGTTGCTTAGTCCAACTCTTGGCCACCTCACGGACTGTAGCCCACCAGGATCCTCTGTCCATGGGTATTCTCTAGGCAAAGAATATTGGAGTGGTTTGTCTGTCCTCCTGCAGGGGATCTTCTCAATCCAGGGATCGAACCCAGGTCTCCCACATTGCGGGCGGATTCTTTACTAGCTGAGCAACAAGGGAAGCCCCAAGGGATGACATATAATTGTTAGTAATGTTCCTTTGTAGTCATATGTCCAAAGGAGTTTGAAGATGATTCACACTAGCTTATTGACATTGTTTCATTAACAACAGTGAGACTGATGATTTGTATCTGTCAAGACTCCAGTATAGACTCTATGGTTCCAAGATGTTGTGTTCATACATGGATAGTTTCTGATCCAAGAAAGGAAGCACTTACACAGCCCTTATACACAATCAGCGCTCTTGCCTGGATTCTCAGGTTTGAGGTCTTTAGCTATGAGGCACACTAATACTTTAATACTGGTTCTCTACTTTACCCTTTCCTATCAATAAATGTTAGATTTCTATGCGTTGTCATTTTGGGTCCTGTCATCTTTTTTCAGCAATTAATCCTGTCTAACTAAAACTATTAGTTCATTAACATATTCTATATTTCAACAATTTATGAGCACAATATTTTAAATTTATCATTTCTAAAAATTTGTATAAGCAACCCCATAATCAGGATATACTTCACTTCTCCAACCTAAAGTGTTTCTTGTGCTCCTTTGCAGCTGACCCCATCTGCCCCATACTAGGCAATCAGGCTTAGAAAGTTCCAATTCACTTCTCCCTTCTAGGAAAGCTGAATAGAACATGATTCCCAAATTTTATACCTACATGCACTGAGACACTACAGCCCATTTGCAAGGCTGTATTGAAATATTTTACATATTTGAATAAACACATATACCACATAAATTACAGCTGTTAAATTATTTGAATCTAACCACTTAATAAACAGAACTGCTAGGTGTTTCTTTGGTCTGAGGCATCATGAAGAAATTACTGATCATCAGTTCATCCTTTGGACTTAAGAAATTTGTGAATGTCTGATATTCATCTCACTGTGAAGAGGAAGGCAGATGTTACTGATGCCTGAATGAGGGGAAGCATATTGTTCACAGTTATATTGGCTGGAAGTAGCACAATAGCGACAACTAGCAATGAGTACATTAGATAAGAGTTGTTTCCTTCAGGAATCAAGATGTTCACAATCAGCGGTTGATGACTGAGACAGCTACTCAAGATCTCATCAGAGCTGTAGGCTGAACTGATCTGCTATCAGTAGTGCAAGGCTTCCATTGTCATGATAACAATATGACTGCCACACTCCCAGCATCACATCTGCTATCCAAGAAGGAAAAAATAAATAGAATAGCTAAGAGGCAAAATGAATAAGACATCCTAACAGTTTAGTCTGAATTTAAAAATGACTTCCTTAAAAATTAGCCTAGAGAATTCCTTTTGCATCTTATTGGCCTGAAAAGGGTTATATGACCATGCCTAACAGCAATAAAGAAAACGGAGTATTTTATTTTCTAGACTTTAGAGGACATCAGTTGAAAATGACTTTTGAGTGCAAATAAATACAAGGCAAAAGGAGAAGAGGGCAGCAGAGGATAAGATGATTAGACAGCGTCACTGACTTAATGGACATGAGTTTGAGCAAATTCCGGGAGCTAGCGAAGGACAGGGAAACCTGATGTGCCGCAGTCCATGGGGCCACAAAGAGACATGACTGAGTGACTGAACAACAAATATAAAACATCAATATCTTAATATCTCAAAATATTACTCCACTAAATGCTACTGCAACTTACTTGTTTCTAAATATGCTGTGCTGCTTATAAAGTAAGCTGCTCTGGTACAGCATAGGAAAATGTTATGAAACATTGTATTGCTTTCATTGGGAAGAAAGCATATAGTTTGTGAGCTGAAATAATTTTTTTTCCATTCTATAAAGGTCTTATATCCTATTATTGTCTTATGCCATCACCTAAAATCCAACTGAGTTCACAAAGTATTAATAATTGTTGTAAAAATCGTCTATTTGTTAGGGTTTTAATCTTTTGCATTTTTATCAGGATATTGTGTAATACTCCATGAGGCAGACTGCTCATTCCCATTTCTTCCACTTCACTGAATAATCGAATTTCTTGATGTAGAAGAATATAGATGGAAACTTGTCGATGATAGACGTTTAATCAACAACTGGAATTGGCTTTACTAGTTTCGGTTTATGATAAAATTAGAAACTACTGACAGGTATCAGAATTTTGAAGTTAAATTTAATACATAATAACTAAAATTTTCTGAACATGTCAAATTCTGTAAATACACTTGAAAGTTTAATTCATTCTTTTGGTATTAAATGGCATCAAAAAGAGAATTTAAGGCAGTGTTTAGATTTTATGTATTGAGCTTTATATTTGACATTTTATGGGACATTTATTATCTTGCTAGATGAATATCTTTTTAAAGAACTTAGAATAAACAGTCTGCATAAGAAACAAGTGTGCTGAAGACCATAACATAAAAAAGAAGGCAATAAATAGGGAATGCATTCAATAGTTAGTGTTGATTTTAAGTACATCATGAATCTTTATCACATTTCTAAGACAATTAACTCCCACTTGAAATTGGAAGCAGTTTTAGATATCAAAATTCAAGTAATTCTGAATGTCTTAGGGAGATTTTTGAATGTAGAACACATAATAATGCATAATCTAATTTTCCTACTCATTTCTTTATAGTACTACTAACCTGAATACCTTGGCCTTCTCTGTTGGCTCAGCTGGTAAAGAATCTGCCTGCAATACAGGAGACCTGGGTTTGATCTCTGGGTTGGGAAGATCCCCTGGAGAAGGGAACTGGCCACCCACTCCAGTATTCTGTCCTGGAGAATCCCATGGACTTTATAGTCCATGGGGTTGCAGAGTTGGACATGACTGAGCAAATGCATAGCCATAGCAACCTGAATACCTGTATTAAGTTTCTATTCATTCTGTGTCTTTGGAATAATTTAAATAGAGGCACTATAGCTGGCTAAATTTTTCAGCTACTAAAGCAATGGTTTTGTTCCATGTTATCCTATTTCCAAGCTCACCTATACCTGTGGGTCCCAATAGTAGGATATCCATTAACAATTAGTATTTAACCCTGGGACCTAGTGTCCTAGGAAGAAGAAAAGTACAAAGAAATGGAAGATCTATGTCAGAAGAGAGGCAAAGTAGACAGTCTGACACTTCTACGTTCATGAATATAAAAAGGGAAAAATGGAGACAGAGATAGATGGACGAGGTCAAATTCCAGGACTATTATTTCCCTGCAGTGCTTTCCTTGAAGATACTTAGCAGTTAAATTTTTAAAAATATACAGAAAGGTATGGGAGAATCTAGAACTTCTTGACTCTTGAGTGAGAGGAATAATGTGGAATATGAGTAAGAGGAGGACAAGCAGATAAGCCTGCAGTTGGACCTTGGTCATTTATGTTGTGTTGCCTGCACGTGGCAATCAAGGATTTGAAAGTTCCCACCAGCCCTGGTAAGAGGATGGAAAGTTACTGAAAGAACCAGTGGATCAGCAGATGCTAGGTTGGAGAAGGACTCGGGAACATAATTTTTATGACTTTTTTGTGGTGAAAATACCCTCTTCCACAGGAATTTCTTACACTGAAGGATGTACCAACCCATTTGGACATTTCTCCGTATTTTGCCCCATGTGTATATATAAGTGGCTATAGCCTGAAATGCTTATTTGCAATAGAATGTGGTGGAACAGGGTCCAAGAGACAGCACATGTCCTTTCTTAAAGGGTTGGAATTCACTCAAATCTAGGGAACAGTTGCCATAAAGGAGTGTTGGCCTAATGTTGCTTGCTATACATTCTAATGTTTAAAGAAAAATCATAAATCTTTATCATGCTTGGATCTTCAACATTTTTCAATAAGATCAAATAATCCAGTTTAAAAAGAAAAACAGAAGCCAAATTCAGCATATGATTCAGTAGCCACCAGTCTGATGACTTTGTGATAGAGAATACGCTGGTTGCTCCTTCACAAATCAGTTCTTTAAACCTGTGAGAACACAAAAATAATTCCTAAAATTTAGTTTAGCATCCATTTTTTTCCCCAGATAGGCAGGGTGTATGGCCCATACACATTTTCTATGTATTCCTGTTTTCATTTATTTTCAGCTACTGGAAAGTCTTGAGCTCACCCAATTCATATGAAATGTACATGCTTTTCTGCATCATTTCATGTATGCTTAAGCACTGAAATTCATAATCCAAGGCTATGAGTTGCTGTCAAATAAATTTTTTAGGTTTACCTGAAACAATCACAAATGAAAAGAAACATTTTTTCTTTTTTGTAGTTTATTTACAATATTTTCTTTTGTCTATCTTCGATATTTCACCCTGATGTCTCTATGTCTCATTTTTTTTTAGTTATGAGCATTTTATAGAACACTTTCTTTTCCTTAAAGATTAGAGTAACATTCTGAAATTATAAATACACTTCATTTAGTATCCATATAGATGAAAAATATCATTAACTTCTTAAATTCACTTCTATCTAATTTCTGTGCATACAAGAAGAGTGTACCAAACATATCTTTTCTTATTATTTGCTTTAAAAATATTAGTCCAAAGAAGTCTTATAAATAATGATAAACAGAAGTTGGAGTCACATGGCACCTTACAAATCCTTCTGATATAAAATAGAGCTCAATAATAAAAAATAAAATCCCCAGAATCAGAAATTGAAGGGAAAAACCCTCAAAGGCAGTTTGGCAAATATAAGCTTATATAATAGTGACTCATGAGCTGGCTAGTTCTAAAAATAAGCCAAGGAAATTGATAGTCATACCCTAATGTCCATAGTGATGGGGAGGGGAGACTTGATTTGGAATTATTTAAGATAGAAGCATTAAAACTGAACTCATTTATGGTAATTATGAAAAATTTTTAGCTATTTAAATCAGTAAAATAGTAGTTTCTGTTTAAAACTCTAAATGCCATGATTGGTTAGGTTTAAATATATGGAGAATTAAAAATGATGGTATATAATGTGTTTGGCATGTATGGATGTGAGAGTTGAACTATAAAGAAAGCTGAGTGCTGAGGAATTGATGCTTTTGAACTGTGGTGTTGGAGAAGACTCTTGAGAGTCCCTTGGACAACAAGGAGATCCAACCAGTCCATCCTAAAGGAGATCAGTCCTGAGTGTTCATTGGAAGGACTGATGTTGAAGCTGAAACTCCAATACTTTGGCCACCTGATGTGAAGAGCTGACTCATTGGAGAAGACCCTGATGCTGGAAAAGATTGAGGGCAGGAGGAGAAGAGGACAACAGAGGATTAGATGGTTGGATGGCATCATCAACTCAATGGACACGGATTTGGGTAGACTCTGGCAGTTGGCAATGGATAGGGAGGCCTGGTGTGCTGTGGTTCATGGGGTCGCAAATAATTGGACATGACTAAGCAACTGAACTGAACTGAATATGTTTGGGGAAATTGAAAACAAAGGGTTGTTAAGGTTCTGGTTATAGGCAGAAAAAAGTTGAAAGCATCTGTTAATGTTATATTTGTTATAAATGTGTGCTGTACTCTCTAGGAACAACCTTAAAACACAAAGTTTATGATATGCAACTTCTAACCAAAGAAGAGAAAAATATTTTTGAATATTTCATTATTTCATAGAGGGAAAATATTTAGAAAAGTAAATACAGAGAAAGTGTTAACTGGGAAATTGTATTTTAAAATAAAAGTGTATCAATAATTTCATAATATGCAAAATGATTCATTGTTTCCTTTAGGATTATTTAAACTGTATATAAAAGTTAGCCCAATTATATGCTGGTACAGATAGATAGGGAATTGAAAACTGACATGATGAGTCTTCGATTGCATTAAGTATTGAGACACATCATGGTAAAATTACAGAATATCACACAAGTAGAACAAATAAGCAGATGAGTACTTCTGACAGAAGGGGGGTCAAAGATCAAGAGCCTTACTCACACTGGACAGTTAGCTCCTTAAGAGCAGGGATCAATTCTTGTTTTTCTTTAAACGTCCAGTACCTCACTTTCAAGTTCTCTCTGACCTTGAAGAGCTTCCAAGGCAAAAGGAAACTCATGTTATGATAGAAGTATAAATTAAAGTGATGTAAGAGCAGAGAGGGCTTCCCGGGTAATGCTAGTGGTAAATAACCTGCCTGCCAGCACAGGAAACATAAGAGATGCAGGTTCAGTCCCTGGGTGGGGAAGATCCTCTGCAGGAGGTCATGGCAATCAGTTCCAGTATTCTTGCCTGGAGAATCCCATGGACAGAGAAGCCTAGGGGCTACAGTCCATAGGGTCATACAGAGTCAGACAGGACTAAAGCAACTTAGCACACACACACACAAGAGCAGAGAGGTGGAAAAAATTATTTTTAAATGTACAACGGAAAAGACAAAACCAAGCAAACAACATGTAAGATAAGATGAAGGATTAAAACAGGTAATAACCTCCTTAAGAGAATGACATCAACAAAAATATGGAGGCAAATACTCACATGAGGAAGGTTGGATTGTTCTATTTGGATGGATTACAGAGGGATGAAAGATGTAATGACACAGTAAGGACCATACACTGTCCACGACTAACATTAGGAAGAGCTGAAGAGCTGAGTTCCAATTAAAAGAATCTAGAGATTTTCCTAAAAGAAAAAAAAAATCAACAAGTTTGCTTTGTTGTTGTTCAAGCAAGGAATCGTTATGATGACATATGCTTTAAAAAAAAACAAAGGATATATTAAAAGAAAGAGTGCAGGTAAAATCTCACTGAAAAAGTCAAGAGAATAGTCCAGATGATTAAAAGGATACTTTTGTCTTTATGATGTTTTGAGTTTTGAGTACATCCTAAAGAGGTATTTGGTTGGGGGGGTGGCAGAGAGGGTGAACATTGGTTTAAACAGCCACAATTATTCCAGTATAGTACAATTGGTATGTACTATGGTATAGTACAATTGATTCTGAACTTTAGAAACTCAATATCATTGCTTTTAAGCTATGTAGTCACAGAAAATGTATTTTAAAGGTTAAATAACTGGATAGCAACTTTCTCGTCTTTATCTTTAAAATTCCTGGTGGCTGTGAGAATTAAACAAAATTAATAATTAAACAACCCAAGGTTTGAACCCAGGTCTGTGGAAAATTCTTAAAGAGATGGGAATACCAGACCATCTGACCTGTCTCTTGAGAAACCTGTATGCAGGTCAGGAAGCAACAGTTAGAACTGGACATGGGGTAACAGACTGGTTCCGAATAGGAAAAGGAGTAAGTCAAGGCTGTATATTGTCACCCTGCTTATTTAACTTATATGCAGAGTACATCATGAGAAACTCTGGGCTGGAAGAAGCACAAGCTGGAATCAAGATTGCCGGGAGAAATATCAACAACCTCAGATATGCAGATGACACCACCCTCATAGCAGAAAGTGAAGAAGAACTAAAGAGCCTCTTGAAGAAAGTGAAAGATGAGAGTGAAAAAGTTAGCTTAAGGCTCAACATTAAGAAAACTAAAGTTATGACATTTGGTCCCATCATTTCATGGGAAATAGATGGGGAAACAGTGAAACACATGTCAGATTTTATTTTGGGGGGCTCCAAAATCACTGCAGATCGTGATTGCAGCCATGAAATCAAAAGATACTTACTCCTTGGAAGGAAAGTTATGACCAACCTAGATAGCATATTGAAAAGCAGAGACATTACTTTGCTAACAAAGGTCCATCTAGTCAAGGCTAAGCTTTTTCCAATAGTCGTGTATGGATGTGAGAGCTGGACTATAAAGAAAGCTTGAGTGCTGAGGAATTGATGCTTTTGAACTGTGGTGTTGGAGAAGACTCTTTAAAGTTCCTTGGATTGCAAGGAGATCAAACCAGTCAATCCTAAAGGAAATCAGTGCTGATTATTCATTGGAAGGACTGATGCTGAAGCTGAAACTCTAATACTTTGGCCACCTGATGCAAAGAACTGACTCATTGGAAAAGACTCTGATGCTGGGAAAGATTGAAGGCAGGAGGAGAAGGGGATGACAGGATGAGATTGTTTTATAGTCCCCAACTCAATGGACATGAGTTTTAGCAAGCTTCGAGAGTTGATGATGGACAGGGAAGCCTGGCATACTACAGTCCCTGGGGTCACAAAGAGTCAGACACAACTTAGCAACTGAACTGAAACTGAATGGTAGCTTACCCTCCTAACCATCAGTCAGAGTTGAGCATGTTGAACACTTTCCTTGGGACCCAGAGACTAACATGTAGTTTTCTACCAGGTACTGATCATGGGCTCTCAGAAGTTCTTTCTTCCTCTTGTACCATCATGCTACATACTTTACACAATATTGTTCACAAGGTTGATGTCATTTTTAGAATGAGTTAACATTCTGAGTTAACAATAAGTTCTAATTTGATGCAACAACTTACAGCTATCTGACTGCATAGATAGAAGCAAAGTATCGAGAGCATAAGATATAAGTACTCTCTATTAGGCAGAACACAGGGGATTATACCTCTCAGATGGTGAAGAATCCACCTGCAACGCAGGAGACCTGGGTTCAATCCCTGGGTTGGAAAGATCCCCTGGAGAACTCAGAGGAGCCTGGTGGGCTAGAGTCCATGGGGTCAGAAAGAGTCAGACGTGACTGAGGACTAATACACTCTGTACATTATGATCCTACATTGTCTGCACAAATGTCTTGAGTAAAACAAAACATTTTTTGTAATGTTAAACACCTGGAAATAGGATCACAGGGTTGATATGAAGACTCAATTAGATCTTGAGTTAGGTACATTTGCTAGTGACTAAAGCTGCCATACAATAGAAAGGGCTGTGTTACTATCGAACAATTTTTGTACTAGTGAGTCTGCTCACATATATCCTGACTCCTTTAGGAGAAGACTGGAGGAAATATAGCCTAACTCAAAGACCATTGATTTTAGTCCTGTGATCTTCAGCAAAACCCTTTCCATTTTCTTTCTCTTTGCAGATATGGCTTTGCTATATAGTTTTGGGTATTTTAAACAGAAAAATCATTTCATGTTTATTAGAATCTAATGGAATTAGCATTACACCAGTGATTGCTACTTCTCAGGGGTCATTGTAGGGGGCTTTTACCTTCATTTGTTTAGTACTTATAATGACCCTGAAAATATTATTTTTACAGTTTTACCAGTGCCTGAATAAATGTCCATGATATGTTGTTGAATGATGAAAATACAAAATATTATGTATAATGTGTTACTAATTATGGAACCCAGTTCCATAATTCTCCACATTTACTCACTTGTGTACACAGCTATATACATGATACGCAGATGAAAATGGTCAGAATTAGGCACAGTAAAGCAGTCACTATATCTATATCTGGGTTATGGATTTTGAAAGCTTCTTAGTTTCCTTCTTGGACTCTTCTGATCCTCTAAATTATCTACAATGATGAGCATTACTTTCATACTCAGAGAACAATGACTGTATTAATAGTCATATGGCTTTATAGAAAAATAAATAACTCAAGATGACAGAGAGTAAGTAGCAAATTTGGCATCATTTCCTGACAAAGAAGCAGTTGAGGGGAGGGACTTCACTCTTAACTGAGTCCAAAATTTGGAGCTGTTCTTTGTCCCACTTCTTTTTCCAGCCCAGTTTCATTGCCATTGATTAGGGTACAGAAGGAAAAAGAATGGCCCATTCGCTTAATGATGACAAATAGCAGCTTTGGTCTTTACCTGGGAGGCTGTGGTAACCTGGGCCTGCCTTTTGTGTGTGCCTGTGGGCAGCAGGCAGGAATTCAGCGCTGGAGCTGGAGCCTGGCTGGACTCCAATTTGGCGTGTGTCTCACATTGTTTGGGGAATGCTTTGTGCAGGCAGAGACACACTCCTCTCCCAGGGCCTGGAGCTAAGGAAACAAAAGCTCCTGGTGCCAAGGCTACCGGCCTTATCTGTAAATCACTTATTCTTTTTTCTTGTCTCCTCAAGGGTGCTTTGACCTTAGTTCAGAGCTTGAGCAGGCACAACTCATCAATTTTTTTCACTGACAAGTTAAGAGACCAAGTGAATTTAGCCTGCCTGACTGTGGAAACTGTATCAGGTCTTAAATATGACCGATTAGAATCCATGCATACTGTGTGTGTATATGTATGTGTGTGGATGCATGCATATATATATATATATGATCATATATATAAATGATCAGTCATCAAAATTGTAAATGTACATGGGAATTAATTTGACTTCTTGATAGTTTCAAGCACATTAGCTGATTTGATCCTTTTCATGTCTCTGCACACTAGGGTGAAAGTGTTGATAAAAGTGAAGGGAGGACAGTAGGTCTTTATTTCCAATGTCCATTTACAGTGGAGAGGGCCACTAATGATTTTCAGCTCTACTTTCACATTTATAGAGGTGAAAATGAAAACTACAAAGAGGTAAGAAAACTCCTCAAGGTAAGAAAGCTAGTTCACTGCAGAATCAGACTAAAATAATAATCTCACTTTTAATTCAGTACTCTTTACACCAAATTTCTAAGGCATGGCTATCTTAGTACCATAGTTAGAGATTATAATTTATATAGTGGTTGGTATTTTAATGAAAGGAAAATGAGTGGAAAGTGTTAACAGGGATTATTTTTGTGGCAGGAGTTGATTGGTGATTTTATTATGTTTAATGCTATCTGAATTTTCTAAAATATCTGCTTAAATATTTATTACCTTAATGGTATGCATTTTAACACACATATTAGCCCCTACGTTGTAAGCATACTACTAGGGACTTCATACATCAATTTTGTCATTAATTCCTCATAACCCATCTCAATAATAGGTTCTTGTAAAAGTATGTTGAATATAATAGAATCCAAAAGTAAGAGCGTCCAGAGATGACTCTAAAAATCCCTCCTAGAATTCTTCCTGAAATGCCTGTGTGACTTCAGGTCCAAGATTATCCTAGTAACAGGAAGTGATTCCAGATAGGTCTCAAACTTTAATATTTTCCTAAGAAGCCACTGAACAATCTGAATAGGAAGATTTTTGTTGAGAGTGACTCTAGGCTACTCACAGGTCACTGGCCAGGAACCTTCACCCCATGGGGTCAACAAAGAGGCAGCTGAGTTGGTTGCTTTCAAAAATCTGTGCAAAGTAAAGAAAGACTTACAATGATCAATTATATCTACACCCGTTAGATATTAAACATTAAAGACTCCAAAGTGAATAGTTGAAGCAGAGGAATTTTGTGTTATGTTTCAAGTCTGCTTTTATTTATTAACATGCCTTCATCCTCCTTGGCATGCTGTCTGACATGCTGTCTGACACTGGGCCCAAGGTTGTGGTTTAAACGACAGTAGAAAGTCATTGTGCTTTGATGGGTCCAGAGCGTGCAGCCAATGTTAATAACTAATAGTACAGACTGAGCCTTGCCACACAGACCTTAAGAATTAACTGTCTCAAGTTGTGTCTAGGACAGGAAGGACCAAGGGCCCCTGTGTCTGGTCTGGTTTAGGCTCATGCTTTCTAGTGACACCTAGATTTATGTATCTAGCAATGGACATGCCTTGTTTGTTTCCCTTGAGTAAAATCCAGACACCCCTGTATAATTTCTTTTTGATACTGGATAAAATTTAAGGAGACCTGCAGAAAAGAGATTTCTTTTCCAGAATTTGTGTCTCTGGGTTTTAGGATACTTAAACCCGAACGTACACGCAAGTGGCAGCTTGCTTCTTGGCCTACTGCTTATCTCGTAAAGCTTTTGGCTCCAGAAACATATATGCTCAAGATCATTGAGGAAAAAAAAAAAAAAAACAGAAGCAGTCCAGGGAGTCCAGAGACACAGGAGATCATACCCCGAGTTCCACATTCCGTGTTTCCACAAGTTCCAGCTAGCTCAATGAGTGTTTGCTCCACGTACTCCTCTAAGGGGTCAGAATTAGGCCTGAGTGAAGAAGACTGCTGGTTGGCCCCAAAGTCTTCTCCACACCTGCACCCCGAGGCATCTAGGATCCCTCTGGAATGTGAATAGTCTTCTAAACTCGGTGAAATTCCAACTCTGCCTCCAGAGAGTTCAAATGTAAGTCAGAGTCAGAAGCTCCTGTTGTGCTCACTTAGAGCCAGAGGCTCTAAGAGCTGCTCTTGGTTCAGAACCACATGTGAAGGTCCCACAGACTCTCTGGTATAGTCTGGAGAAAGGAAGAGAAGAATACTCTCTATTGCTGACAAGCAGCTCAGATCTTCCCTCCTTCACAGAAGACGATGACTAGTTTTACCCCTGAAACATACCTCTGGCTTTGTTGCCTAGTAATTATGAGATTTCCACTGCCTATCTTGGCTCAGACCCCTGGCTATTGCCTGCCTGCGTGCTAGGTCATCACCTGGGTTATCCTCTCGTTGACCTAGACACCCATGTGCTGACATTTGTCTTTCTCTGGACCTATTTTCAGCTTTATCAGCCCTTCTTTATTACATACAGCTGGGCTTACCTTTCTCCGCTGCCTCTCCCCCCATGGACATCCAAGTAATCATCCTTGCTGTTTCACTACTGATGGAACTTCTGATCTATGTTTGTGATCTATGTTTTCAATCCAGGGAGTAGTCATTTGTCCATCAGATGCTATCCGTTTTAAGATGTTGGTGTTTAATAATCAGAATCATTCTTTAGCGTGTATGTAGATCAAGGAGAACCGCAAAGCCAGGACAACAGCTGTCCTGTCAAAATGAAGCAAACTAAACCAAATACTTGTTGGGGGTTCAATATATATAGGTCTCTGTCTAGATCACTGTGCTATCAGCAGGAAATTTTTGCTATTTCTATTCTGGTGATCAGTGGTTTCATCTGTAAAAAAACAGAAACAAAAACATAACAAAAACAAGAAAAGCAATTTGACTTATTGTACACTAGAGTCATAAGCACGACTCCCCCAAAACTTTGCTTTCGAAAAGGTAAACATGCATTAAAAAAATCAAACTTAAATGAGTAGATGGGCATCAGAGCAAAGGATGCACCTGTGGTTTGGGGAATAGGATTAAGAGCTGCCTCCAGTCCATTCTGTTTCCTCTCTGTATGGACTTCAAGTGAAGCCAGAGGTTGTAGCTGTACTTAATGTGCGTCTGGACCCTCACATAGTGTTTTTGACCACCCTATGGTGAAGCCAGCTCTTTCCAGGTATGATAAGTTCCTTCTCTGAGTCACTGTCCAGCCCTTGTTGACTGCAGATTTCAGGGGAATGAGAATGTTATCCTTGGAAGGATGCTTCTATTTTTCCCAGGACCACAAGTGGATTTATGAATAATCTGTATTTTTCTCAGCCCAACAAAACGTTGCACTTGTAATTCTTGCTTGAAATGCCATCCAAGTCAGATTAAATTGTGTCCTGAAAGGTGCAATCCAATTTCACTAGCTAACCTTGGGCGTCCCTGGTGGCTCAGTGGTGAAGAATCTGTCTGCTAATGCAGGAAATACAGGTTTGATCCCTGGGTTGGGAAAGATCCCCTGGAGAAGGAAATGGCAACCTACTCCAGTATTCTTGCATGGAAAGCCCATGGACAAAGGAGCCTGGCAGGCTGCAGTCCATGGGGTAGCAAAGAGTTGGACATGACAGCGACTAAAGGACAACAAACCATGACTACTCCTATCACATTTATGTGTTTTAAATTTCATTGATATTTTCACATTGATTATCTTACTTTATGCCCAGAATAGCATTCCAAGGCAAATGAGAGAGATTAGCATTTACCTAAAGTGGAAACTGCCACCCAAAACTAAAAGCACTTATTAATAGATTCACACAGGTAAAATCCATATTTCCTGACTCCAGATGAATGCTTTCTCTTCACAGTCTCAACTATGAAGTCAGATGTCAGAGTGCTATCAGCCTACAATACTAACTGACCACATACTATAATTATATGTATTGTGGTAATTTTATTATTTGCATACACAAAAGCAAAAGTATTATCCTGGTTTACCTCTCTATAATTCAAAGTTTGTATCTAACAAAGGAGAAAGCGTCTCACAGTGGTAATTGCTACAGTTCCCTAATGCCATTATTTTAGAAAATGTCTAACCAGGGCTAAGACTTCCCAGGTGGCTCAGTGGTAAAGAATCCATCTGCCAATACAGGAGAAACAGGAGACAGGAGTTCAGTCCCTGGGTCAGGAAAATCCCCTAGAGAAGGAAATGGCAACCTACTCCAGTATTCTTGCCTGGAAAACCCATGGACAGAGGAGCCTGGCAGGCTGCAGTCCATAGGGTCGCAAAGGGTCGAACACGACTGTAGCAACTTAACACAGCACTGCACAGCACAACCATGGCTAGGGCTAAACAAGTCTTTCCACTGGAAACAAGCCTCAATATTTGCGCACGTAAAAGGTTGATTTCAAAGTGTTGCCAGCAGATGGCGCTGTGCATTAGCAAACATCTTGCCTGGGGAAGTACAGCAGGATGGGGGGTTTAAGGTGGATGAGACAAGTATGATCTGAGGGAAAAATGGTGAATAAGCCAATATAGAAAAAAAAATGCACATTTATGTGGCTTAGAAAATGTAGGTTTAAAATGCGAGTTAACTTTTTATAAAGCTTTTGAAACAACTCTTATTTAGCTTATAACTAAGAATAGTGCTGGTGAGTCAAATGGAATAGAAATTCCGTTCACCCCAGTGGAGAGAATTCCCTAGTACAGAGAAAGGCTTGTATCCTCTGACATTAACTATATAAGCATTAAATGTTGCCCAGTTAGTTTCCAATATGAGTTGTTTCTTTTCTAGCCCTCATCCCTCCCCATCTCTCAGCTCTGTTCCTCATACTTAAAAACTCTCTTCTAAAAGTCCATGGGGTTGCAAGGAGTTCGACATGACTGAGTGACTGGGAAAAAAACCAAAACCATATTTCCATCTATTATTTAATAACTAGGTGCATCTCATATTTCCTACAAATGTCTTTTACAAGAGTAGGAAAGCAAAGGATTCTATTGATTTTATCTTGACATTCCTAACATTATACTTACACTCAGTAAATGTTTATTTGACTTTGAATAATTGATTAGTGAATCACACCATGGCCTAGTGATAGAATTTTCTGTACATGTATTTAGTCACCACTTTCAAATGCATTTATTGAGTTCCTCTTAGTCTCTTGGTCACAGAACTTATGATCTAAGAGAGGAAGTAATAGCTAATTGAACTCTAGTGTTGCAGGTGTATGATAGTGGAAGGATAGGATTCTATGAAAGGACAAGGGAAAGTTATTTCTTTTCAAGTTGATATTAGGGGTTAGGAGAGGTTTTTCCATAGAAATGAAGTCTACTTTTCTATCTGAATAATGAGTAAAGAAGTTCTATCTATTGAGAATATTCCAGGAAAAGAAAACATTTGAGAAAAACTAGAGATCAAGAAATATATCACTGAATACCTGAGTAACAAGGAAGTTAATTTTGCTTAAAAAGCACTCTGTGAGAAGGAGTGTCAGAAGGTAAGGTGGGAAATTTAGGTACTGTTAGGTATTGAAATTTGGCCTAATATTAAAATGAAATAATAATTCATGCTTGAGAGTGATGTGATCAGATTTATATTTTTCAAAGATCATTCTGGCTGAAGTGTGGAAACTAAGTTGTGTTTGTTGTAGGTGTGGTGGAAAGGAGTATGGTGCAATACAGGAAGCAAAGAGACCAGTTAGGGAACTGTTGCAAAACTGAAATGCTCTGATTATTACTAGGGCAGTGAACAGATCTGGAGAGAGAGTTAGGCCAGCAAGAAAGATTTTTAAGGGGCTGCCAACCTCAAAGTTCCTGGTGGCTAAGACAGTAAAGAATCTTCCTGCAATGCAGGAGACACAAGTTCAATCCCTGGATCAGGAAGAATCCTAATCCCTGAGGGAGGAAATGGCAACCCACTCTAGTATTCTTGCTTGGAGAGTCCCATGGACAGAGGAGCCAGGCAGGCTACAGTCCATGGGGTCGCACAGAGTTGGATGTGATTTTCGTTTTCTTTTTTTTGTTTTCAACCTGAAAAGACAAAGTTAAAAGTTAGTCATTTAGTCATGACCTACTCTTTGTGACCGCATGGACTGTAGCCCACCAGGCTCCTCTGTCCATGGAATCCTCCAAGCAAGAATACTGGAGTGGGTTGCCATTTCCCTTCTCCAGAAGGATTTAAAAAAAAAAATAATCCAACTATCCAAGCATCTCATCCTCTGTCATCCCCTCCTCCTCCTACCTTCAATCTTTCCCAACAGCAGCATCATTTCCAAAGAGTCTTTGCAGCAGGTGGCCAAAGTATTGGAATTTCAGCTTCAGCATTAGTCCCTCCAATGAATATTCAGTACTGATTTCTTTTAGGATTGACTGGTTTGATCTCCTTGCTGTCCAAGGGACACTCAAGAGTCTTCTCCAAAGCATCAATTCTTCGGTGCTCAGCTTTCTTTATAGTCCAACTCTCACATCCATAATGGGAAAACCATAGCTCTGACTAGACATACCTTTGTTGGCAAAGTAATGTCTCTGTTTTTAAATGTGCTGTCTAAGTTGGTCATAGCTTTTCTTCTAAGGGACTAGCGTCTTTTAATTTCATGGCTACAGTTACCATCTGCAGTGATCTTGGAGTCCAAGTAAATGAAGTCTCTTACTGTTTCCATTGTTCCCCCATCTATTTGTGATGGGACCAGATGCCATGATTTTAGTTGAGTTTAAGCCAATTTTTTCACTCTCCTCTTTCATCTTCATCAAGAGGCTCCTTAGTTCTTGTTCACTTTCTGCCACAAGGGTAGTGGCATCTGGATATCTGAGGTTATTGATATTTCTCCCAGAAATCTTCGTTCCAGCTTGTGCTTCATCCACCCTGGCATTTCACATGATGTACTCTGTACAGAAGTTAAATAAGCTGGGTAACAATATACAGTTTTAATGTACTCCTTTCCCAATTTGGAACCAGTCTGTTGTCTCATATCTTGTTCTAATTGTTGCTTCTTGACCTGCATACAGGTTTCTCAGGAAGCAGCTAAAGGGGTCTGGTATTCCCATCTCTTGAAGAATTTTCCACAATTTGCTGTGATCCACACAGTCAAAGGTTTTAGCATAGCCAACTAAGCAGAAGTAGACATTTTTCTGGAATTCTCTTGCTTTTTCTATGATCCAGCGGATGCTGGCAATTTGATCTCTGGGTCCTCTACCTTTTCTAAATCCAGATTGAACATCTAGAAGTTCTCAGTTCATGTACTGATGAAACCTGGCTTAGAGAACTTCGAGCATTAGTTTGCTAATGTGTGAAATGATTGCAATTGTGCAGTATTCTGAACATTCTTTGGCATTGCTTTTCTTTGGGATTAGAATGAAAATTGACATTTTTGAGTCCTGTGGCCACTGCTGAGTTTTCCAAATTTGCTGGCATATTGAGTGCAGCACTTTCATAGCATCATCTTTTAGGATTTGAAATAGCTCAGCTGGAATTCCATCACCTCCACTAGCTTTGTTCGTAGTGATGCTTCCTAACATGAGGCTTAGTGATGTTTACTGACATGATGATAGAGATACTTAAACAGCAAACTCAAACTTTCCACAGGTGGAAAGCAACTTGCCATTTTAGAATGGTGAATCTTATTATTTACTATGATTTTGCTTTGCTAACAGATACACAGGTTTGTAGTCAGAGATGACAGTTCAAGAAAATAAAAAAAAGGCAGAGCACTTGCCCCAGTGGTCATAATTCTCTACTCTCCTTTTTTTCAAAACGATGGTTGAACAGATATATAAGAATACCTGTCTAGAAGCTAAACAAATAATTCAGTTCAGTCAGTTCAGTCGCTCAGTCGTGTCTGACTCTTAGTGACCCCATGAATCACAGCACATCAGGCCTCCCTGTCCATCATCAACTCCTGGAGCCTACCCAAACCCATGTCCATCAAGTCAGTCATAACATCTAGCCATCTCATCCTCTGTCTTCCCCTTCTCCTCCTGCCCCCCAGTCCTTCCCAGCATCAGGGTCTTTTCCAATGAGTCAGCACTTCACATGAGGTGGCCAAAGTGTTGGAGTTTCAGCTTCAACATCAGTCCTTCCAATGAACACCCAGGTCTGATCTCCTTTAGGATGGACTTGTTGGATCTCCTTGCAGTCCAAGGGACTCTCACGAATCTTCTCCAACACCACAGCTCAAAAGCATCAATTCTTCGGCTCTCAGCTTTCTTCACCGTCCAACTCTCACATCCATACACGACTTCTGAAAGGGGTCCCTCAATGGTCTCTTGAGAATTATTAGTAGTAAAAGGATTAAAGAGAAATAGATGACATCAAAATATGTTTACACGATAGTAATAATAGCTCTCTGTAATTATTTGGATATAAGGGAGAAGAAAGAATCAATTGTGATGACTTCCAGGATTCAGACCCTGGAAACTGGATTATTCTCTGTGATAAGGAAGAGAAAGATCATGTTTGAGGTAGAATTAAGAGAGAGCAGATAAAGAGTTAAGATTGCATCTTTAACTTAGTGAAGAATTAAGTTTGAGTTTAAGTTTGAAGTATGTGTAATGTTTGAGTGGAAAGAGCAAGTAAAGCAAGTAAGTCTGAAGCTTAAGAAAGGGATTTGGGTTAAAGGTATGTATTTGATAATTAAAAACATAGGAATGGATTATATCACAAGGGAGAATGTGTAGTATAATATGCAACAGAGGATATGTGGACAAAAATATAAAACAATAAATTTAATGGCATTATATTAATAGATGTATTGGGCTTCCCTGGTGGCTCAGACGGTAAAGAGTCTGTCTGCAATGCAGGAGACCTGGGTTAGATCCCCGAGTTAGAAAGATGCTCTGAAGAAGGGAATGACTACCCACTCCAGTATTCTTCCCTGGACAAAAGAAACATTGGAAGTCCATGGAATGGCAAAGAGTCAGACATGATTGAGCAACTAACACTTTCACTTTCAAGAGACAGTTTAAATAAAGAAACCAATGTGTGTGTGTGTGTGTGTGTGTGTGTGTGCATGCGTGTGTGTGTGTGTGTGCATGCATGTGTGTGTGTGTGTGTGTGTGTGTACATAGACTGGATACTGTGAACCTGATAATCAGGGAGACCACATGTTTCTGAAATAGCAAGTCTTCAAGACTGCAGGATCCATTCTGCTATCCAGTGCTACCTCTAGCCTCTGCTTCCTTAAAAAATTTCCTATTTAAGAGAAACATTTAACAGAGAAGGTCGTCTCTGAGTTGATGTGTTTTACAGAAAGAATTCTGGCATACTGGAAGACAGGTTAACCCAAAGTTTGACCTCTTTTCATCTGGCAAATTGCCTTTTTCTGGGCAGGTTAGTTTCCCCCCCCCCCAACCTGCTGCTTCCAATCTTACTCCAGGTATGAAAGCAAACTTTGTCTCTGTGATCATCATTTTTGAATTTACTTTTATATTTTGAACTATTTAGGTCCATTGCTTTTCAATACATTTAAAGTTTTTTGTTGTTTTTGTTTACCCAGATATTTGCTACTGTTTCAGTGATGTAAAGGGATTTCATCTTTTGCATTTTGATTAGTGCTGCATTCTTGCAGTCTCCAAAGGCTCATCAAGATATTGCAAACTGAAAGTCTAGCAGTATTATAGTTTCATAATCTCAAGGGGTAAAAAACACTTTTGTTTTTTAGATCATACCATTTTGTATCATTTTTCACTGTCCTGAGCAAGCTTTCATATCAATCAAAGACAAAGTTGAATGAATCTAACAAAGGTTGCAAATTTTTAGTAACTTAGATAACCATGATGGTGTGGTCACTCACTAGAGCCAGACATCCTGCAGTATGAAGTCAAATGGGCCTTAGGAAGCATCACTATGAACAAAACTAGTGGAGATAATGGAATTCCAGTTGAGCTATTTCAAATCCTAAAAGATGATGCTATGAAAGTGCTGCACTCAATATGCCAGCAAATTTGGAAAACTCAACAGTGGCCACAGAACTCAAAAAAGTCAGTTTTCATTTCAATCCCAAAGAAAGGCAATGCAAAGAATGTTCAAACTACTGCACAATTGCAATCATTTCACATGCTAGCAAACTAATGCTCAAAATTCTCCAAGCCAGGCTTCAGCAGTACGAGAATCGCGAACTTCCAGATATGCACGCTGGATTTAGAAAAGGTAGAGGACCCAGAGATCAAATTGCCAGCATTTGTTGAATCACAGAAAAAGCAAGAGAATTCCAGAAAAACATTTACTTCTGCTTAGTTGGCTATGCTAAAGCCTTTGACTGTGTGTATCACAACAAATTGTGGAAAATTCTTCAAGAGAATACCAGACCCCTTTAGCTGCCTCCTGAGAAACCTGTATGCAGGTCAAGAAGCAACAATTAGAACAGTATATGGGACAACAGACTGGTTCCAAATCGGGGAGAAAATACATCAATGCTGTATATTGTCACCCTGCTTATTTAACTTATATGCAGAGTACATCATGTGAAATGTCAGGCTGGATGAAGCACAAGCCAGAATCAATATTGCTGGGAGAAATATCAATAACCTCAGATGTGTAGATGCCACCACCCTATGGCAGAAAGTGAAGAGGAACTAAGAGTCTCTTGATGAAGGTGAAAGAAGAGAGTGAAAAAGTCGGCTTAAAACTCAACATTCAAAAAGCAAAGATGATGGCATCTGGTCCCATCACTTCATGGCAAATAGATGGGGAAACAATGGAAACTGTGAGAGACTTTATTTTCTTGGGCTCCAAGATCACTGCAGATGGTGACTGCAACCATGAAATTAAAGGATGGTTGCTCCTTGGAAGAAAAGTTATGAGAAACCTAGATATCATATTAAAAAGCAGAGATATTACTTTGCTAACAAAGGTCTGTATAGTCAAAGCTATGATTTTTTTCCAGTAGTCATGTATGGATGTGAGTGTTGGACCATAAAGAAGACTGAGCATTGAAGAACTGATGCATTCAAACTGTGGTGTTGGAGGTGACTCTTCAAAGTCCCTTGGACTGCAAGGACATCAAACCAATCAATCCTAAAGGAAATCAATCCTAAATACTCACTGGAGGTACTGATGCTGAAGATGAAGCTTCAATACTTTGGCTATGTGATGTGAAGAACTTACTGTTTGGAAAATACCCTGATGCTGGGAAGGGTTAAAAGTAGCAGAAGGGGACGACAGAGGATAAGATGGCTGGTTGTCATCACCCACTCAGTGGGCATGAATTTGAAGCCTGGAGTACTGTAGCCCATTGGATCACAAAGAGTCAGACTCGACTGAGCAACTGAACAGCAACAAAGCCACAGAAAGAGTTTTGTAATTATTGATTTTGATTCTCTGCAAGGGAAAGAGTTTTTGCCTGTCTCTCTTGGAGCCTCTTTCTATGTTTGTCTCTCTCTTTCTTCATGGTTTTGTGATAACCTGCTATGGCTTAGTTCTCTCTGCATGTGGACTAAAGGGAATACTCGCCTAGGGCTCAGGATCCCTGGATTCTCTATTCCCCACTGCCTTTTTATATACCAGTGTCTTTTGCTTTCTGACCCTCCCCAGAAATTTAAGTAAATTATATCTAGAAGTAGTATAATCTCCAGAGTCTGTAAGAAAAAGGAAGAAGTAAAGGGCAGATAGTTTGTGTGGGACAGGAGAATAAGTTCCTGTCGTTCATATAAAATTTAGAAGGAAAAATTGTCCATATCGAAGCATGGGATATATAAATTCCTTCACTCCAGTATTTCTCTAAAAATATCTACCTTTTGTAGATGTCTACTACATCTATCATTCCATATTTCTAAGACTTCTTCCAAGATTCGTCAAGCCACTTTTGTGGGTTACCAGCTGCATGTGGGTGACAGCCTCAGAGAGTAGTAGTTGTACACAGTGTTTAAGAATGCAGGCTCTGTAATCAGATTTTCCAAGGTTTAAATCCTGGATCTACCCTTTCCTACCTGTGATCTCTTGGGTAGTTTGCCTAGTTTCCCTGTATCTCACTTTGTCATCTGCAAAACGGATACCTATCACCAACTAATACACCTACTACTGACACCATTGTGTAGTTGTGAGATTACATTCATTAATACATGTAAACTTTGGCATCAATGATTCATCAATAGCAAAGCAATTAATAAAGGGTTGCTACTACTGTTTATTTTAACTCAGTTGGAAATTGCTCAAGATTAACATTTTAAGTAATTGTGTCTTTATGCTCCCTTTTCCTTCCTTCCCTCCTTCTCTCCCTCTTTTCCAGCCTTCCATTCTTCCTTCCATCTTGCTTTTCCCTCCATTCCCTTCCTGTGACTTCCCTTCCTTTCTCTTTCGCCCCCTCTCTCCCCTCACATCTGTTTGTTCCTCTCTTTCTAGATAAGTATTTTAGGCTTGCACTTGGTTTCCAATACTTTGAGCCAATCTGGCTTGATCAAGCAGGCCAAGGGCCAGGGGTCTTGCTGAGCCTCTCTGGTGTCCAAGCTATAGCTCATTGCAAGCTCTATCGAGCTGCTGAGAGTGCCAGACACAGATTTCATTAATCCTACCATCAGTGGGTCTGAATTCATTGCAACTAATACACTACCTGTTTCTCTAATGATGCCAACATTTTCTTGACACTGTGTATGACCTCCTGTTATTTCTCAACAAAAGCTGGCAAGCATGACTCAGCAGTGAAGTAATAAAACAGCCAAGTGGGCCACAAACTGCTGAGTGCATCCATGCTGAAATGAACAGCACATTCCAAAGAGATCCATAGAAGCTAAGAAGGAAAAAAAAGTGAAAATACCAAATCACTTAGAGGAGATAGTAACCCTCTAGGCCCCTAGACTTACATATTTATCTTCCCTACATTGAAAACTAGGGTGACTGCTACCCTAGAATCCCTGATTATTCCAATACTAGTACTTCATTTTGATATGTCATTCACAACTGTCTCCATCAAACATTATCCTCACAAATGGGGCAAGTGTCTAAAATCTTTGAAGTTTCTGCTAGCAACACAGAGAGAAAGTAGCATGTTATATGAAAGAGTAAGTTTAGTTATAGATCAGAATGGGATGCAATCAGACTGGGAAGATTGGTACATGGTATAGTAAATAAACAAAAAAAGGCATAATTTGTTTAGCTTCAAAGGCTTTATCTTTTCCTTCATGATTTTTGTGAAAAAAATGGTATATTAAACCAATTTTCTTATTCTGTATCTTGCTCAGATAGATACCTCAGGATACCTCAGAAAGGTGAGGTATTTATTTTCTGGACTAAAACATCAGATTGATGAAGTATTTCTTAGCAGAATGATGCAAGGAATGTTCACAGAAAGGGAGACCATTGAGGCAAATACTTTGGAGAACTCATGTATTCACTCAACATGGTTTGAGGACAATACTATATCCCAAACAAAGGTAAATAATATAGGGGCAAAAAAAAAAGATGAATAATATGGAAACTTACTGGCCCTCAAAGATTCAAACTGTTGGAATTGCCATAAAGAAAATGTTCAGGGTTCTCAGGGAGAGAAAATCAGGAGAATCTGGCTTAATTTGAGGGGCATAAAAAGAGGTTTCTTGGAAGGAAATACTGCATTTGGCTGAAATCTGCAGAAAAAGATAAGAAAGTCTAAAAATGGAAACTGCCTTGAGGAGTTATTAATAAATTTATCAATGAGTGTGTGTGTGTATGTGCATGTGTGCGCACTCAGTCGTCTTCGACTCTCTGCAGCCTCCTGGACCATAGCCTGCCAGGCTCCTCTGTCCATGAGTTTTCCAGGCAAGAATACTGGAACTGATTGCCATTTCCTCCTCTAGGGGATCTTTCTGACCCAGGGACTAAACCCATGTCTCTTGCATCTCTGCATTGGCAGGCAGATTCTTCACCACTAGTGCCACCTACCCTTATCAATAAGGAAAACATAATTGTTTTCAAATAAATTTAGCTGAAAAGAGGAAGAAATTTAATGGCTTTGTTCCATCCAAGAGCACAAGCCATTCATTACTGTCATTGAAAGAAGGGAGCTAAAGGCCTTGAATTAATTGTTAAAATATAATGATTGTAATTAAAAACTCTTACTAAGGGATAATGGACTTAAATGTGTAAGAACGTTCTATATGTTCTTCAGTTCAATTCGGTTCAGTCATTCAGTCTTGTCCAACTCTTTGAGACCCATGGACCGCAACATTCCAGTCTTCCCTGTCCATCACCAACTCCAGGAGCTTACTCAAATTCATGTCCATTGAGTCTGTGATGCCATCCAATCATCTCATCCTCTGTTGTCCCCTTCTCCTCCTGCCTTCAGTCTTTCCCAGCATCATAGTCTTTTCCAATGAGTCTGCTTTGCATTAGGTGGCCAAAGGATTGGAGTTTCAGCTTCAGCTTCAGTCCTTCCAATGAACATTCAGGACTGATTTTCTTTGGGATTGACTGGTTTGATCTCCTTGTAATTCAGGGGATTGTCAAGAGTCTTCTCCAACACCAGAGTTCAAAAGCATCAATTCTTTGGCACTCAGCTTTCTTTATGGTCCAATTCTCACATCCATACATGACTACTAGAAAAAACCATAGGCTTGACTAAACACATTTTTGTCAGAAAAGTGCTGTCTCTGCTTTTTAATATGCTATTTAGGTTGGCCATAGCTTTTCTTCCAAGGAGCAAGAGTCTTTTAATTTCTTGGCTGCATAACAGTTCTATGAAGACCTATAAGACCTTCTAGAACTAACACCAAAAACAAAACAAAACATGTTTCTTTTAATATAAAAGAAGCCTAAATTCTAATTCTGTAAGATGATTCTTTGAGATACTAATCAGCCATCCTCTCCATCTTCTGGATTTCTGAATAAAGTTGATGTTTCTTGCCCCAATACTTTGTGTCTCGTATTATTGGCCTGTCATGCGTTGATCAGTACGAGCTTGGACTCAGTAACAGTCAGAGAACTAACAGAAGATAAAGTGATTGAATGGATATGAGTTTGAGCAAGTTCCAAGAGATGGTGAAAGACAGGGAAGCCTGGCATGCTGCATTCCATGGGGTCACAAAGAATCAGATACGATTGAGCGACTGAACAACAAAGTGGCTGAACACTCATTCTTAGAAACATGAGTGTGGAAATCAAAAGTTGGCAACTTAGTTAAGGCTGATTTTCGTGAACCAGCTTAGAACTGAGAGGAAATTAGGAAAACTTTCAGGTCCATGCCATTTCTGTTCTTTATTGTGTCCATCTTTGCATGAAATGTTCCCTTGGTATTTCTAATTTTCTCAATGAGATCTCTAGTCTTTCCCACTCTATTGTTTTCTTCTATTTCTCTGTATTGATCACTGGGAAAGGATTTCTTATCTCTCCTTGCTTTCTTTGGAACTCTGCATTCAAATGGTTATAGCTTTCCTTTTCTCCTTTGCCTTTAGCTTCTCTTTTTTTTATTTTTTTATTTTTATTTTTTTTCTCCTTTTTATTGTTTTTGCCATACAATGTCATGATATCACCATGGGTTTACAAATGCTACCCCTCCAGAAACCCCTCCCTCCCCCCGGGGAAATCTCGATGCACCAGCCCCGAGAATCAATCCTGGGCTGGCGATTGATTAGACATATGATAATTAACATGTTTCAATGCCATTCTCCCATATCATCCCACCCTTTCCCTCATCCACAGAGTCCACGAGTCTATTCTATACATCTGCGTTCCTTTTGCTGTCTCCCATGTTGGGTTCTCGTTACTGTCTTTCTAAATTCCATATATATGTGTTAATATACTGTATTGCTGTTTTTGCTTCTGGCTTACTTCGCTCTGGATAATGGGCTCCAGTTCGGTCCATCTGAGTAGAATTGATTCAAATGAATTTTTTTTTTAATGCTGAGTAATATTCCATTGTGTATATGTACCACAGCTTTCTTATCCATTCATCAGTTGATGGGCATCTAGGTTGCTTCCATGTCCTGGCTATTGTAAACAATGCAGCGATGAACATTGGGGTACACGTGGCTCTTTCAATTCTGGTTTCCTCGGTGTATATGCCCAGCAGTGGGATTGCTGGGTCATATGGCAGGACTATTTGCAGCTTTTTAAGGAACCTTATCTTCTTTTCTCAGCTATTTGTAAGGCCTCCTCAGACAATCATTTTGCCTTTTTGCATTTCTTTTTCTTTGGGATGGTTTTGATCACTGCCTCCTGTACAATGTCACAAATCTCTTTTCATAGTTCTTCAGGCACTCTGTTTATCAGCTCTAATCCCTTGAATCTGTTTGTCGCTTCCAATGTGGATTTGGAACATATATACACATATATGGAACATATTTGGAACACACTATATATGTTTTTATAAGTAGTTTTATAAGTAGTATGTTTTTATAAGTAGTTCATAAGAATGATTAAAATAATGAATAGCAGTATTGTAAACCACATCTGGGAAACTGGATTTGTAGCTGTACTTTCATCAAGTAACAATATCCAGAGTTGAAGTTTGTTCATCTCTAATTAGATGTTCTAACATTTGAATTGTTTTTATAGATCACTTTTTATATG
The DNA here is from genome assembly GCA_007570785.1 of Antilocapra americana. Classification (NCBI taxonomy): domain Eukaryota; kingdom Metazoa; phylum Chordata; class Mammalia; order Artiodactyla; family Antilocapridae; genus Antilocapra; species Antilocapra americana. Next base: position 26,665,396 of record ML664161.1, read on the forward strand.
CAACTTCTCAATTTTTGCAGCAACACTTTTTATACAGGTTTTATCAATTCTATTTACAGATGTAGAATTAAGATTCAGAGTGTTTGCTGGCTCAAAGTTGTCTAAACAGAAAGAATTACAAATCTTTATCCTCTCGTTCCAAATTGTATGTGCATTTCAGCACCTCATACATCCTCTGAGTATCAAAATTATATTGTATATATTTGAAAGTGCTTCATAAATGGTAAGGTGTTGCATACACATGAGGTACCATGTTGATCTCTAAAATAATTAATTCATTAATTAATGCATTTATTCTTTTGCTATTTTAACAAACCTTCTCTGAATACCTTTTCAATGCTTCCATCACTTCCCTAAATACTACGGGAATATGAAGTGCTACTTTGCTGTTTAGACTTGGAGATATATTTGGCATATATTTCTTTGTTATATCATTTGCAAGACAATCTTTCCTTAACAATTACTTTTATAATTTTCTACAGCCCAGAAGGACATTAGCAATTCAAGAGACTGAATTCAAGAGACAGAAGTCACTTAGTTATTGTCCTTAAAAGTACCTCTGCATTTCACTGTCATGTTTGATTGCACCTATTGGAATAAAAATAGATCCCTGAATGCTGGTATGTGCTGACCTAGTTAAGTATACATATAAAGGACAGCTTTTTCATTGGAGTGGATTCAAGATAAGCAGAAAATATTTATGTTCCACTTAAGTATTGTTGCAAAAATGGCAGCAAAGACACATGTAAATAGTTAAATTTCATTAAAATACAGTATTTTATCCATGGTGTTAACAGTAATGTGAAACCTACAAGTTCTGATAATCATAAAGAGGGTTAGAGTTTGTCAGAAGAGATTTTCAGTTAGTAATATTTCTTCTAGTATTTTTTTTGTAAATGCCTAGTCACAATCAATTTTGCTTATTGTCAGTATTTCTCATCTCTGCAATAAGGTTTATTTATCTCTTGGGACTGTATGACTTCATGATCCTCTAACTTGGCCTTGTTAAATTAGGTCCCAAAGAATTCCAATATTGAATTAGAAATTTCTCTGTTCTCCACCCGCTGTATTTCTGGCAGCAAGGAGCTATTTCATCTTAGATAACCCAGACTTAGTATAATGGGTAATGTTCATGAGCTAAAATAGAAAGTAATGCACCAGTGTTGGAAAGGATGATCCATGATCAGATTGTTCTGGTCTTTCTTGGTACTGTCTGTTGACCTACTTGGCAAGTTGGATTCAGTCTGCTTGTTCATGCATAACTGAGGTCACTTTAACATTAAAAGATTTGAACTCCTCTTCCTCTCATCCTTTGACCTAGTTTAAGCCTGTTGTTTAAACTCATGGGTCCAGAACCGTGGAGGATGTGTGAGTATTTACACATGTAACTGTGTATGTGTGTATATGTGTGCATGTGCTTACCCAAAGTGATGTGCATTTGAAGTGGTGATCTATTGAAAAAATGAGGGCAAGGTCTATGTTTACTATATCCATATTCAATAAGGGTAAGGACATATGTAAATGGGAAGCATCAAGTTAACATAGAATTCAATTAAGTGTGCATTGATTTTTAACATGTAATTATCATTTATATACCTCCTTTCAATGTGTTGAATGCCTCACTTCTTTTCTTAGATATGCATAAGAATACCTCAGGTATACATAGTTAAATGAATCCTAAGTGTGTTGGATCAAGAAGAAGCAGAACGTTTACAAGAGTAAGTGGTACAAGACCCTGAAATATGGCATGAATATAATGTCAAAATGACTATTGGCAGTTAGAAGAAAATAATGTTCTGTGTACTAAGTTGCTTCAGTTGTGTCCCACTGAGCAATCCAGTGGACTGTAGCCCACCAGACTCCTGTGTCCATGGGATTTTCCAGGCAAGAATACTGGAGTGGATTGCCATGCCCTGCCCAGGTGGATCTTCCCTACCCAGGGATCAAACCTGGGTCTCCTTCCTTGCAGGCAGTTTCTTTACCAGCTGAGCCACCAGGGAAGCCCCAGAAGAAAATAATGGCCCCCACCTAAGTGAAGTAGAAATACCAGAAATACTAAGGCAGAAGATGCTGCTGCTGCTAAGTCGCTTCAGTAGTGTCCGACTCTGTGCAACCCCATAAATGGCAGCCCACAAGGCTCTGCCGTCCCTGGGATTCTCCAGGCAAGAACACAGGAGTGGGTTGACAAGTGGGCATGCTAGAGTAGATTTATTAAATAAAGCCAGAAAGAACAATAGCTGATTATGTTACAAAAGAGAGCTCCCATGACTCTGTCGTCCCCTTCTCCTCCCACCTTCAATCTTTGCTTTAGGATGGACTGGTTTGATCTCCTTGCAGTCCAAGGGACTCTCAAGAGTCTTCTCCAACACCACAGTTCAGAAGCATCAGTTCTTCAGAACTCAGCTGTCCTTATAGTCCAACTCTCACATCCATACATGACTACTGGAAAAACCATAGCTTTGACTAGATGGACATTTGAGACCCTATGGACTGCAGCACACAAGGCCTCCCTGTCCATCACCAACTCCCAGAGTTTACTCAAACTCACATCCATTGAGTCGGTGAGCCATCCAACCATCTCATCCTCTATCCAAAAACATATAGATTTTCTTATCTACCACTTAAACTGGTTAGTTAGTTAGTGTTAGTTGCTCAGTCATATCTGACCCTGTGACTCCATGGACTGTAGTCTTCCAGGCACCTCTGTCTGTCCAGGCAAGAATACTGGACTAGGTTGTCATTTCTTTCTCCAGGGGATCTTCCTGACCCAGGAATTGAACCTGAATCTCCTGCATTGCAGACAGATACTTTACCATCTGAGACACCTGAGAATACTGATGATATAATTTCAGAAAGAGGAAACTATACCAAAAGAGATATAGAAGTGAGCATAAGACTCATTACATTCCTTCTCACCTGGAATCTGCCAACATGATTGAGTAATACAGATGAAGCACCAACTTGAAGATGATAACCAGCAAAGGTGATATGTTATCCTCCTGGATGTGGTTTACGTCATAAATCAGTGATCTATTTTATGGTGCTGCTGCTGCTAAGTCACTTCAGTCATGTCCAACTCTATGCAACCCCATAGAAGGCAGCCCATCAGGCTCCTCTGTCCCTGAGATTCTCCAGGCAAGAACACTGGAGTGGGTTACCATTTCCTTCTCCAATGCATGCATGCATGCTAAGTCGCTTCAGTCGTGTCTGACTCTGTGTGACCCTATGGACAGCAGCCCCCCAGACTCCCCCATCCACGGGATTCTCCAGGCAAGAATACCTAGGCCTCCATTAAGTAAAATACGTAGGTCCCATATCAAGGAGGTAAGAATGGTCCATTTACCCTCACTCCCATAGATTCACTTGAAGAATCTGTGCTATATTCTCCATTTTCTGGATGTCCTCTTTTAGAGGAGGGACACCTCCATAAGAGATACAGTAAGAGTTTCATAGAACCTTATGCTGTGGTTATTTCTAAGTCATTTGGGTTCTTTATGCTAAGAGATTAACAGACAAGAAAAAGAAACAATTGTATGGGTAGTTTATCCTAGTTATCAGGAGGAGACTGGGCTACCATTACAAAATGGTTATATGGAGGAAATGCTTGACATCTGTCTGACCAACTGGAATAACAGTATTCTCTTGCCCAATTTAATGGTAAATGGACAAAAGCATCAGCCAGAGCTATTTATGGTAGGAAGATCATGGTGACCAGCACATCAGATTACATAAGAATGACATTCTGAGTCACTACAAAGTAAGTCTCATAGACAGGCAGAGGTGCTAGCAGAAGTTTAGGGTGCAAAAAGAATGGATAATAAGACATATAATGAGCAGTTGCAGTCCCAAGATGAACTTCTTTGTGAACGTTGAATTTTTTAAATTCTTCTGAGGTTTAACAGGAAAAAAAATAAAGATAAACCAAAATATTATAGGAGACATTTTCCTATGAAATGAACTTATTGTTGATACAAGTGAATCTGAGCAGTGCAAGAGGTACATCTTAAGGAACATTATGAGTGATTCAAAGTCACTTTCAGGGTTAAGGCATTCATTCCCTTAACTCTTCAAAGATGGACTTCAGCTGAAAGAAGCTGCCACACCCAAGATTAATTCTACTTTGAAGGTTGGGGTACAAAAACTAAGTTCCTTACTTCAATTTTGAACGACCAGCTCAGCTCCAGAGTTGCCCATGTGTTTGAGGACTTTGTTTTAACCGGAGCACCATTTTTTTTTTCTTTTCCTGAATGTGCATATACTCCCTTACATGTTTGTTCCTGAGAATATACCTAAGAAAATCCCCTGCATGCAAATTTCTGTTTCATAAAGAAAATGACTTAGAATGCAAGGTCGTACAGACTATACATGAAAAAGTGAATCAGAAGTCAGATTTCCAGACTGCCACTGCAGTGTTCTTTCCTCTACATCTCATAGCTAGATCTTTTCAATAAGTTTTTTTTTCATTTATGCAAATCTTTAGTTACATATAAGTTATCTATTTATAAATCTGTGTCCCAAACTAGGATAAAAAGTTTTTGAGGACAAGAGAATATATCATGTGTGCATTTATTTCCTAAATTGAGCAAATTTAGTGTCTCGTTTTAACCACTCCATTAACATTGCATTTGTTAAATAGTTACCTTGACAGATGAACATTTTCCAGTTTATTTGAAAATTAAGTTTATGATACATCCTATTCAAATATTATATATTGAGTGGGTTGTTAAAAATGCAATGTTGAATGGGTCTCAATCCAGGATGTAAGTATTCATGAGATAACAAACAAACAACAACAACAACAACAAAACCAAAACAAGAGGCTGATCATGTGTATCCTGCCTTTTCTGTAGGATTTTAAAATTTTGTACATGTGACTAGGTTATGATTTACATAATATCTACCAGCTTTTAGAAAACAACTCCAGAATTAATTCTCTCCCCTCTGCCTTTCTTTCATCTGTGAAACTGCACAAGCTAATACCAGAGAGAGAGCAGTAAAGAATAAGAATTCATACCCAATTATAGATTTTCCCACAGAATTAAATAAGATCAACAAAAACATTGCACATAATAAATATTTCAACTAGAGGTTTTCACCAACACATTATTCTTTTGATTGTCAAATAAAATCTTATTTTTGTTTCTTCTGGGGAAAAAATAATACAATCCTGTCCTTTCTGGCTTTCCTTTCTATTGCTACTGCCAAGGCTAGGATATTTGCATAACCCCTTATTCCACTTCCTCCTTATTGCCTCCTATGTTTATTGATATTTTTATTTTCCTAAACTATAGTTATGAATGGGTAGTCTTTTTTCCCAAAAGCCTGCATGAACCCTAATTTTCTAAAAGATAATTCTAAACCCCCATAACATGTTTCTGGATAAATAGAAAGTTCTCTACACATTTTTGCCACCATCACTCTACTTCATGCACCATAAATTCCTTCCTGAATGATTTTTTTCTCATTATTTCCTTTCCTGTCAAATGTTCTTCCAGCTTCCATTAGTCAAATGCCACTTCATCAATCCTTAGTCCTTATTCATACTCTTGCAATAACTGTCTGTCTTAATATGGAATTAAACTCTTTTTATATTCAGTCTCCTCATTACTATTTATATTGTCTTATGTAATGTACCATTTAAAAACATATATATTATGCTTATTAGTTTTGTCTTATCTCCCACGCTCATTGCTTTCGCTTTTCCCTCAAAGGATAGACTAGTTTGTAGTGGCTAGGAAGTAACTTCTGCTAGGTGAATGAGATGCAGATGAATGCTGACAATATAATACCTGAATAAACAGCCACAGAACTAACTTGTCTCCCCTAAGACATAAGTGTCAAGTGTATTTAGTGACACCTAGATGGTAAATCATGTAAATAATGAGAAGAGAGTTTACAAATAGAAGTGTTTTCAACAGAAATTGAAAAGAAGGAAATTCCAGGGAGAGAAAAAAATTGGCACAGAAGCGAATTTTTTCCACTTGCCAAAATTTCATACCCGAGTTCAATGATAGAAGCAAGAAATTACAATATAGCATATTTCACAAATTCACTGTTTTATTTAATAATGACATTAAGATTAAGCATAATTCTAACCTATAACCTGAAAATATCTATCTGTAATTTCTGTTGTGTGTTCTTTTGTTTTATGATCTCTTAAATATGTCATATAAGTTTGCTTGCTTTCCAGATGTTCAATATTTTAAAGTGAGCTATAGTGTGGCTTTAATCTTAATCTTTACTACAACAATGCAAATCAACCATAATTACACATACATTTCCTCTCTCCCTATCCTCCTTTCCTGCCTCTATCCCATCCCTACAGGTCTTCACAGAGCACCATACCCTGATCCCTTTGCTACACAGAAACTTCTCACCAGGTAACCATTTTACACCTGATACAATATATATACTGATGCTACTTCCTCCATTTGTCCCTCTCTCTCCCTCCTCCATTGTGTCTACAAGTCTATTACCTACATTTATATATCCATTCCTTCCTTGCAAATAATTTCATCAATATCATTTTTCTAGATTCCATATACATCCATTAATAAACTATATTAGTTTTTCTCTTTCTGACATACTTCACTCTGTATAACAGGTTCTAGCTTCTTAGTAATTGAGATGCTATTTCGGGGCAGATTTCAGCACCTTGGTCAGAGCAATAGGATTAAGAATATTTTAATACATTTGCACACCTTGGGTACAACAGAGTAACCATTGTTCCTCTATACTAACAAATACATATTCAAAAGTAATTGGCAAACAGTTACAATAACCAATTATAGTCATTCTCTAAGTATCCATTAAAGTCTTCAACAAGCTTTATCTTAATAATCATCCTTTTAAAAGAAATCATGTCACCCTCAAGTTGAAGAAAATATAAAGGTCATCTTATCCAAATTCCTACCTCCCTTTATGTATGGGAAAAGATATCTACTTAAATTATTATTTAAGAATAAAACATATATAATAAAGATAAAAGAAATACAATATTTTAATTTTTGTAAAAAAATATACATTAGTGTGTAGAAGAAAAGACAAAAAATATGTATATAGAGGTGTGCACAGTGGTTTCAGAGTCATGATTGTTCTTTCTGCTTATCTTTGTTTTCTAATATTTCTCACATAAGCATGTGTGATTAAAAAAAAAAAGAACAAATGATTCGTAAAAATACATCATTAGCTTGCCCTCACAATGCTAAAGGAACCAAGAGCCTTGGTAGAAATCATAGATTTAAATACATAACATATCTTAGAGGTCCAAGACATATTGATGGTTGAAGTGATAATATAGGTAAAAAGACAAATCTGAGACCATAATGATGCTGTGAGGAAGACCCAAATTTCATTGACCATTTTTCCCACTCACAGTCTTTGTTCCTTTCTAAGTGATCTACTTTCTCTTTGTACTTGTTACAGGAGTTACATAGGCTTCTCAGGTGGCTCAGGGTAAAAGAATCCACTTGCCAGTGCAGGAGACACAGGAGATGCTGTTTCAATGCCTGGATCAGGAAGATCCCCTGGAGGAGGAAATAGCAGTCCACTCCAGGATTCTTACCTAGAGAATCCCATGGACAGAGGAGCCTGGTGGGTTACAGTCCATGGGGTCGTGAAGAGTCAGACACGACTGAGTGACTGAACATGCAGATACCCACACAAGTCTCTGTCTTGGTTGTTGTTGTTCAGTCACTCAGTGATGTTCAACTCTTTGCAACCCCATGGGCTGCAGCACTCCAGGCTTCCCTGTCCACCACCAACTCCCAGAGTTTGCTCAAATTCATGTCCATTGAGTCAGTGATACCATCCAACCATCTCATCCTCTGTCATCCCCTTCTCCTCCTGCTTTCTATCTTTTCTCACCATCAGGATCTTTTAAAATGACTCGGCTCTTCACATCAGGTGGCCACAGTAGTGTAGCTTCAGATTCAGCAGCAGTCCTTCAAATGAATATTCAGGGTTGATTTCATTTAGGACTGACAGGTTTGATTTCCTTGCTGTCCAAGGGAGGGACTCTCAAGAGTCTCCTCCAACACCACAGTTCAAAAGCATCAATGCTTTGGTGCTCAGCCTTCTTTATGGTGCATCTCTCACATTCATACATGGCTACTGGAAAAAACATAGCTTTGACAATACTTACCTTTGTCGGCAAAGTAATGTCCCTGCTTTTTAATATGCTATCTATGTTGGTCATGTCTTTTCTTCCAAGGAGCAAGCATCTTTTAATTCCATGGTTGCAGTGACCATCTGCAGTGAGTTTGGAGCCCAAGAAAATAAAGTCTGTCACTGTTTCCATTGTTTCCTCATCTATTTGCCAGGAAGTGATGTGACTGGATGACGTGATTTTAGTTTTTTGAATGACAAGTTTTAAGCCAGCATTTTCACTCTCCTCTTTCACCTAAATCAAGAGGCTCTTTAGTTCGTCTTTGCTTTCTGCCATAAGGGTGGTGTCATCACATATCTGAGGTTATCTCAGCAATCTTGATTCCAGCTTGTGCTTCATCCAGCCACTCTGCATATAAGCTAAATAAGCAGGGTGACAATATACAGCCTTGATCTACTCCTTTCCCAATTTGGAACCAGTCCATTAACTGCTCCATGTCCGGTTCTAACTGTTATTTTTTGATCTGCATACAGGTTTCTTGGGAGGCAGGTAAAGTGGTCTAGTGTTCACATCTGTTGAAGAATTTTCCACAGTTTGTTGTGATCCACACAGGCAAAGGCTTTAGTATAGTCAATGAAGCAGAAGGAGATGTTTTTCTACAATTCTCTTGCTTTTTCTATGATCCAGTGGATGTTGGCAATTTGATCTCTGGTTCCTCTGCCATTTCTAAATCCAGCTTGTATTCCTGGAAATTATCAGTTCATGTACTGCTAAAGACTAGCTTGGAGGATTTTGAGCATGACCATGCTTAGCATATGAAATGAGTGCAATTGTGCAGTAGTTTGAAAATTCTTTGGTATTACCTTTCTTTGAAATTGAAATGAAAACTGACATTTCCCAGTCTTGTGGCCACTGCAGAGTTTCCCAAATTTGCTGGCATATTGAATGCAGCACTTTATCATCATCTTTTAGAGTCTGAAATAGCTCAGCTGGATTAAAATCAAAGCTCATTACCTCTGCTAGCTTTGTTCATAGTGATGCTTCCTAAGATCCTCTTGACTTCAGACTCTAGGATATCTGGCTCTAGGTGAGTAATCACACCTTATCTGGATCATGAAAATCATTTTTTGTATAGTTCTGTGTATTCTTGCCACCTCTTTTTAATATTTTTTGCTTTTTTTAGGCTCTTTATTGTGCTCATCTTTGCATGAAATGTTCCCTTGATATCTCTAATTTTCTTGAAGAAATCTCTAGTCTTCCTCATTCTATGGTTTTCCTCTATTTCTTTGCACTGATCACTGAGAAAGGCTTTCTTATCTCTCCTTGCTGTTCTTTTGAACTCTGCATTCTAATGGATATATCTTTCCTTTTCTCCTTTGCCTTTCACTCTCTTTTTTTTTTACAGCTATTTGTAAGGCCTCCTCAGACAACCCTTTTACCTTTTTGCAGTTCTTTTTCTTGAGGATGGTTTTGATCTCCACCTCCTGTCCAATGTTATGAACCTCTGTCGATAGTTCTTCAGGCACTCTGGGTATCAGATCTAATCCCTGGAATCTATTTGTCAGTTCCACTGTCTAATCATAACAGATTTGATTTAGGTCATGCCTGAATGGCCTAGTGATTTTCCCTACATTCTTCAATTTAAGTCTGCATTTTGCAATAAGGAGTTAATGATGTGAGCCATAGGCAGCTCTAGGTCTTGTTTTTGCTGACTGTATACAGATTCTGCATCTTCAGCTACAAAGAATATAATCAATTTTATTTTGGTACTGACCATCTGGCGACGTGCATGTGTAGACTCTGGCTTGGTAGGGTGTTAGAATTGTGACAGGAGTGATACAAAGGAAAAAGGTGTTAAAATTCAGGGTTGATATTGAAGATATTTCTGAAGATAGTAAGATCTACAGGGAAAGAAAATTACTTTCCAGGCATGGTTGCAATTAATAGGATTAATCATAGGCAAGTTGAAACAGAAAAAGAAGGGAGGAAGTAGAGGGAAAACAAAGTAGATGATCAGGGATTTGTTACAATATGTGACTTCTTAGAGAGTAGAAGCATGCTAAGAGTAAGATGAATGACAATGACATAAATAATAAAGGTTCTGACCTGCTTTTTATTTAAGATTCTGGATAAAAATTTAGTTCTAGGCTCCCTGCCACACAGCAAAGTAAACTTGACTCCTTCCCTAGAAAAAGTTGTATATTATACAACATTTTGTTTATCTACACATGCACATGTGGATTCCTGATCATTGTATACTAGAGACTTTGGCTGATTTTCATCTTAATCAATTAATACAAGCAATATCTAAAACATAATAAATAAAGATTTTGATATTAATTTTAATTGTAGTGTTGTAGAGCCTAAGTGACTCCATCTCAAAAAAAAACAAAAAAGGAGCCGCCATCTTGTGATAGAAGGCAACACCCAAGTTCCCCCACCCCCAGGTCACCACCCTAGACACGACCAATCATAGTGTGCCAAAGATATGCCAATCAGGGAACTGCTTGCGGTTAAATATACCTATCAGGGGCTAGCGCACCTAAAGCCCCTGACCTCCCCTCCTGTCTTGACCAATCACAGAGAACCAAGATACATCACCCCGCCTGTAGCCATTTTCCTTTTGTCTTCTCCTTTTGAAAGCCTTGTACCAAGCGGCTCGGGGCCGCTGCCCTCACTCTGCTGTGTCGGGGTGTGTGTGTGTGTGCGTTCCAGACCCGGGTCTACAGTAAAGTCCCTCTTGCGCTTGCATCGATGTATGGCCTCCTGGTGATTTGTGGAGATCATGACCTGGGCATAACAGTGTTATTTTATTCAAAAGTGATGAAGAATTAGGAATGCATAATTGGATGGTGAATAAAATGACCTCATTAACTAAGGAACTGGAATGCTTATTTCCTATGGCTTAAAAATCATCTCATCTGGGAAGAAAATAGCTCAAGTGTTTATTGCCTAAATGTTTAACTTTATTATATAATAGGTTTTTCATTTTTATTCCTTGGCAATTCATTGCTTTGGGACAATAAGAATCTATTACATGTTCAGCATCACAAACTCCATTCATTATCTTTTGCTGTCATTTCTCTTTAGATTTTTTGCAAAATGTTTTTGTTTGGATATTAACAGAAACATAAACCAGAAGAAAACATGTCATCCAATTCCATCCTCAACTGGCCCCACCCAAAAAAAGTTTGTATTGTTTATCTCATTTCTGCTTTTTGCTTTGTTCATGTATGTATTTTCATTAAATTGTTTCATATAATGAGGCTATAATTATGTTTTATTATAGTATTTTTATTATTTAACATATATTTCTTAGCCATTTCCTTTGTATGTAAATATTACATGCAAAATACATAAGCAAATATGCATATATAAAAATGCAGTGTATTTTCAACAAAACTTTTACAGCTGTAATTTGAGGGTAACTAATAGTATAAGAAAAGTTATTGATTAATATTTTGCACAGAAGCAATGTTTTACACTTTCATCAAACTAAAAAATTAATTTGCAAGTGACAATAGAAACAGCTTTGGAGAAAAAAACAAATTGATATTGCTTCAATTTCTAGAAAGGTTATCACTTTTTATTAATATTTTAAGCAAATAGAGAAAACACAAAAGGAAACTTCAAAATATTCACATATACAAAGTGAATTTTAAAACACTTAAATCAATGCCCATTTTTGGATATAAATCAAAAACAACTGTTCATTTCAACTACCTGTATCCCCATAACTTTGTCTTTGAAGAGTCTGCCTGACTCTTGTCTTGAGTAATTAAGAGCATTTTTTTAAAAAGTCTATAAAAATTGGATTTCTTTATGAGTTACTATATCAACATCATGCAAATAGGCATGAAAATTATGATTAAATTATTTTAAGGATGCAAATAACATGTTTAAATTATTGCTTTTACTCTTTTGAATGCTATAGGTGGTACCCACTTCTATTATTAATAATACATCTGTAGAGTCAGTAGTAGGTTTCACTGTACAGAAATCTCTGCTAGATTACAAAAATATAGATTTTACTTCATAAAAAAACTACTCTGAAGTCACTCAGCTAGTGATCATTCCCTGAAAAGACCTCACCTTTTTCCTTCTGGAGGTTCTCTTCTCTTTTCTTTATTTTCCTCCTACATCTAGCTTTACTGACTCAATTCTAACTTAATATCCAATGAATGTCTCAACGTGCCTCCCATGACTCCTTTCTTACTTTCTCTCCACTCACCAATTTGCAAACTCTTTCGATGCACAGGCCATATTCCCTGGAACATTAAATTGCACTTTGAACATAAGAGGAAAATAGAAGGTATTTACTTATTTGAATCAATAGAAATGTTGTAAAAGTGGCTTTAAGATGTAACATTTTATGCAGTATGAGGTTTTTTTACTCGAGAATTAAATTGGACAGACATTTACTCTGTGTGAAGATTGTGAGAAATGACAGAATCTTAACTTACACATGATTCTTAAAAATTAAAAGATGATGTCACAAACTTATGAGACAGGGAAATTATTTTCTCCATTTTATAGGTGAACACACTGAGGCTGAAGAAGGCTAAATTAATTCCTGAGGTACTACAGTTGTGAGAGAAGAAGCTCCATTTGTTGACTAGAGTCCTTTCTTTTTCCATAATATCACTGAGATGTAGGAAAGAGGAATGTAAGTCTTCTGTCTGTGTTCTGATCTACTAACACAAATAAATGTAATCATTAGTGTAGATACTAAACAATCTTCCTGAAGTCCTTTCCAAGGCCAATGGAAGGATGTTCTTAAATTTGTTAGAGGGTTATTTTGGAGGTCCAGCCCTTTCTCTTCTTTTGTTAATAACAGGACAGCTCACAAGAAACCTAATTTATTCTTTGCTATTTCCAAAGAGTGTATATTCTACAAAGCTACAGTCATCAAGACAATATGGTACTGGCACAAAAACAGAAAGACATACCAATGGAATAAGATAGAAAGCCCAGAAATAAACCCATGCACCTATGGGTACCTTGTTTTTGACAAAGGAGGCAAGAATATACAATGGGGCAAAGACAATCTCTTCAATAAGTGATGCTGGGAAAACTGGAGAGCTACATGTAAAAGAATGAAATTAGAACACTTCCTAAAACCATACACAAAGATAAACTCATAACGGATTAAAGACCTAAATGTAAGACCAGAAACTATAAAACTCTTAGAGGAAAACACAGGCAGAACACTAAACATAAATCAAAGCAAGATCCTCTATGACCCATCTCCTAGAGTAATGGAAATAAAAACAAAAGTAGATAAGTAAGACCTGATTAAACTTAAAAGCTTTAGCACAGCAAAGGAAACTATAATCAAGGTGAAAAGATAACCCTCAGAATGGGAAAAAATAACTAGTAAAGAAACAACTGACAAAGGATTAATTTCCAAAATACACAAGCAACTCATATAACTCAATACCAGAAAAACAAACAACCCAATAAAAAGTGGGAAAAAGACCTAAACAGACATTTCTCCAAAGAAGGCATACAGATGGTTAACAAACATATGAAAAGATGCTCAACATTGCTTATTAATAGAGAAATGTGAATCAAAACTACCATGAGATATCACCTCACACCAGTCGGAATGGCCATCATCAAAAAGTCTATAACAATAAATGCTGCAGAGGGTGTGGAGAGAAGGGAACCCTCTTGCACTTTTGATGGGAATGTAAATTGATACGGCCACTATGGAAGATGGTATGGAGATTCCTTAAAAAACTAGGAATAAAACCACTCTATGACCCAGCAATTCCACTCCTAGGCATATACCCTGAGAAAACCAAAAAGACACATGTACCCCATCTTGAAAAAGACAGATGTACCTCATTGTTCATTGCAGCACTGTTTACAATAGCTGGAACACAGATGTCTGTTGACAGATGAATGGATAAAGAAGATGTGGTACTAATACACAATGGAATATTACTCAGCCATAAAAAGAAACACATTTTAGTCAGTTCTAATGAGGTGGATGAACCTAGAACCTATTATACAGAATGAAATAAATCAGAAAGAGAAAGATAAATATCGTATACTAATGCATATATACAGAATCTAGAAAGATGGTACCAAGGAATTTATCTGCAGGGCAGCAACGGAGAAATAGACATAGAAAATAGATTTATGGATATGGGGAGAGGGCAGAAGAGGCTGAGATGTATGGAGAGAGTAGCATGAAAACTTACATTACCACATGTAAAAGAGATAACCAACGGGAATTTGCCCTATGCCTCAAGAAACTCAAACAGGGGCTCTGTATCAACCTAGAGGGGTGGGATGGGGAGGGAGATGGGAGGGAGGTTCAAGAAGGAGGGGAGATATATATATACCTATAGCTGATTCATGTTGAGGTTTGACAGAAAACAACAAAATTCTGTAAAGCAATTATCCTTCCATTAAAATGATATTTTAAAAAAATTTTTTTTAAAAGCATATTAATTAAAAAATATTGTAGAAATTTGGAGTGAGGACAGTATGGTGGGCTAGGTGGACTGCTTACGATCCTTAAAATCAAAAGAAGAAAAATAATAAGTCTCTGGCCATATGCTGCCCTGCTCCCACAGGAAGCTGAGATTCCTGGGGTGCACCACACTATCCCAGTGGATGCAGCAGGGACTGCATTGTGCAGATGCCACTTTCAGGTCCCACACTTATCCCACTCTCCTCTGTGGGTTGGGGATGAAAGAAGATTGAAAGGTGACAAACCTCGGGAGACTAACATGAAAGGAGAGTATAATTGGGCCTTTTACCTGACTGTTACGAGGCATTTTAATTCCTCACTTCACACTCATTACACAGGGCTTCTCCTGCTCTTGGTTTCAGAGCAACCAGAGGGCCTGAGGGAATAGTGCCTTTAGAAGGCTCCTGATTACAGATCTGATACCTTGAGGCTCATCCCAGAAGGACCATCCATTAAGTACTAGGGACCCTCTGGAAGTAAGAAAGTTACCTTGAAACATCTTTCCAGTGCCTTATTATTTCAGATTATAAACCTGGAAAAGAGAGGAGAAAGAAACATCTGCTCTACCCCACCCCTGAAAAAGTATCATTTAACTCCTGATTTCCAGAAGGAGAGAATAGAATGCTCAATGTGTCTTAGAAGAAGCAGTCTGTCTTAGAAGAAGCGGTCTCAGCATTATAAATATGCTTCCTCAACTATTTTGCTGTTCTTTAAGAGTTATACTTAAAAGGATTGGCAGGAGAAAAGTGAAATAAAGTGAAAGTCACTCAATCCTATTTGACTCTTTGCAACCCCAAGAACTATAGTCTGCCAGACTCCTCTGTCCATAGAATTATCCAGACCAGAACACTAAAGTGGGTTGCCATTCCCCTCCAAAGGATCTTACTAACCTAGGAATCGAATCCAGGTCTCCTGCATTGCAGGTGGATTCTTTACCAAGTGAGCCACCAGGAAAGTTATAAAGAAGAAGGAATGGTGTTATTACTTCAACAGGAATCAAGTCTGTTTCCTGCACAAAGAGAGGAAGAAAGAGATTTCATGAGCATTGCTTATACACTGCTACTTTAAGCTTCCGTATTAGCAGCACAGAGAGATCACTTCTACTCTCTTAATCCAAATTTTCTACAGTAGTTTTCAATTTTTACACTTCCTTCTTTTTTTAAATGATGGAGAATGAATTAAGTCTTTTGAAAATAATCCCTTTTTAGCATTGGGATTAAGAGAGCTTGGACCGAAGAAAGATTTCTGATGAAATAAGCAAAAATCTCTACTTCCAGGCCTCTCTAGCTCTGAGACCTATAATAGTCTGTAACAGACTGCAGACTGTAAATATATTTACTCATCCCAAATATCATGATTGTATCATATAGAAAAAAAAAACAAAGACTTACATCTGAAGTCAGTGCCCAGGGTTTAGTTCAAGCCTAAATTTCTTGTTACAGCTTGAACTATAAAACACTCAGAGCCAGTTTTCTCATTTGTAAAGTGGAAATCAGGATATTTCTAACAGCCTGTACTTATGACATGAATTTTCATGTTTATTTAGCGTGAGATTTAGAGGTGGTTGCCTCCAAGAAAAAGAAAAAGAAAAAGAAAAAAAAAAACCCTGCAGGAAATCTGTGTAACATTGATTATTGATGTGATATGTGAGTCTCGTATTATTTTTCTTGATATTAATTTTCCCCTTAGGGATAGATAGATATATGGCTTCTATAGTAACCTCAGGGGAAAATCTCCTCACAGTTTTTATGTGCAGACACACAAACATTTTAATAATCTCCCTCGGTATGACTCAGACCAGCTGGAACATTAACTGAGGTTTTATTCATTTCAGAAGGGAGGGGCTACCATGTGAACAGTAAGGAGAATGTTACATAACTGGACAGTAGTTCATGG
This sequence comes from Antilocapra americana, assembly GCA_007570785.1. Lineage (NCBI taxonomy): Eukaryota > Metazoa > Chordata > Mammalia > Artiodactyla > Antilocapridae > Antilocapra > Antilocapra americana. The sequence goes on from ML664161.1 coordinate 26,681,883, forward strand.
GATATAACTAGCTGCTCTTCAGGTTCATATTGCCTATTTCATCCTGGTTTCTGCCAAACTTTTGTGTAGTGAGTACTATCTTAACACCATTCCAGAATTCATTCCTAATCAGTTTTCCTTGCGATCTCAAACCAGATTCCTGAGAGTATTGGTTGAGCACTTAGATCCAGCCATATCTGAAGCACAAATTTTTACTTATGAAGCCTAATTATTCCTTTGCTTTGATTAAGCTTATTTAAGGTTTTTCTCTCATTTATAGCCATGTTAGTTGAGCACATATTTCATCCTTATATCTTCTCAGAGCCTGGCACAGACTACATCTGTCAAATGAGTGATAATTATTAGCATACCACTATTTGGAAATTAAAATATATATTTTTCTATTGCCAAACTTATGGAAGAAATGAATACAGAAAACTTGTTCTTAGCCTGTTGCTCATTCACTGAAAAATTATCTAAAATAAAGCCAAAAAAGTAGGATTCAATTTTTTGTCATTTATTTATTTATTAGATATAAATTCATTACAAAATTGACATATATAATTAAAAATATTTTAAATCATAAACAAAAATCATTTCAAATATTAAGTGTTAAATTGTATTATACATTTATAGAATATCCAATGTAAGAATTATAACTGGATGTCTGGTTATATTGATGTAACAACAAATGTAGACAAAAATATGATGAATATGTTATGAAATATACCATGTATTTGTAACTTATAAACCAATTTTATTTGGGTTATTAAATTTTTAAATGATGCATTTATCTTATGTGAATCTTGTGGTAAACCGAAACAAGTATAAATCATATATCTTGACTTACAAGCAAGAAATAAATGTATTAAAAAACTATCACAGATTAACTCTATACTTAATAGGTCAGTTATTGAATTGATTTATCACGCTTTTTAAAATTTTTCCTGTTTTCCTGAAATAGATCAGAGAAAAATTTTCATTGATTAACATAGTTTCTCTTCTTCAAAATTTTCAAGATTATAGTTTAGCATCACTGTAATGTTAAACACTCTCATTCATTAAATGTCACCTGCATAAGTAAATTGTGCAATTGCCTTTATTTTCCAGATACTCTTGAGATACAAGTATGATTTATTTTCAGATGACCAGAGGACATTGGAAATGTCATCAATATTAAAAACTGATACTGGATTCTAATTTGTATGGGAGGCTGGGTAAAGAATGCTGTTCACAAAATGCATGTGACCTTTTAGGCCACTTAACACCTGAAATATATCCTGGATAAAGAATGAACTCTAAATGCTGAAAATATTGGTCTGGCCACATATATCATACAAAACAGGTGCACATCAAATGAGTATGCTTAAAATCTAGGAGAAGAAAATGTTTAGAAAGTGTTATGCACAATATAAAAATATTCATTGCAATCACAAAAGTGCTATTTAATTTTTATTTTGCACTTTATATTAGTAAAATATTAACTCCAATTTACTGGATGGGCATAGTAAAACCATAAAATTGAACATATACTCAGGTGAGAAAAAAATGTTAATTTTTTAAACATCAGCAAAATAATATTCTATACATAATTCAAGTGGCTATCAAATATCTATAGATGTGATTGTGAGAATAAATGGTAATTTTCTCCCATATAAGCTAGAGCAAGTTATCATTTACCACAAATGTGCTGTAATTTCTTTAAACTGGCCTGAGACCAAGTTTCATTTAAAAGCTATTACATTTTATGTGGCTTTGTTTTATATACCAAATGTGCTGAGCCTGGATGCTTCTTCACAGTACCTAACACATGATAAAGCACATAAAAATGCAAAATAATTATTTGTTGACTAATCAATTTTGTTTTACTGCTTGATCATTTAGACTTTCAAAATGTTTATGTTGCTTTGCTGATTCCTACTACTATAGTACAATCAATTCTAATTCTTAAGTTTGTTATTAAAAAGAGATAAATTTCACCCATACAGGGAACAGATTCTAGAATGTAAAAGGAACTTTTTTATTTTGGATTTTGTTTTTAGAATATAGAACGTGTTCTATTTATTCTTAAATCATAAAATATTTAATATATTTGACTCCCCTTCACTACCCCATAGCATGATGCCTGGTACTGTGTCGGTGTTCTACACAAACACCACCAAGAGTTGTTCTACAAATATTTTGGGTGTATTGATGAGTGAAAAAATGAACACGTGAATGACTGAATGGATGAGTAATACAATGCCAGGGCTAGGCGAGACAATACTTTCAGGAATAAAAATTTATCAGCACCTAAGCAGTTTAGGACAGTGACTTATTCTGTTACCACAAGTCCCTCAAAAAATGTTCTTATCTGAGTCATGTTAGTTGCAGATACAATGCCAGGTGCCCACAGAAGCTGATACACTATGCAGGCAAGTAATTTTAATCATCTTTTAATTTATCAGTGTTGTTGCTTATTAGTAGAGTAATAGCTTTGAAGAGATATGTCAATTCCACGTGGGACACTCAATGAACTATTTCATATAATGTTACTTATACCTATATTATGTCTTTAGGAACAACGATGGGCAAAGATACTTGTTTAAACCCCACCCCCAGATATTTGAATGCCTAATAGCAGGTACTTGGAGCAATTAAAATGCTCATTTTAAAAGCAGTTTTTAGAAATGAAGGCAAACAGGAGAGAAATAAAACTGAGAAGGTGAGGGCTGAGACCATTTAAACTGCTTGGTGAAAGAAGAAAAGCTGTTAGACTTGTTATAATTGGAACAGCACATTTAGGTCTCAAAGGAATATTCAGGCTATTGGAAAATACCTTTTCAAGTGCAAGGCCGAGGGGGGATGTCAACAGCAGGTGGGGGTGTATAAACAAGTCAAATTTAGGTGAAAGAAGAGCAGGCATGTTTCATTATGGATTCTTGGAAGCCATTCCCTGCAGATTTAAGTGGGTAATTGAGAGTGACATTTAAAGTGGCAGGAGACCGTCTGGGCAATAGCTTGTGTTTTCCACACAGTCAGGTTCAAGTGCAAGAGGGGTCTTGTAAACAGAGTGCATGGCAGTCCTTTGTGATAGAAGAAGGGGTCACTAAGACTGCTTAGGGACCCAGGTAAACTTCCAGCCTCCCTCTTCATCTCGACAAACAAAGGCTTGTCCCTGGTGGAAGGAGTGCGTTTTCACATTACAATGAGGGCTCAAGGATGTGGAAAAGGCCATTTCTGTCTTATTGGGTGACACATCAGTAGTACAGTAAGGAAGAGTTTGTAGCCCTCCTGGAGGATTTGAAAGTTGAGAAAGGAAGTGAAAATCTTCACTGTGGCTGGCAGCACCTTGCAAGGGGGTTGTTCTCTCACAGCCATAGTCAACTGGTAGATCTTCCCCAGGGCCACTGGGATAATCAACTGCCTCATCCAGAAACTGAGGAAATGTGCTAGCGGTCTGTCTGGCATGAGACGAGAGGGCACTGTAGTTAGCTGATGAGGCTTCATCAATGGTGTTGAGGTCTTTCAACCCCAGTGTCTGAAGAACCCAGGGATCCACGGGGGGTCCATGTTGTCCACAGTTGGCAAATTCACTAGCAAGGCTTCTCTTGGCATTTTTATAATGGGGAATCTCAGGAGGAAAATATCCTTGCTCTTTGGGTTTCCTCTTCCCCTTTCTGAATTTTCTACATGCTTTGGAGAACTCATCTGATGATAGCAATTTCTGGGGAAATAGTATTTGAAAATACAATCAATCACCCAACATCATTTTCTTTACTATCATCAAATATTTACTAGTTACATTAATTCCCTAGAAAAGTTGAATAAGTTTTTTTTATTTTCTTATACAAAGCAAAACTGATTGGATTAACTTGTCTTTAAGTTAAAATCTATGATGGCATGTTAACACTTAAAAATTCCAATTCATATTATTGTACTAGTCATTTAAAAGTTGAAGGGAGTAAATGATGTCTTTAAAATTTCAGTTCAGGGAAGTAATGATTATTGTTATTATGGCAATAATAGCAACTATCATGTACTGAGATGCATGATCTCATTTTATGTAGATGAGATTGAAATCTTCTTTAACGAGGAAATAGGCAGAAGCACATTAGTGACTTGCTAAGGAACGCGTAACCTAGGGTTAAACCTAAACCATCTGCATCTAGATTGAACCACTGATTAAAATGCTAGGGAACACTCTTCCTCTAATTTTACTAACTTTCATAGCACTCCCATGTGATATGTATCATATTATTCTAAATCTTGCAAAATTGAGAACAAGAGAGAAAAAATTGCCTAATTGGTATCACATGCTGCTTTAATAACTGTCCTTTTTTACAGAATGGTGGCTGAAGATTGGAGCCCGAGCTAATACTCTCTTTTCTTAACAAAGCAAACAGAATTCTAAAGAAACTGATATTGTGGGTTTTCTTCTCTGAACTGTTATATCTGGTAAGAGTTGTAAGCAATATGATTGAATTAGATAAATAATGTAGCTTGCCTAGAAGTAAGGTAAAGATTAATAATAAAACAATAACGGTAAGAGAATGGCAAAGAGATAATAAAAAAAAAAATACAAAACCTTTGGAAAGGAAGAATAACAAAAAGGAACTAATGGCAAACTATCCACGAGTTAGAAACATTTTAAAGGGTAAGAACACAATGTTCATTAAAAGTTAATGTTTTTGGCTATGTCTAATCATCAGTTAAGAGATTTTGGCTCCAGCCATATTTATAACATTTAGAGCTGGAAAGATTCTTAAAAGATCTTTTTAGTCCATCCACTTATAAATGAACTAAATGAGGCCCCAAGTGAGAGACTGATTTACCTAAAGTCAAACAGACAATTAAAAGAAAACCTTGTCTCTCAGATTTAATTCCCACCTCAATGTTTCATCCATCTAACTCTATTTTAGGATTAATTTCTGTTGTCTCAGCAAACCCCTGGACTGGTTTTTGATTCTTTAGCAACTCCTTTTGTAACATTATGGCTAAAATCTGCAATCTAGATTCTTCAGAGAAATGATACATAAACATTCTTCTGAAAGTGCTATTTTTCTTTCAGAAAAATCCATCCATCTTATTGATGAATTTCAAGACACATTGTTTCATACACTTCTTACATTTAATCAAGGACTTTTACCCAAATGGTCTTCTTTCTCACATCACTTCTCTGTATAAAGGGGATAGTCACATACCTTGGCTTTTTCCTCAAGACATTTAACAAGAGCAGAATTCAGGTATTGTCTGAGATGATTATTCTCTTCATGTAACCTAGCAAGTTCTTCTTCCTTCTGTACCAGAGTATCTTGGAGCTGCAAAAAGCAGACAATGGTGACAGCTGCTCCACTATATTGACTTTGTAACCTTATAATAATACCACTGATCCTTAACCTACTTAAACTTGATTATTATTCTGTTTGTTTTATGAACACAATCTCAGGGAGCCCTTGTCCTCTGAGGTGCAAATTCAGTCTACACCCACCTACTACCTGATTGTTCAGCTTTGTGCTCTGAATTTTTTTTTTTTATTCTTTGCAAAGTGTTTGGAAAGATTATATGACTTTTAAAATTGTAACCACAAGGGGATCAAGAAAGTATGTAGGAAAATGAGCTGCGTGCAACTGTTTAAATATTAAATATAGAAAACAATGTTTAGAAAGGTTTCGTTGAGCTTCTTCCTTGCATGTAAGAAAAAAGAAGAAAGAAAAAAAAAAAGAGTTGGATTCCCTCCATCTCAGATCAATCTGTTTGTATGTCCACAAGATTAAATTACTCTCAGAAATAACAACAAACAAAATATGGAAAATTGAGCAATCTTTGTAAGAATTTTTATAGTCATCATCTCTTCTCTAAGTGATAAGCTATTTATGACTCAAAAATACTATCACACTCATTATATCATTTGACCTTTCCACCAACCCTCTGAGGTAGACAGTACAAATATCTCCATTTCACAGATGAAAGAAAAAGAAGATTCAAGAGGTCATATAGCTAACATGTGAGAGTTTTGGGCTTGACTGCTAGTCTTTCTAGAGGGTTTTGGTTTTGTTGTTTTCTGTCACATTGATCACTTCACTTTGACTTCTCCATGGAAGCCAAGTGACACTAAGGAACGATATTGAGAATGAGCTACTTGGAACATGGCCAATCTCAATGTTCTGATTATCTATACGTACCTGCTTATTCCTGTAGAGCTGAGAGGAAAGCTGAGCCTCTTCCCATGAACACAAATTAGGAACAGGGAAATTCAAGTCACCTGACGGTTCTATGTGAAAACACAAAACAGATAACTGAGAAAAGACAAATGCAGTTTTTATGTAATAAAGAACTAACGAAAGGATTTCAGAAAGGCAGTAAGTTCAATTACCTTTCTGAAGTTAGCCATTGCCTTCACATGGGAAAATGACATATTTAAAGTTTTCTGAAGGAGCAGGTGTGCTATGAAAGACAAATATTTAAAGACTACCTGCAAATGTCTACAGAGGTCAATTTTCAAGAGATAAGAGTTACTATCTGCATTATTAATTCATGCAAATGTTTATTGGCCCCACCCTCAATTAGGCCTACATTGCAATTCCACTATGTTTTCTAAGCTTTTACCTTATTTTATAAGCTGTAGTGCTTAGGTAATATAGTGTCTGTCTCTAGAATCAAATCCTATTTTTGATACCATTTTTTTCCCAGATGAAAATCTCTGCCTATCAGTGAAGTCTGATGGAGAGTATCTATTCAGAATTTTATGGAATAGCACGTCCTATTTCAAAATAATTTGAACTTTTTTCCCTGAAGAACTCAATGAAAATCTCAAAACTGTACTAAAACTCATATATTTAAAATGTCATTTCCTGTATGTATGGTTTTTCAAAGTTTTTGTTTTCTCATGTTTGACAGCAAATTATGCCTACCAATAAGACTGCTTGGGCATGCTAAGTTGGTTTACTTTTATTTTCTTTTCCTGATTTAGTGCAGTTTGGAATCTTGATCACTTATAAGTCAACTAAAATATTACTGAAATAGTTTTTATTAAATTGGAATGATGGACAACAAGGTAGGAATAAAATTTTATACACTCTTTGGTTTCATATTCTTGGGCATTTTGTTTTCTCTGTTTCTTGTGGTAGAAAGCTAAAATTAAATAATTTCCTTTCAGACACATAAGTGTGTTTCAAAAATTGGGGGCTTTTTGCTTTTGTCTTTCTTCAAATCCAACAAATTCATGTGGCAGGAATAGCACTACAGATAAAGAATTCTGAGGTGTCTTATAGTTATTCCAGAAACTTGAGTGTTAATACAAAAAATTTGTTTAATATTTATAGACACTGTTTACTAAGCCCCACAGCAAAATTAATGTGCCATTTCCCATAAAAGTTATGCTCCCCTCCAAATATGAAGTCTTCTTTAGGCAAAATGGGATTTCTTTTTCCCATTTATAAGGCACTATTCATAGAATTTCCTTTTTGAAATAAAAGATTTAGTATTTTTGCTTGCTTCTCTCTCATTCCCAGCGAAATATTCCTTAATTAAAATAACAAAAACAAAAAATCAACCACCACAACAGAAAACTTCTAACTAGTATCTTAACTCCCAAAGCATTCACTAGTATTGTTTATATAATTTTGACCTAGACCTAAACTTTCTCAATGACTTGGAAATCTCCAAGAACTGTAAAGTATGCATATTATACTTTATGTATAGTATACTATGGAAGAAATACATACTATACTATAGTATGTATTCTACAAGGAATAGAATCCCATTTTTACTATTTGGCAAGTACAAAGAAAGCAAGTTATTTAGGCTGCAAAATACAGGAGTCTTTGGGCTTCCTTAAACCTTACCTATCGTCCTTCTTCTACAGAGTTCCAGCCCATAATGCCTTGCAACTATGAGGACTGGGAAAGGGCTTCAGATCTACCAGCAAAGCAGAAGAGCAGAACTTACCCTGTGCCTGCGGTGCCTGTTGGGGCTCTTTGTTGTCCAGGAGACCAGCAGCCCAGAAAGAGACCCAAGTCTCCGTGGAAACGTCAACACTAGATTCTGACGTTGTAGCGGAATACGGACAATTATAGCTCTGGCCTCCTACAAAGTACTGGTCTTGGCAAGGAAGAACGGTGTTCTGTAAAATTCAGTATGTAGGTTGGTTGGGGGTGGGGGGGGGTTGTCCCAAGAGATGAGGTGATGGGCATTCGGAGGGGGGAAAGAGTGGGAGAAAGAAGCAGAAAATACATGCAGTGAATACAAACCAGTAAAGATGCTAAGTATAGATCCCAGATTAATTTTGAGTGATTCAATATAATTACTAGAAAGGAATCAGCTTCTTGGTACATCCAGTACTTCCCTTAGGTCCTCTCAGCATAGAACAGGCTAGTATTGGATGGACCAAATTTGCAAATATCCAGGAGTATTCTCTGTTGCTATGCCTCAGTCATCTAACAGGCTACCCAAGATCTAAGCAAAAGAAATTCTACTTACCGAATGAATCATGTAAGAACTATTTGACTCTATCTTGCAAATATCTTAGTTATATTTCTAATTACCTTAAACAACTTAGAATGCTAGGGCTGGAATGGACAGAACATACCATATACTCCAACTTTTACATTTTTAGTTTCTGAATCATAAACTTGCTCCGTTCCTCCCTTCCTCTTTCCTCTCTTCCTGACTTTAAATGCTACTGGAGCCTCTTGAAATAGGTTAGTTAGGAAAGACAGCAAGCTCTATGCAGGTCTCTCCATCACCAGGTCTCAATGCCTTTCCAAAGTTATCTTGCACCACTAACTGTCTGGCACGTATTCTCTACTGTGTTCTAAGCCAGTGAACACCCTCCTGCCCCTGCTTCCTCAAACCTCAAACACAGTCTTTCCAGATGTCCAGTCAGGGGCAGGTATGCAGCTTCCCTGGGTTAATTTGTACAACAGACCATTCCTAATTATTTGTCAATGTTTAATCAGGTAAAAGCCATTCATTTCATCAGAGCCTAGCTTTGGACAAACTCTTTTTGACCACGGCAAGTCTTTTGTTGACTTGTGAACTTTCTTGGGAATAGCATAAACAGAGAGAAAACAAATAAGAAGAGGAAAAAAGAAAGTTAAGTCAATTAAGTCATACTTTGTTAACATTCCCAATAAGTTAAATTTTGAAAAAGTTCAGTTTTGAAGCAAGTCCAGAGTGGGCATTGCAGACCAAAGAAATTCGGCCAAAGGTTTATCAAGTGCTATTTTCTTTTATTATAAAGGCATGTTTGCAGGCTCTTTCCTGAGGTTATTATTGGAATCAAAGCTATGCTATTATGCAATTGACACCTGAGAAGAAAACAAATCCCAAATACCCCTAGCCTCAAGTTCAAGTATTTGCAAATATGTGCATAATCTAGAGGAAGAGGTGGAATGAAAAGTGAGTGCAGGTGTAAAGGAAAAGTTGGGAGAAATTCCAGAGTAGAAATAAAGGACAAAAGGATGAGAGAGGTTGAGAATGAGAGAGAGAGACAGAGAGGTAGACATAGAAAGCCAAGAGAAGATAGGGGAGAGGAAAAGGGAGATGGAGCAGCAAAGAAGACCTGTTTTAATTGGCAGGTAGCAGAAAAATCTTGTTTCCAAGGTGGAAGAAATTCTAAAGGCAACGCTTTCTGGCTCTCACAGCGCCCCCGGTTTCTCCAGGGAACTAGCTTATGCCAGCTCCTCACTTACCATCTTGCCCTGGAAGAAGGTGCTGAGGAAACTGAGCCCACTCTTAATTTTCGGAAAAGCGGGTGGGAGCTTTAAATGGGACTGAGGGGAGGAGCTAGGAGAGGCGAGTTCTAATCTGCAGGAGCTCCCGGTGACGAGCGCCGCCCTCTGATTTGGTGTGAGGCTGTCAGGCTGGTGACGTGGGTCAGGAGACATCCAGCCAAAGCCAAAGTCACTGGCACTCTCAGCGACCTGCTCCCCAGACCCAGGATCAACGGCTCGGGGTTCCGGGCAGTGTGCTCGGCGGCAGGCTCGCGGCGCTCCGGGTGTGCAACGAGGCTTCAAAATCCGCGCGGATGCGGGCTCGCTGCGCTTCCCACTGGCCCGGGCATCAGGACCCGCGGTGACTGCGCCGCCCTGAACGATGGGGCGCACCAGCTCCTGCCCGGAGAGTCTGCGGCTGCCGGGCGGGGCGGGGCCCACAGGTTGGCCCCAGAGCCAGAGCGTGTTGTCAAAAAAAGGCCACACCAGCTTCTCAGGCATCAGAGCAGCACTTGGGGAAGCCTTCCAACCGCCAGGTGAATACTGCTCCTGAGTATTCTCTGGCTGCTTGGTAAATATCAGCTTGCTGTATGACGTTGCTGATTGATTGGTTTTTTCCTACTATTAAATATGTCTCATTTTCCCCAGCTTCTGAAGTGGGTGTGAAATGTGGAGGTGATCTATATTCATTCTAGAAAGTAAGCTTCAGGGGAACAGCCGTTTCTGGCTATTTTGTTAACTGCTGTCTCTAAAACTCCTGGAACAATTTCTAACATGTAATGAGTGCTGAATAAACAATGAATTAAGCTATAAATTTAGGAGTCTCAACTGTGTCTCTGTGTTGGTCTTTCTTCACATCTACTATTATATAGACTAAATTAATACAATAAAGAAAATTTAGTGTGTCAATATTTCTCAATTAGAGTGCTTTATTTCTGCCATTTTTCCTCTTGCATTTTATTCTCACCATTCCTATGATGTTATATTCAGAGGAGAAAAACGAATACCACTAAGAATCAACTCTTGTTTAATCTTCAATAACCCAGGAAGTCGGTACTCTTGTTGTCCCTGTTTCAAAAGATAGTGAATTAAGCACTGAAGTTAAATTTGACCAATGTTCACACAATTAGAAAGTGGCAGACTAGAGATTTGAACTTCTGGCTCCAGCATCCATGCTAATTATCATAATTATAGTTTGTGACTCTCTTTGACTTCTTTCTACTGTACATTAATGGCCAATTATGTAATGGGCATTTTTATGGATTGAATTGTGTTCCCTTCAATTTTATATGTGCTGAATCTCTAACCCTCAGTGTATTTGAAGATAAAGCCTCTAACGAGATCATGAAAGTTAAGAAGTCATGAGGGTGGCACTCGAATCTTATAGGCCCAGGGTTGTAAGAAAAGGAGGAGACACCAAGGATGGCATGCACAGAGAAATGACCATGGAAGGACACAGAGAAAAGGCAGCCATCTACATGTCTAGGAGAGGGATCCCAAGGGAAATCAAGAAGCCCACTGACATGCTGATTTTTGGACTTGCAGCCTTTAGAATTGTGAGAAAACAAATGTCTGTCATTTAACCCATCCAGTCCGTGGTTCTTGTTATGGAAACACTAGCAGGCTAATACAGACATAGTGAAGGAACTGAAAAAAGTTCTGATTCTGATTTGCAAAATCCTTTCTCTAAACCAGTTTTGACCTTTGTTCATTCTGCCTTGTGTTTACCATACAAGCGATTAGCAGTGACTAACATATAGCAGGGGCTTCCATGGTGGCTCAGTGGTAAAGAATCTGCCTGCAATGCAGGAGATGCGGATTCAATTCCTAGGTTGGGAAGATCCCCTGGAGGAGGGCATAGCAACCCACTCCAGTCTTGCCTGGAGAATCCCATGGACAGAGGAACTTGTCAGGATCAGTCCAAAGGGTTGCAAAGAGCTGGATGCAACTGAAGCAACTTAGCACACACAAGCACACAAAACATATAGCAGATGCTCGTTAAGTTCTGTGACCAAAATTAAAAAAAAAAAAAATGGAAGAGGAAGAAAGTGCCAGATTCAATAGAGTCTCTTTATGTTTTTCTAATACTGTTGATTCACAAGCCTTTTTAAGTGACTAGTACCAGGTTTGAGAATCACTCCCTGAAAGATATTGCCAGAATCTCTCAATAGGACACATCTCAGACAGTAATGTGAGACGGTGGTCTCCTCTCTGCTCTTGCTGCATAAAGGGCAAGAATGCCCTGGCAATGTGACCCTGGTATGATGGGGAAAATAGACCAAAATCCATTTAGGTGGTAAGAATCAGTGATCTTGTTCAGGGCAAAGAAGATCCTAATGAGCTTTGCAATGAGCACCAGGGACAAGAAAAAGGAGGAGGGAGTTGTTTTGCTTTGGGAAACTATCATAAATAAGATGTGGAAACCTTTGGAAGATACAGTTTCTTGACTCCAAAAATGATACAAACAAATAATTAAGCAAGTATGCATGTGTGTATGGTAAGTTGCTTCAGTCATGTCCAGCTCTTTGTGACCACAAGAACTATATTGCCTATCAGACTCCTCTGTCCATGGGATTCTTCAGTCAAGAATAATGGAATTGGTTGTCATACCCTTCTACAGATTATCTTCCCAACCCAAGAACTGAACCTGTGTCTCTCAGATCTTCTGCATTGGCAGACAGGCTCTGCACCACTAGCACCACCTGAGAAGCCCTAAGCAAATATGGAATGATATAAAGGGCAGAGCTTTGTTTACATCTAAATATACTTGCATTCAAATTCCTGCCCTATCCTCTGAGACAGAGTCAGCTGAGGCTATATTATGGTCTCCAAATCCTCAGTTATCTCCTCTGGTGAGTTAAGAAAGTACCTACTTGAGAGGTTTGTTAAAAAGCTGATAACTAATGGCTTGAAAATCCCTAATTCACTGCCTAAATCATGAATTGGAGCTATTATTATTGTTAGGTATAGAAGACTCTTTGAACACATAAGCTGTAGTAACTTGCCTACTAAAAATAAATAAAAATATGAATTACATTTGTAAAATTCCCCAGGTCTTATTTTTTTTTGAGGAGTAGAAATACCTTTTTAAAGTTTTTGATGGATTTTCAGCACACAAATATTCCATAAATCCTTAACTAGTTTATGTTAATGGTGTGGGAGTGTATATGATGGCAGAGAATCTTTAAACAGTGAAGAGCTACTGACAGTTTAATATAAATCAGAAGATAAAGCTTTCCTGGAATCATCAACTACTAGAAAAATTTTCAAATTCTTAAGGTCTGATTTAAGCTCATATTTTTATTTAAGCTCTACTGCTTAGATATAAGCCTTATTGTTTGTTTGGTAGATTATTTTTTGAAAAAAATGAATCAATTCAACAGTAATGTGAAATTCTTTGGCCATTTTTTATTTATAAGTATGAAAGAAGAAGGCGCACCTTCCTTAGTGACTGCAACCCATGTAGATTTTTTTTCTTCAATGGTAAATAAGATCAGTTTAAAACTGCCTTTTGTATAGTGGCTGAAGGGATGGTGGTAAAAGGAAGGTAGCTAATAACAGCCCAATTGTTGAACCAGGGCACTGCCTCCTGCCAGGGTAAAAATATAACAAAATAGAAGGTAATTTGATCCACACACAAATCAAGTCTGCAGACACACACACAAAAAAAGAGTATGATCAAAGATCAAAGGTGGGCCAAGGAGATAAATAGATTGGCATATGGAATGTGCTTTTATTTCACCCCTAGAGGACTCTTTATTTGACTACCTCATTAGTGAATGCAGATTAACACTTTAATGAATTCAGTAGCATATATAATAAAAGAACAATTTAAAAATTCTCTTTAAAACATAACCTTTCCCTATAGGGTTTATAGCTAAGTCTCCAGGGAATTGAAAGACTGTGCCTGCTTTCACATATAGGTAAAAAAAAATAAAAAGCAAAACCCTTAGAGAAAATTCAGTGCAGTAACTGATTTACAGTAGGAGATTTAACATTTGCATGTTTTATTTCAGCATGCCTGGAGAACCATGACATATTTAGTTTTAATGTTGAATGTCACTCCTCCAGAGCAACACACAGAAATCAATGATGTTGACATGGACAGAATCTTGTCTTCCATTCACCCACCACTTACCCAGCATAGCTTCTAGTAACCATCATGTATGCAATAGCTTGCATGCGTGCATGCTCAGTCACTTCAGTTGATGTTTAACTCTTTGCAACCCCATGGACTGGACTGTAGCCCACCAGGCTCCTCTGTCCATGGGATTCTCCAGGCAAGAACACTGGAGTGGGTTACTATACCCTTTTCCAGGGTATCCAACCCAGAGATAGAACCCATGTCTCCTGCATTGCAGGCTGATTCTTTATCTACTGAGCCACCAGAGAAGCTCACACAATAACTTATGCCCTGGTAAAAGCTATCTCTACATGAAAAAAGAGTATACAAAAGAAAGTCAGCTGTTAATATCAGGTTATCAGCCAGAAAAGACAAATTATAGAGTGCTATGTTCTATACAGGCCTGACTCAGATTAGTGCTATATAGAATGAGGGGGCAAGAGAATGTAGATATATGAAATTATTTTATTGAATGTTTCAGTCAGAATTTATTCCTATAGCTTTATAACCAGCTTTAGACCTTTATTTATTGATTTATTGAGTGATTGCTTGATTCTTCAGTTATATTGGATTGTATTAAGAGCCATCATATACTATAATAATATTCAAAAATCTTTCAAACATTGACTCTACTTCATAATGAAGGATACCTAGCAAGTGAATGCAAATCTGTATTCACTGTGTAAAGTGAAGCAAACCCCTTTTATAGTCTGTAACATTGCTTTTTCTGATTTTTGTCCTAACATAGCACTTCAGAAAAAAATATTTGTGGACAAACATCCCATTCCTCCCAGGCCCTGTCAAGTTACTACGAGGCCTGGAGGCACTGCTGTCTCCCAAGGCTTTAATTCATTGTGCTTTGGTGTACCGTGTTCTGTGACAACCTCTCTCATCAAATTTGAATAAAATAATCTCAATACTACTGTAAAAATACATGAGCAATGAAAGCTATGTACATTAACAGAAAGATTAGAAATGTAGAATCCTAAATAACACAAAACAAATGCAACTCTATGCATCATTTCTTCATTCCAGTCACATTAGTAAATCATGGAAATAGTGAATTATTATGATTATTATGTATCAGAGATATTCTGGTCCATTCTAACCTGAAATAATATGGATTTCTGTTTCAGGAACCTTAGTACTTTCATAAATTAGACTTCAGTATCTTTGCTGCTCCTTCAATCTCTCTTATGGATTTTTGATCTTAGGTTAGTGGCTGGATTGCTGACTAGGCATTAGAGAACTGAAAGGTGCATTAGCACAATCATGGCATCTAATTTTATCCTAATGAGAATAAAAATAAGGATATCACTGACTGGTTTCTTCAAAAAGTTTAGTTCAGAGTGTAATAGCAAAACAGGACAACCAGGACCAGACTCCTTCGGCCCTGGAATGAAGAATCTGGAACAATATGACATCTTTCATGATGTCATATGTGTTTAGATATAAAATATTAAGCTAAAAGTGAAGTTATAATCTCTATCTGTATAATCCATAAAAATCCAGAAAATGTTAGCTGAATTCAAAATCACATTATTTACAATCAAAGAAATTTACTTTGAAATTTGTAATAATCAGATTTGGGTGTGTCTAGTCAAACTTTTTTCCACTTTTTTTTTTATTATTAAATGAAAGAATAATGCCAACCTCTAGTTAGTGGAAACATTTATACATTAAAAAAAATCTGAGGAAAATACAGACAATAATGAAATTGTTGTTGTTGTTCAGTTGCTAAATTGTGTCCAGCTCTGTGACCCCATGAACTGCCACACGCCAGGCATCCCTGTCCTTCACTATCTCCCGGAGTTTTACTCAAACTCATGGTCATTGAGCTGGTGATGTAATTAACAATGCTAAATAACACTTAAATAAATAAACAGAAGCATTAGACTATGAATAAGGTACCATGACAACAACAAAGTAAAACTCCAAAATCCTCTGTGAATGTATAAATAGAAGGTCATGATGTGCAAATATCTGGTTTTGCTTTCTCCAGACAGAAACCTTCATGCTGTCTGCCTTTGGAGCAGCAGTATTGGCACTGCATGACCAAACTATAGCTAACAATCTTAACCACAGTAAGTTTCCATAGCTTCATTTAAAGGTGAGAGGGTATCATAACACAAGTTAATTGACTAAGCTCTTAAAAAATATAGTTTATCGTCGGAGAACACAACTAGTAAGAACTCAAGTTGCACATTGCAGAACTTTTATCTTTTAAAAACTTACTAGCAATCATTCTTTGAGTATTCTTTAGTATGTATTGATTTACATGTATATAAATGTACATGTTTATATGTTTGCTTATACATATACTAATATATGCATGTATCTGACAGAATCAATGAAGCCCATTGCCTTGAAATACTTACAGAGTGAAGTGAAAAAGGTGTTGGGCAACAAAGACTTGTATTCCTCTTTTCGCTTTTCTATAAAGGGGCAGCTGTTCCCATGAGAAGAGCTTTATTTGATTGGTGAGATTGGAGAAAGGAAAGGAAATGAATTACCCACATTTATGTCAGCATCTGCATAACACATACTATTTCTGCTTCCTCTGAGGAAAGGAAGAAGAGAGGGTTCCATCCCAATTGGAATTGTGTGTGGCTGGTCAGTGTCACTGTGATAGGGCAAATAACTACTAGGAAGGCCTATTAAAACTACAAATATTAAGTCATATTTGACAATCAAGTTTCTTTTTTTCAAGTGATAAAGGGAACTTTTATTTCACATACCTGCCGTTTTGTGTCTATAGCTTGTTTTTAGCTCAAGAAACAAAGAAAGGATTGTTATTTACTGCCACACATACATAGGCACACACACACAGATTCTATGCTTTCTAATAAAACATAAGTAATCAGAAAAAAATTATATGAAGTCAACCATATATGTATATTTTAAGAACTTTAAAATATCCATATTGGGACTTCCCTGCTGGTCCAGTAGTTAAGACTCTGAGCTCCCAATGCAGGAGGCCCAGGTTCGATCCCTGGTCAGGGAATTAGATCCCTGCAACTAAGACCTGGTGCAGCCAAATAAATGAATAAATTTAAAAAAAATCCATATCTTTTAGATAAGCAGAACAAAATGATCAATTTATAAAAATAATAAATTTGAACAAAAACAATATACCACTTTGATTATCATATTGGTATAATAAACACTGTAAAACTTTCTAATGTCCAATAAGAGTCTCTTTCAGTAAATTTCTTTTGAAAGGACTTTCAATAAATAGAGTCCATGTGTGTTTATAGCATGGATTATGTATTCATAAAAAATATTTTTGGAAAAGTGTTACAGACATAGACAAACAGCATTATGTTAACTATTAGGATAATAAAAGCATATTCATACAATTGAAAAAGTAAGAGAAAAATCTAGTGATAATTTTTTGTGGTATAACATCATATTTAAAATGAAAGCAACTTTAACAGTAGTAATAGATAATATCTGTGTGTGTACTGATTAAAATAAATATTTCACATGTTTCTATATGAATCCAAGTTTGTAGTATGAAGGAGGAAGTGAGGGCAGAAAGATTATTTATTTCTTTTCTTTCCACAGCTTCAAAACTATTTTAAAAGTTGGACAAGTCTACAGAGAGGAGAAAAACGCATTACAATAAAATAGGCACTTTATTTATTTTATTTATACTGCATTGTTTCAAAATGCCAAAATTTACAAAGACTTAGTGAGGCTTTGATGCTAAAATAAAACATCAGAAAATACAAGAAGGTTTGGGTCTTTCTTAAATATATAAAAGAAGAAAATAAATTATTAAAATCTTTAAATGAAAACAAAATATTAAGGGGATTAAATAGAACATAAGATAGCAGATTTCAGTTTAAAAAAGAAAGACATTCTAACACTCAGTACTATGTAAAGATAGAATGAGATACTTTGTGAGTAGTGAGCTCTTGATCACTAGAAAAATTCAAAGAAGGGCCAGATTACCAGTAATATTAGATTTTTTTAAAATTTTTCATTCATACCCTGGTAATACTAAGAAGATGTGCTCTTTTAAATTATTTCTAATGATGAGAATTTAAAATTCGACAGGATTTTGAGATTAAGAATCTTTGTAATTAATTTCCATGAGTATATTTATAGGGATAGAGAATAGAGATTTAGAGTTTTGCTGTGATTTAGTTGAACTTCCATTGGGACCAAGGGGGAATTGGAATATGGCAAGAGGGTGGCAGTGGGTGAAAATGTTGGTTGTGG
Organism: Antilocapra americana; assembly: GCA_007570785.1. NCBI lineage: Eukaryota > Metazoa > Chordata > Mammalia > Artiodactyla > Antilocapridae > Antilocapra > Antilocapra americana. The sequence goes on from ML664161.1 coordinate 26,699,907, forward strand.
GGAGGGTCACTGCCAATCCCCATTCCTTTAGCATCTTTTCCTTCAATCTCAGGATCCCTATACATCCTGAAAACTAGTCATTGTAAGTGAAAGAAGTGCACTTAGTGTGAGAATATATTGAGTCCATCCCAGGTTTTAAGGGCTTAAGTTTTAAGGAGAACTAAGAACTTGGAGTGCAGGACCTTTATGAGTCAGATTATACTAAGTCATAACTTACCAGGGCTCAAGGGAAAATTAAAGGTTACCAGGCTAAGCTTTAATTTCCTAAAGGAAATCAGTCCTGAATATCCATTGGAAGGACTGATGTTGAAGCTGAAGCTCCAATACTTTGGCCCTCTGATGCGAAGAGCTGACTCACTTGAAAAGACAATGATGCTGGGAAAGATTGAGGGTGAGAGGAGAAGGGGACGATAGAGGATGAATTGGTTGGATGGCATCACCGACTCAATGGGTATGAGTTTGAGTAAACTCTGGGAGAGTTGGTGATGGACCTGGAGGCCTGGCATGCTGCAGTCCGTGGGGTCACTAAGAATCGAACACAACTGAGCAAGTAAGCTGAGGCTGAGCTTCCTTCTCACATTGCTGCTTTGATTTGGGAATTTGAAACTGTGAGAGACTAGGGTATCCAGAAAAATGAAATGCACACAGTTAAAGTAGGTATCAAAGATTAGAATCAAGATTGCTGGGAGAAATATCAATAATCTCAGATATGCAAATGACACCTCACTTTTGGTATAAAGTGAAGAAGAACTAAAGCTCCTCTTGATGAAAGTGAAAGAGGAGAGTGAAAAAGTTGGCTTAAAACTCAACATTCGGAAAAACTAAGATCATGGCATCTGGTCCCATCACTTGAAAACAATGGAAACAGTGAGAGACTTTATTTTGGGGGGCTCCAAAATCACTGTAGATGGTGACTGCAGTCTTGAAATTAAAAGACACTTGCTCCTTGGAATAAAAGTTATGAGCAACCTAGACAGCATGTTAAAAAGCAGAGACATTACTTTGCCAACAAAGGTCCATCTAATCAAAGCTATGGTTTATTCACTAGTAATGTATGGATGTGAGAGTCGGACTACAAAGAAGGCTGAGTGCTGAGGAACTGATGCTTTTGAACTGTGGTGTTGGAAAAGACTCTTCAGAGTCACTTGGACAGCAAGGAGATCCAACCAGTCCATCCTAAAGGAAATCAATCCTGAATATTTATTGGAAGGACTGATGTTGAAGCTGAAACTCCAATACTTTGGCCACCTGATGTGAAGAACTGACTCATTTGAAAAGACCCTGATGCAGGTAAAGATTGAGGGCAGGAGGAGAAGAGGATGACAGAGGATGAGATGGTGGATGGCATCACCGACTCAGTGGACATGAGTTTGAGTAAACTCCGGGAGTTGGTGATGAACAGGGAAGCCTGGCGTTCTACAGTCCATGGGTTGCAAAGAATAAAACACAACTGAGCAAATGAACTGAACTGAACTGAACGGAAAGTAGGTGATTATATCTAATAAATTGTAAAATTTAATAAATAAATAAAAGCCAATAAGGAGAAAATTGATCAGTAAGTGGCAATCAGAAAAGAAGGAGAATGTGAAAATGGGTTTACTAAATCCTTTGGTTTCTTGAGGCTAAAAAAAAAATCACACGTTAAGTAAGTATTTTACTTTTTTGCTTTGGTGAAAAAAAGATGACCTTTCATCTTTTGCTCTCCTTTATTTAGTCATTTTGCTACAGATATAAGGTTCTGTATTCTTTTTGCATTGGAAATTTGAACTATATTCTAGCTGAAAATATATGTACAGAACAGAGATAGTCCTACAAATTTGATGGGACTCAAGAATCCCTCATTCTACATAAAGTCAGAGGCCAAAAGAGAAATAAGGTAGAAATTACAGGGACACAGATTTAGTTTCAATAGCTGAAGATACTTTCTAAAAGAGCTGTCAAAACAGAAACAATTTTCTTTTTTCCTTAAGCAATAGTGGGTGCTTCATCCCTGGAGACATTCCATCAAAGGCAGAAAACAGAAAGGTTATTTAGTGGATGTGGTAGGCATTCATTCAAAAAGTAAATGAGTTCTTCTTCCATTTTCTTCTGTTTTATATATGTAATGGGGATAATAATCTCTGCCTTAATGATGTTTCTGCTCTAGAAAGTAAACACTGTGCATATATTTACCTAAATTGAAACTGTAATAAGTGCAATGAAAAGGGAATTACAGGGTGTGGGAATGTTGAATCTGTGTTCCTAACTTATTTACCTGAAATAAGAAAGATGGTAGTAGACTGAGGGGTCAAGACATATTTTCTTGAGGAAATGACATTTTAGCAAAGATCTGAAGGAAGAGTTGGAGTTGAACAGGTGGAGGAGAGGGAAATATAAAACAGGGAAGGTAAAAAGCACATGCAAATGTACTGAGACACATATTCTGAACCAAAGTGATGAGTAATGGAGCTGTGGAAGTATATGAGAACAGGTCATGAAGGCATCAAGCTCTATCTTGAGAGTAGTGGGAAGTTACTGAGGGTTTAACTAGATGAGTAAAGTGACATTTGTTTCCAAAATACCAGTTGTTGCATAAAATAAGGGTCTTCCAAATTTAGGATTGAATAAAATGGAGGCCCTTCCTCCAACCAGTTATACCTGGGCAATTCACATCCCTATACCCTTGGGCAGAACAAGTTCTCCTGTAAAAACAAAACCAAAGTATTATTTTTCTTGATCTTGGGTTGTGCCTAAAACTTTAAACCTCTGGATTTATAATTTTTTAAATAGAAGGAGGCTTTAGATATAATTGCATCTGATCTCTTATCTCCTGAGGAACATCCAGAAGGTTCTGGAGCTTCCCAAGACCACTTATTAAGTGCAAAACTAGAACCAGAAACTGAATCTACAAATTTCTACCCAGTCTTGCTACTAATCAATGTTGTTTTTTAATAAATGATTAGTGATTGTAATAATTCTCCAATGTTTAAGAGGCAGTCTTAACTTGAGGTCTTGAGCTTTGGAGCTTTTATTTTACAGCTTAGAATGGTTAAACAGTTATTCTAATGGCCTTCTTTAGGTATTCTAAATATTGTGAGAAAAACATAATACCCTGAAATTAAATTACAGTTGTATTAGCCATATATGCCATTTGTTTAAATATCATTATTCAGTTGTAACATAAAATGCTACCATATTCTTAATATTAATCCAAATTCTGGTTGAAGGAGGGCTTTTTAAGCATAAATGCATACTTTTTTACAGATCTACTCTATTATCAACTTTCAAATATGCAACAGTGTAATGAACTCCAGTCTCCATGCTGCACATTACATCCTTGTGATTTATTTGTTTTATAGTTTGAAGTTTGTACCTTTTGAGTACATTCAGCCATTTTGCCCATTTCCCCACATCTACCTCTAGCAACTAGCAATCTGTTCTCTGTATTTATTAGTTTTCATTTTGTTTGTTTGTTTTTAGATTCTACATAAAAGTGAGATCATACAGCATTTGACTTTCTCTTGCTGACATTTCATTTAATATGGTCCCTCCATATTAAATGGACCCTCAAGGTCCATCCATGATGTCGCAAATGGCAAGGTTTCTTTCTTTTTTTATGGCTGAATAATATCCTATCACATCTATGCAGCTGCTGCTAAGTTGCTTCAGTCATGTCCGACTCTGCAAACCTATGAATGATAGCCCACCAGGCTCTTCTGTCCATGGGATTATCCAGGGAAGACCACTGAAGTGGATTGTCATTTACTCCTCCAGGAGATCTTCCCACCCAGGAATCAAACCCACATCTCTTATGTTTCCTGATTGGCAGGCAGGTTCTTGACCACTAGCGCCATCTGAGAAGGAACAAACGTGCAATATTTCAAAGGTTTATTTTTCTTATTGTACACAGATATTCATCAACTGAAAATGGTGTCACATCCTGATAAACCCTAGGTTGAAAATATTAAGTTGAAAATGTATTTAATACACCTAATCTGTCAAACATCATAGCTAGCCTAGTCTAATTTAAAAGTGCTCAGACACTTATATTAGCTTACATGGGATTCTCCAGACAAGAATATTGGAGTAGGTTGCCATTTCCTCCTCCAGGGGATCTTCTGGACCCAGAAATCAAACTGGTGTCTCTTGCGTCTCCTGCATTGGCAGGCAGGTTCTTCACCACAAGTGCCACCTTACTCTTGTGTTTACCCCCACTGCCACTGGCCAGCATCACAAGAGAATATTGTACCATATATTGTTAGCCTGGGGAAAGACTGAAATTCAAAATTCAAAGTATGGTTTCCACTACTGTATAACATCTTCACACCACTGTAAGTGGGTCAAACCGCTCTAAGTCAGGGACTGTCTCTATTGAGTAATTGTGATTTGTCATTGAAATTGTTGTAATTCATTAAATATTGTATTATTTTCCCATGTTCTCCCCAAAATTCCCTGACTAAATCTGTTCTTTATGTCAAAATAAATGTATACATTGAGAATTGGTTTAAGTTTCCCTCTTCCCTGTGTTGCTGTGTAAGTGTAGAGCCTATATGAAGGTAAAGGTTTTTATGGCACTAATTTTTACCCTCATTTGGTTCTTGTTTGATGTCCTTACATTTTCTTAATTTCTTCTGTCTCTCCTATTTTTTTCTATGCCAACTTCATGTATTTTTCTATTTCTTTGAGGAGTTTAAGTGTTTTCTGGAAAGAGGTGGAGAATAGTTAATAATAAAGAACATATACAAGTAAATAAGGAAACTCTAAACAATAGAAAAAAATGTGCAATGGACTTCATTCATAAAAGAAAATAGCAAATGCTTACTGACATGTAAAATTGTTAACTTTACCAGGAATGCTAAAATATCTGCACACACAGATAATTTTACAGAAGTAATTTTTTAAATGTGTATCTTTCATTGTTGCTGTGTGGAAATTATAACTTTCAAAAGTGGATAATACAGTATTTCCATCTGTACATGTGCTTTTAGAACTTTGCACTCCTGTCAGGAGGTGGGGTCTAGAGTCTAGTTTACTTCCTCTTGAAACTACTAGGTTCCTTGAACTACCTGAACCAAATAAACATCATAAGATGATATGGTTTCTGTGTGTGTGTGTGTGTGTGTGTGTGTGTGTGTGTTTCTGTTTCTCTGTCTCTCTCTCCCTGGAACCTAGCCACACTGTTATGAGAAAGGTTGGGTGCCCGCATGCCTGTTGACTGTTAAGGGTCTCAGCCCACAGTCAACAACAAAACCAAACCATATTAAGTGAGAGAGTTTTCAAGTGATTTCAGCCTGGCCTTCTTGCCTGACACTGGGTAGAGCAGAAACGAGCTCCTCTTATTCAGTTCTTCCTGGACCAAACTGCAGATTCATGAGCCAAATAAATATTGTCATTTCTTTAAGCCACGATTTCTGTTTGTCCTACTGATATGCTGGACAATTCTTTGCTGTGGAGAGCTGTCCTGTGCAACAGAAAGATGCTTAACATCATCTCTGTCAACAGCAATCCCTTCTCAAGTCATGACAATCAAAACATGCCCCTTGGTAGGCAAAAACACCCCCAGTTAAGAATCACTGCTTTAAGCCACTAAGTTTTGGGGTTGTTAAGAAGCCATAGTAATCACTTGTTTCTCTCCATCCTGGACACTGACGCCTACCAATGTATCACACATAGATAGTTTATCCATGTCCATGTTATATACATGTATGTAAACATGTATAGACAATACATCCTCCCGTGCCATTTAGGACTATTTTTAACATTATTTTACATTTTGACATCATTTTACAGAAGAATGGGAAGAGATATAGATTCATCTATATATTTTTCTCATTCTATGATTTCTTGTAGAAACCAAGTAAACTGATTTTAACAGAAACCAAGTAAAATAATATCTATATCTATATATATCATGAAGTTCCCTGGTGGCTCAAACAGTAAAGTGTCTGCCTGCAATGCAGGAGACTCACATTTGATCACTGGGTTGGGAAGATCCCCTGGAGAAGGAAATGGCAACCCACTCCAGTACTCTTGCTTAGAAAATTCCATGAATGGAGGAGCCTGGTAGGCTATAGCCCATGGGGTGGCAAAGAACTGGACACAACTGAGTGACTTAACTTTCACGTATTTCATTTCATATATACTTCAAATATATATATATATATATATATAATATAGTAGTTCCTACTCCACTCTTAGTTTCTAAGTATTTTCAGTTGTGTGTGTGTGCTATTATCAATGGGGTTTTATTTTTCTCTTTTCACTTCTATATACTTCAGAGCAAAAGAGAAAACCATTTCTTTACATCTATTTATACTCACATTCCTTACAAACTCGCATATTAATTTTAACAGATTTTTCTAGAACATCCTGGGATGGATACAATCATATCAACAACAGAAAGAACTGAAATTCTTTTTTTCCCAATATTAATATGATTTCTTTTTCCTTACTCTCTTGCTTTCTTTACATTTCCAGAAAATATTGAAAACTAAAGACAAAAGCAAACCTCCTTATCCAGTCTGTGACCTTAAATATAATTACCTTAAAGCTTTACTATTTATAACAGTACTCTGATTTGCTTGAATAGCCAAATATTAAATTTAGTACTTTCTGATTTTATTTATTACTAGTATTAGACAAATACATTTTATCACATTTATTTTCATCTCTATAGATTTTCTAATAGTTTCCATATTACTGTAATGTACTTGAAGTATCTGCAATTTAAATATTTGATAGAAATCACCTATGAGTCTATCCAGCCCTTCAATATTTTTCAATAGTTACAATAGAGATTAAAACTGTGTCCATATCACAAGGTAATTATGATGAGTATTAAATCAGTTATTGTTCAGGAAGTACATAGCTTTACTCAAATTTCAAAAGAGATCTATTAAAGGTTTTTAATGAAATTATACTTTTATTTTCATCAAGTTGCTGATATTCTAATATGTAACTCTTTACTTATTTAGCTACTGTATTGTTCGTGCTACAAAGATCTATGTCTGTATATCTTCTTCACAAAATGTGTCCTTATTAATACATATCAATCCACTTTATACATTTTTTAGTGCTTTCAATCGTAAGGTCTACTTTCCGACATTAACATTGCTATCTCTTTTTTGTCTCTCAATTGCATTTACTTTCAGATTTTCATTACTTCATTTTCACTCCGACTCTTGTAAATATTTAGTGAGTATATATTATGTACCTGATCTAAGTGTTAATAGTCTGTATTATCTATGATTATAGTTAATCTATAATAATCTTTATTATCTAGTTCTGTCGTCATGGACTAGAGGTAGACATAATCCTCTAGGGTAGACATAATTATCATATCTAACTACTGAGGATTTGAGCCACTTATTCAATGTCACACAGGTACGTGGTGGAACCAGTGTTTTTCAAACCAGGTAGACTGAGTCTAGACAAAGCTGTGAAACTCTAAATGATATCGACTGTCACCAGCTCAATGATTTACCTTAGGAAAGCATTATATTTCCTCATTTCTTCTTTCCATTTCAGTGAGATAATACTTAAAAAATATTTTCATTTCCCTCAAATTCATTCTCGTTTGCCCCTTTTAAGAGATCTTTAAAATACTTTTACACTTGACTTGCTTACTCTCTATTCCTAGATTTTACTGAAATAATTTAGAATGTTTACTTCTGAACTATTATTCATATCAAAGCTTTTTATTATTATGAATAAAGTAAGATATTATTTTCCTAGTAAAAGCAAAATTACATGTTGTCAAAGCTATAGTCACAAGTGTTAATTGGTAAAACATTTCTGTAAAGCACTTCTTGGTGATAAATATAAAAAATATTTACATGTTAATAAATTTTTACTCATTAATTTCAGTTTAAGAACATGTTATAAATAAATATTCAGAAATTAAAATAAATTTACCTGAAAATATGATTATCACAACATTAATTGTGAAAATATAAAATTTACCCAAAGTTCAATTAAGAGCTAAAATGGTTTAAATTAACATGTATCCTTATGAAGGGATTTTGCATTCATTAAAAACAACATATACAGAATTCAATAACACTAGCAAAACTTTAAATACGACATCAAAAAAAGGAAAAAAACTATACAATCTGATTGTAATTATGCACTATACATAAACATCAAAGTAGTTTTATCTAAACTTAGGGATAACTGGTTATTTAAAAATTACTTTTAGTCATAAAATTTTATAATGGCTATGTGTTATTTTAAAATCATAAGTTCTCTGTCCTTTACTCTTTTTTTCTTTTAAAGAGTAATTACGTTCTTTACAATGAAATAGGATTTAACACTGAGTCAGCTAAAACCATACTGCCCTCTATGGGATTTTGGCTGCTCCACAACAACTGAGTATATTTATTTATTTATTCCCAGAGATTTTCACAGTTGTAAATACAACTTTACATAAAAGAAATCTATGTGGAAAGCTATGTGTGAAAAGAATATATGTTAAAATTATAATACCAAGGTTGTCACGTGGGAAACCAAATCAGTGTTATTGGCCTGATAAGACTGAACTCACTAGAATTTAATTAGGAATGTGTCCTTGGTAGAAATAAAACCTAAAGTTTACAGAAAAAAAAAGTATTTTAATTTAAACAACTTCAATTATTTAAAGCATTGATTCAAATGTGACTAACCAATAATTTTGAAAAATAAATAGAAAAGAAAAACATTAGCTGTAGGCAATTTGGTATTCCCTTTGTAAAGGCTGTGCGTGTTCTTTGCCCTATGTATAGCACTTGGTAGATACATAGAGAGATTCATTTAGTACCAGAGATGAACATTTGAGACACTTCGGTCCATTTCTCTCATTTTATAGGGAGAGAAACACAGCAGCAGAGGGATCATGGGACTTTTCCAGGTTACCCTGGAGAGACCATAGTAGAGCTCTTTCCTGGGCACATTTCTGCGTATATCTAGGCCAGTACAGTCTTTCCATTACACAGAGATACCTCTTTTCTGTTTCTGGGCTATATAATGTCTGACTGTTTTTTCCTGTCTCCTTATACAGGCCTTTTTCCAGATTATCTTTTCTTCTTTGGCACTGAAGTTTTCCTTTCCTCTTCTACTTTCCCTTCAGCAAGGCCTCAAGCTTGCTTAGCAGTTAGATTCTCCAAATTCAAGAACCCACTGAAGGGTTCTATGTTATAAATATTATAATACTCGAATCTCTTTCTTCTCAAAACTTAAGATACACAACTTAAAATATGTATGTATCTAGATACTGAATAACGGAGAAGGCAATGGCTACCCACTCCAGTGTTCTTGCCTGGAAAAATCCCAGGGACAGTGGAGCCTGGTGGGCTGCCGTCTATGGGGTCCCACAGAGTTGGACACGACTGAAGCGACTTAGCAGCAGCAGCAGCAGATACTGAATAAAGCCAACCTAGACAGAGAGAATTGGGACTTTGGATTTTTTAAGTCACATTTCTGTCTCCTATTAGAAGTGAGATTGTGAGCAAGTCACTAAATCCCTCTGAGTCATTTTCTTTATAAATATATTATCACATACTTTGTATGATTGTATTGAAGAATAAATGAAATAAGTTTTTAAAGATCCCAGTGAACAGGATCCTTGGCGTTTAGTAGATATTTAATACATAGTTTTCAAAATAATAAAATATTTAATGAGAATCCAAAATTATCATACATTAATCCTATCAAAACTGATTATTTATTTCATAATAAAATATTTACATCTATTTCTGTATGCTGCTTTTGTACTTCTATTGGTGTCTTTTGATGTCCAGAAATTCTGGATTTTAAAATAATTCAATCAGTCACTATTACCTTTATGTTAATTCTTTTTTGTCTTAATTTTTTTAATATTTGGCTACCCCAAAAGTCATTAAGATAGCTTCTTATCTTTACTTCTAAAAGATTTTTTTCAGAAACCTTTACTTTTGCATCTGCAATCTGATGTAATGTTTGTATTAGGTGAGGAAGAGTTTAAGATTCATCTTTTTCCACATATCTAATTGATCCAATACATTTATTAAAAGTTGTTATTTTCCTCCACTGCACTACAGTGTTAGTGTTGCTATAAATCATAAATCAAGTGATCATATAGTTGAGTCTACATTGTACTTTCTGTTCTTCTATTCATGTCATCTTTCTTTTCCTCCAGTACTACATTGTTTTAACCACTGTAATTTTATATTAAGTTCTTCAAACATTACAACTTTGTTTGTTTCAGGAGAAGTATATATTTGAACTATATTCTTGTCCATTTGAATCTTCAGTTTGTCATATTTCACTAAAGCTGACTAGGGTTTTGTTTGGTATACATTGAATCTCTGTATCATTTTAAGAACTATTATCCTAACAATATTGAGCTTTATAAACATGAACATTATGTATTGAAATACAAAATTACCTTTGGAGATAGGAAGAATATAGGATTCAGCATCCAGAGAAAAGATAAATATTAGAGTTTCAATAGGAAAAAGGACTAATTGGTGATAAAAATATATAGAAGAATATTGATGTGACATGCTTTCTGAGAGAAAACTGAGAAAGCACCTACTTGGTAATTTCTATTTTCTCTCTAAAGGAGACAATCAATCCGTTAAGAGACAGAAATGCAGGCTTGTGGAAAGCTATGAAGGTTCCAAATTGCCACAAAGGGGAGAGATGAGGGAACTGATAATCAGATAAGGGTTCAAATGAAGAGAATGACTATGGAGGTGTAGTACCTAAATTATGTGATCAGTACCAGAAGAGGTAGAGACAAATAAAAAGAATGTTTCAATTGATCCATATTTGAGGGTTTGTTAAAAAGTTTTATAGGAACTTCAACGTAGTGACAAATGTAGTAAAGAATCTGCCACTGCACTATTCTTAGTACATTTACAAGCACTATATATTCTATTTAAAAAAAAAATCACTGGCAGGCAGATTCTTTACCACTGAGCCACTAACTCATGTATTAGCTTCCCTTAAGCCCTGGGAATATGTATTCAGGGAATACATGTCCAGAGCCTTTCAGCATCACATTCCAAGTTGCTAAGACATAGAAAAGTCTGAAACTTGAAAGGTACTAGACATAATAAGTTCCCATCTTCCCTCTTGCACGTTTGTGTTTTCCCCACTAGACTATTAACAATCTGATGCATCTCTCTACCTACACAGTACACTCTCACATTCAAAACTCACTAAAAAGGAACCGCTGAAAATTTTTCGCAAACTAACTCTTAGCAATAGTATACAGACAAAAGTCATACACTTAAGGATAAAATAACCATGCTATTTCAAATTGATGTCCTTAGAGGTAGTCCTTGGGGTATTTCTCTATGGAGTTTTTGCCCCATAGATGAAGGAAGGAGGGGAGGCCAAAAATTGCACATCCTGTTTAAGGATAATACACCATGACTGTTTTTAAGTAACAACCCCACTGCCAGTCCATTATCATGAGCTGGAGTGGGGCAGGAAATCAAGGTTTATTGCTTTATTATGACATTTGCATGTTGTGCTTGTCAGTAAATTCTATTCATACTGGTGACAAGAATAAGCAAATAATTGCTAAGTGACTTTTTTATTTTTTACTATAGTTCCCTAAACTTTTATGCTAATCATCTTGTTTTTCCCTTTAATCCTAGTGACCCCGTCCTCATTTCTATATTCTTATCTTTATAAAAACAAAAATCCACATCCAGCAAATTCCTTGCTTTTATCCTACCCTGGGCCCACTTGGCCCAAATTCAACTCTACAAGCTAGAGTAGAATGTTCTGTGAACTGAGTCAGGAGATGTGGGTTGACATATTTGATATAACATTGATCTTCAGTGTGACCTTAGACAAAACACTTCCCCTCTGGACCTTTAGTTTTCCTATTTGCAAACAGAATGAATATTGGAATTGATAATCTCTAATATCAACCACTGTAGAAGAGAAACTAAAATTCTCACATCTTTATCTTTCTGAAGTCTTCACCAGTGAGCTGTTGCATCCTTCAGACACTAGAGGGGGCTTCCTGAAGACTTTTCCGATATATCCTGCTTTAAAGGACGAGGGGCTCTTAATGGTAATCCATGTTCTTGACTTCACTTTTTAATTTAAAGTAAATGTAAAACAAATATATGCTGCAGCAATTATAACATTTTGTACAATATGAATTTCTAGCATGAGACTAATTAAATTTACTTTAAATACCAACTAGATCTAGAATTTCTATCCTCTATCATTAAATTTATGAAAATATTTACACCAATGGAAGAGCAGTGAAATCATGAGTAGGAGTCTGAAGGCCATTATTCATAACTAAGATATCTTTTTGTTTGATGGTATTTTAAAAGGAAAGTTATATGACCATGTGTATTTTTTTAAGAGTATGCTTTAGAAAATAAAGAAATTTGATATTCCCTTAACACTAAAAATATCATGAACTCATTCCTTAAATTCCAATGAAAGCAAGTTTGTGAAGTTTGTGAAGAACAAATAAAGATCTATCCATCATCTTAAGAATAATATAAGTTGAGATGAGATATTAATTTGCATCTGTATTATTTTTTAGTTAAGAAATAGCCCAACATATCTTTAGATCAAGAAGAGCTGACATTAACCTGATTTTTTGGTTCTTTTGTAGACTATTTTTTTATTCTATTGGGACCTGTTAGGCTATATCTCTGATATTCTTATATATCAGTATGTTATTAGGTGATGGGATTTTTTTTTTTCCTTAAGGGTTGAAACTTTACAAAGCTTTTCAGTCTGAGAACTGAGGGCATCACTATGAGGAATTTCAGTTATTCTTGTCATTTATTGCTTCTCTACATTCTTTTTCATCATTTGTGGTATTCCTACCACAGGCGTATTAACAAGTCTCTGTTAATTTCAATTTCTTTTTTGGGCTGTTTCTATTCTCTTACCCAATCCTTTCAGTTCTTTTTTTTGTTGTGTTTTTCAGCTAATACAGCTTTGATAACCAATATCACCAACTGATTCTTGCTTTCTGTTTTCCAACATTCTCCCTTACATGTCTAAAAATATTTATCTGTGTTTTAAATATTTGTTTTCTCTGTTCCATCAGCTCAGCACTCTCTAGTATCAGATATTCCATTTATTATCTTCCAGAATATTTATACTCCTCAGAAGCTGGAAGGAATTTTACCATGAACTCATTATCATTCCCATGAGACTATCAGTTCCTTTGTGACTATAATATTTCAAGATTAGGACAGCTATGGCTGTGCTCTGGTCATTACGTGTGACTCTGCATGTGTTCTCTTTTTCTTTTCTGATTTTTAAAAATTTTGATGTGGGAACATAAAACAGAACCCCACATTTTAATAATATTTGTATAAAGATGACAAGTCAACTGACTTATTGGTAGGTATGGAAATTATGTTATGATTTAAAGTTTTTTAATGGACTTATTGATGAATACAAATATGACAAAGATTTATAGATAGAACGATGTATGTTTTGATCAACCAAAGTGTTGCATAGTGATAGTGCGAAAAAATATAGACTGGGTAAAATAATACTGAAAAGAAACTGAAAATATTTGGATTTAAATCCTCAATTTGCTTTTTACTAATAGCTTGAAATTGGTTAAATTCCAAGACCTTAGAACTTCAGTTTTTAGATATATAGTAAATGAATAGTAATGTATTTCTTCTTCTCTGAGTTTGCTTGTTAAAGTATACAAAAAGAATATGTCAATGAAGGAAAAGTATGTGTGTGTTTTGTGTGCGGCATGCATTAATTTGGGTGTTCACCTGATAATCCCCAGTACAGGGTTGCTGGTAAAATATAAGGGAGGAATGCATTTAGGTTTGGATATCTAAGTGAGCTCTGGAGAAGGAAATGGCAACCCACTCCAGTATTCTTGCCTGGGAAACCCCATGGACAGAGGTGCCTGGCAGGCCTACGGTCCATGGGGTCGCAAAAGTCAGACACAGCTGATTGAGGAAACCACCACCACCATCTGAGTGAGCTACCTTTGAATCTATTACAGAATGGTTAGTTTTGTAGTACTAGCTCCATTCATTCAGCTAGTTATGTAAATATCTGTAGCTATTTTGGGCTTCCCAGGTGCACTAGTGGTAAAAACTTTGCCTCCACTACAGGAGATCTGGGTTCAATCCCTGGGTTGGGAGTATCCCCTAGAGGAGAGTATGGCAACCCCCTCCAGTATTCTTGCCTGGAGAATCCCATGGACATAGGGTTGCAAAGAGTCTGACATGACTGAAGTACACACGTGTACGCACGCTCACACACACACACACACCATAACTATACCACCCCATCTTGTACAGACAGAACAGGGTTGCTCTGGTAAAATATAGTGGTTGCTTTGAATAAGTGCTTATCACTCTTATTGGAATACAGAGGGCTCTCACTATGAGTGAACATAGGGCCTGCATTGAAAGGGTAGATCTGATGGCTGTGTGACAAGGTGTGCTTTACAAATAGGAGCAGAAAGCGTGGGAGTCTAAGCAAAAGAGGGACTTCCCTGGCTGTCCAGTGGTTAAGACTCCATGTTTCCACTGCAGAAGGCATGGGTTTGATCCTTGGTCAGGGAACTAAGATCCCACATACTATGCGGTATGGCCAAAAAATAAAAACCAGTAGTATAAAACTGTTTTTTTATAAAAGAAAGTAAAACAGCAGGGCATCTGCATACTTCTTACAGAAATGAAGCCACACCTATCATGAAAATAGAAGCACATTATTAACATTCAGAAGAGTCAGTGACCAATCCTCTTCCTATGGGCAGAAACCAAAAAGGGAGTAAGAAAGAAGTTAGACCTGTAGACCGGGTCTGTTTCTATTATTAAAACAGATATATGAAGAGTAGAGATTTCTCTTTTCCTTCAGTTGACAGTATCAGTTAAATGAAACAATGTGAAAGGTGCTTGGCAAACTATAAATCACATAACAAAATTGAAAGGTTTAATATCTTTATGAAAGGGGGTATTTATTTACTGAAATCATTTTGTGTTCCACTTGGAAACTGTCCATTTTTTTCAAAGTTGCTTTGAATAAGTGCTTGTCACTCTTGTTGGAACACAGAGGGCTCTCACTATGAGGTAGTTTGTTAGGAGAATTTTTACTCCTCTTAGTTATCTGAGAGCTCCATTCAGTCCTATCAATAAAACATGCACAGTTCATTGGACTTCCTGAACTATTCAAATCCCTAGTAATCATAATACTGATGAAGACCTCAGTTTTGAAATCACCAGTTTATAATCCAGTTTCTGTAATATATAATAAGTATCAGTGTAGTTTTGGGGACTTCCCTAGTGGTCCAGTGGTTATCACTCCATGCTTCCACTGCAGAAGGTACAAGTTCTATCCCTAGTCCAGGAATAAGATCCCACTGCTCTGCAGAGAGGCAATAAATAAATAAATGAATAACATAGTTTTCCATTGTTCTTAATTTTATTGTTAATGACATCTCTTTGCTCATCATTGCCTTCTTCTCAAAATACTCCATTCTCTTGTCCACTATGATACCTCTTCTTCTTCACACTCTGACTTCAGAGCTGCCATTGCAAACTCCACCTCCGCCATTAGACATTAGAATTGCTCAACCTTTCAGTCTTGCCACCTTTCAAAAATTATTCTATGACTTTTTTCTGAACAAACTATTCCATTGCCATGTTTTCAATGACTTTCCACCCCTTGATGGCTTCAAAATTTATATATTTAGCCTGAAATTTCTTGTGATTTTAAGGTTTGTATTTTATTTCATTTTTGTTATCCTGTCTGCTATCTCACAGGCAACACAGGCATACCTTGTCAAAAACTGAATGCAATCTTTGCTATCATTCTCAACCTCCTCCATCTCAGTAAGTGGTGACTCCATCCATCCTGTTGCTCAAGCTATGATCATGGAAGTCATATGTGACTCTTCCCTTACCCTCACCTTCTACAGCCCATCAGTCATGGAATCTCAATCCTGAATGCCTTTTCTGATACAGCCCACCATCATGGTTCAAGCAACTGGCATTTTAGTCTTGTACCATAATGATAGTAAAGTCACTCTTTAGCTTTGCTGAATTCAGAGATTAGGGAATACTTTCTAGTAAGTTACTGACTCTTAAAATTATAAATTCATAATATAAACTAAAACCAATATAACTGAAAAAACTAAAACCCCATGTTTACATGTCTAAATAATAAATGAACTAGAGCAAAAAACACAATGCATATCATAAAATTTTTGGAACTACATAAAATAATTTTGTATAAAAACTTGTTAGAAACAAAGATTTAGAAGTTGTTTCACAACTCAAATTAAAATACTGGGAAATGAGAAAAATCAAAAGTTAACTAACTTTTTAATCTAATTTTATATTAATCTAAATTAATATAAAAAGAATTTTAAAAATTAGAAGAGAGTAAATGATATTTTTTAAATGGGAGGAATTGAAACAAAGAACTGAAAAAATGTTGAGCTAATCCTACAAACTCAATAGTAATTTTCTGAAAGACATTAGTCCAATAGACATATATAGATCCCTGATTATGAAAAGAAGTAAATATTAGAAATAAGAAGCAAATCACAACTTTAACTTTGGTTGAGGTTTTTTAGATTTATTTATTTTTAATTGGAGGATAATTGTTTTACAATATTGTGGTGGTTTATGCCATACATCAGCATGAGTCAGCCGCAAATGTACATATGTCCCCTCCCCTCTTACTTCCCACCCCGTCCCACCCCTCTAGGTTGTCACAGAGCACCAGTTTTGAGCTCCATGCATCATACAGCAAATTTCCACTAGCTATCTATTTTACATATGGTAATGCATATGTTTCAATGCTACTTTCTCAATTAGTCTTACTCTCTCCTTCCCCAATGTAGGCAGCAAGTCTGTTCTCTAGGTCTTTGTCTCCATGCTGCTTGAGTTTTTAATTATAACATAATAAATTTGTTAATCCAAATAATTTTGGAAACCTAGAAGAAATGACCACTCATAGAAATATAAAACAAAATGACTCAAGGGAATAGTAGCTAAAAGTATTATGATGAGTTTTGAAGGAACTAAATGCATAGTCAAAAATATCCCTCCAAAATATATACTGGGTTCAGATGGTTTTATAAGCATGTTTTTAGTCAAGCTTTCAAAGGACTGGTAATCTCAATTTATATTAAAAATAGTTGCAGAGAAGAGAAAAAGAGATAACATACTTCAGTTCTTTTTATGAAGCTAATATAATTTTCATATCAAAATCTTAACAAAAATAGCATGAGAGGAGAATTATTGACAGCTCTCCTTAGAAACACAGTTGTAAAATACTAAATAATACAATATAAAATGTTGCTTGTGTTTCCTTATCACTGTCTCCACGTTGTTTGGACACTTTGGCTCCCATATTTTGTAAATGGACTTTGAAAAATGCCAGTGATGTTTAACTGGGCTTCACTGTATTTTTAGCCATTTTCGTTATACTTGACCTCTATGCTCCACAAGATGATTTTACTTTTCCTTGCTTTTGAGAATATCATTAAATTTATTAGGTTTTGTTACTGACTCTTTTCTTAAATTCTTCCTATGTTCTCATTCCTAACTCCTTCCCTTCTGCCCCTTTACTCTGGGAGTCAACATGTAGATGGCAGTTTAGTCACTCAGTCATGTCCATTCTTGCAACCACATGGACTGTATCCTGCCAGATCCTCTATCTATGGGATTTCTCAGGCAAGAATACTAGAATGGGTTGCCATTTCCTTCTCCAGGGCATCTTTCTAACCCAGGAATCGAACCCAGGTCTCCTGCATTGCAGATGGATTCCTGCATTGCAGGCAGATTGTTTACTGACTGAGCTACATGTAAGGCTTGGCCTGTTTTTCTTGATTTATCTCCCCTCCCTTGAAGAACACACCATTTACATGTGTCTAGTAATCCTCACCATCTAACTCCCAAACAGAAAGGTTCCCAATCTGCTCATCAGAACCCTAGATCTGTCAGGTGCCTATTCCTATTATGCACACCCTGCCTCAAAGGTAATATGACTAAAACCAAATTCAGTATGTTCTCTGCCAAAAAGCTGACTTCCAACCTCACTGTCTCTCTTCACATCACTTTTGCCACTGTCATAATTTTTTGCTACTGAAGTTTGCCAATTTGATCTTATCATCTTGAATCTCTCCTTTATTCGTTAGTTATAGTAATCTGATTCAGTCTTTAATATGTCTCATATTTATCTCTTTCTATCCAGTCTCATTTTCACTGTCCTTGGCCAAGTGCATATCACTGATATGGAACACAGCATCTTCAATAAGCCTCTTGTTTTCCTCCAATCTGCACTATTCACCACTGCCCATAGTTTGTTAATGCATCCTATCATAGTGTTAGATCACTACTTATTATTCTACAATGGTCCACTATTTCTTATTGCAACAAGGCTAGAAGATTTTTAAGATTCCTCAAAATCAGTTCTTAAAACTCAATCATCATTGTTTCTTATTTCTAGTATGCATATCTTCATGCTCCATAGCATAATACTCTGTGCTTACTCACTCAGTCCTGTCTGACTCTTGTGCACCCATGAACTTTAGTCTGCCAGGCTCCTCTGTCCATGGGATTCTCCAGACAAAAGTACTGGAGTGGGTTGCCATTTCCTCCTCCAGGGATGTTCCCCACCTAGGGATCAAACCCAGGTGTCCCGCATTGTTGGCAGATTCTTTGTTTGAACCACCAGGAAGGCCCAGTATAATACTCATTAAGATCAATCTCATTATAAGTTAATCACACTGTAAGTTAAAATAAAGACACCCCTTATTATGGAATTATAAATATCCTTGGCCATGGAAACAATATTATATTTTAGTCGACTCATATTCTATCTTGTTTAAAACATATCAAAGTTGAAAATTTGGAGAGAATAAACTGAAAAGAGTGCTCATCAACTTATGGACATTTTTTAGAAAGTTATTTTATTCTTGTTTTAATAAAAAGAAATGTGTTACTTGTATAATGACAAGTTGTAAAAAATATTTTTAAGAAATACTTTTTAGGATGGCAACTTTTCTTTGAAAGCAAACATTTGGCTCTGATTGTAAATTGGTTTGTTCCATAGAGGGTAGGGAAGAGACTAGATGTGTTTTATCTGACATTATTATAAAAGGGTTATTTAAAAAATTGCCTGTAACTTGTACCAATCTGTGGTCTCTGAATTTTCCTTTGGCTTATGTCTTCTAATTCCCTGGTCACAAACCACATCAGTTGTTTCTTAATTCATTTTAAGCCTCATAGCATTATGACAATGTCTGTTACTCAAAACCCCTGAGTCCCTGCCAACCTCAATGTCTTTTTAATATAATAGCAGAGATAATGTGATTGACAAAGAAATTAGAGCTCAAGCTGATACTTAAAACAATGACCTATCCTCAGTAGATATCTAGAGCTTGAGCGTGCTTCAGTCCTGTTCTATACATTGTCCAAAGTTCTTAGAATGCATCAAAAGAGGATTTCATGGTAACATCAACTACAACAGTAAAATTACAATATTCTGAGACCAACATTGTTTAAACAATAAACTGATTTCTACTTAATCACTTTTAACACAAATTATTGAACCTCATTCTTTTAAATGTAAATGCTTTATCTTTTTACATGTTTATAATTCACATTTTGATCTCATGAGCATCATTTATAAAAATATAAATACTGCTTTTTAACACAACTGCATTTAGGCACTCGATTTTTGTAGCAATTTTTATTTTAAGAGTATGTATTAAGAATACATATTTTTGCTTAACTAGTTTTTTCTATCTAATTTAAATAATTCATTACTTTATATAAATTTAAAATTAAGTTCATAATATTTATGCTATAGGAAAAGCATTCTTAGGATTTATCAAGTTTAAAAAGTTATCCATCATAGTCTTGAAACTAAGAAATGACATTGACCAATTTTGTTTACTAAAATTCAGGATCATACATGCCTTTAGTATTAATTTTTAATCCTTTAAGAAAAATAAAAATTGATAAATTTATTCAAACACTATATAGATTATTTAATTGAAAATAGTACAGTCTATTAGTGATCCTCATGTAAATAAATTTAGTGAAAATGTATTTTTTCAGAATAATAGACATTTCTTCCTTAGTCAATGAGAATAAAAAGATTTCAACCAGAATTCTCTGTGCCGTAGAACTTTTTGAAAGATATTTGCCAACTCTTTCCCATAAAGAAAACCACACACTCAAGAATTTATAGGCTCAAAGAAGAGATTGCAAATTTAATTTTTTATGCAGCACTCTTACCTTGAGATGAGATTTCTTAGCCAGCATCGTACACTGCTGTTTCTAACATTAATATCTCATTGCTTGGTAACCTCACTACTACCTAAAAATGTGTTCCACTGGCTCATAAACAATTATATCATCGATCCCCTCTGTGTGTAACAAGAGACCTTAACCACAGAACTGGGAAATAAAGGGAAGAATTACGCAGAAGTAACAACAGTGCCAGAAACCTGCTTTGCAGTGATTGGCTAAATGAGGCCAACCAGTTGAGGTTCATTCATCAGATTTGTTGAGTTAACCTACAAGCCTTTTTTTTTTTTTTCCATTTTCTCTATTTTTCTTTTCTGGGATCTCCTTTGATTTCATGCTGGCTTTTTAAATTGAGGATAAAGTTAATTCACTCAACAAAGCCACAGCTGGAATTAAGTATGCCTCTTCTCCTACCGCAGAGGGGAGGGGTAGGTGCTGCTTGGTGGTGTCTTATTGGATGCCCAACACCCTTGAGGGCTGTTGCTGAATCAGTGGTGCCTCTAGCGACAGGCAAGAAGTTAACTAATTATGAACATATGGTTTGGCAGACACCTTGTTAGCTTGCTGCTGTGTAGGTGTTTGGAAGGAGGTGATGGGGAAAGTTTGAGGTAGAAGGTGTGGTTAAAAGTCCCACTGACAAGCCTCCAGGAGATTTGATTGATCCTAATCTATTCTTTTTGTCAGAAATCAGCATGCTTCTGGCAGCAACAGCTTGGTAATAACAGAGATTTGTGGCCCTTAAGCTTTTGTGGTGATAGCCGGCACACGACCAGTCAACTTGCACCGTAAGAGACCCTCGTTTAATTGGCCACAGTGGTGGGAACAGAAATGAAACGTTTGGTCAAGGTACAACACATGGCCTACCTGAGTGGTTCACAATGATCTGGGGCACAGATGTCATCTTTTATTGGTGTGATTGCCATCAGAGGAATAAGAGAAGCCTTGAGAAAAGAACTGCAGAAAAGTCTATAGTGAGAGCCATGTAAGTGCATTATTTATACTTGAGTTGCCTAAGAAAAAGGCAGATGTATGAAAAGGAGGAGAAATGTCAGACTGGGCCATCACTGGGTCTGAAGAAGAATAAGGAGATATTCTATTTTATAGACAGGATGGTTTCTTGGGAAAGTAATAGTAGATAGTTCAAAATATTTTTTTAATTTTATTTCTGTCAGATAAATTGAAAAACCACATATACTCCTGGTATTCAACTGAACAGTGGTACCAAATACATACTTTTCATCATTCCTAAATTGGTATGCAGGGCTCACATTTGGTACCCATTACAAGTACCCAAATATTTAGAGTTATGCAATCCGTGTACTCAAAATCAGACACAATCAATAGAGACCTATTGATTGTCTAAGTTTTACCAACTTCATCTAGAACTCTAAACTTTCTGGATACCAAAAAGAAAAATAAAACCTCCATGATGTCTATGGAGAATGAGTCTACCAACCAGGAAACATTTCCTTTTGAAAGGTTTGCTAAACAGTTTCAAACCCTACCTTTCATTTACTGATTTTCTTATATTAATTGCTCAGGATGGTATAGATATTTTATATTATCATTTAAATTAGAAAGAACAATTATATAAAAGTGACTATGTAGTCTCTCTTACTAGATGGTCACCAACAGCTTCACATTTCTTCCACAGTGTTTATCAGTGAACTCAGATGGAAGAAATGTTATAGATATGACCAAGTAGACTCACCTGCACATCCTGCCATTACCAAGAATACACATGAACAGTGTTGCATGTGAATGAATGTGTATGTGAATGTGGTTAGTTGTTTTATATTATTCTGATAATGGTTTATACAGTTTTCCTTTTTTAAATTAGCTAGCTACAGCATGTTATTAAACACCCAAAACTACAAATTGCTACAAATACACCTAGAGGAATCTTGGAATAACAAAGTGGGACAGTGTTGAGCATGGAATCTGCAGTTAGTTTGGAGCAATGCTCTGACACTTAGCTGCAGTGTGACTTGGGGAAAATTGCTAACTCCTTTAATTTACAGTTTCTTTATCCATAATTAGAACCTGACCTACCAGATCTACCACAGGGGGTTAGTGTAAGGATAAATTGAGTATAACTTTATGTAAGGTTTTTAGCGTCAGATATGGCAGAATTTAAATGCTAGATATGTGTTTGTTAAAAATGAGACAGAGAGAGACCTATAACACTCTTATATAGTTCTAATTGTCTTAGGTGACCTGACACTTCAGCATAAATTTCATAGAAATGGTGAATCCAAACCAAGAAGGTAAGGTTCTATCAAGGGTAAAAATAGAGCTTATTTAAGTTATTAGTTAAAGAAACCATACAAAGCAAAAGAGTTCCAAGACATCTGTTCAGTGAAGGGATGGTTGCTTCAATGATAAAAGTTTCCTGCCCCACACTGAGAGATGACCTCTGCAGCTCATACATAGAGTTCTCTCTATTTAGAACTTCTGGTTTTTTGAAAAGCTTATGCAATGTGGCCAAAATGGGATGGCTTTCTATCAGAGGCTACCTGTGTTCCAGGGGTGATTAGCTGACTGGTGCCACTCCCTTGTGGTGACCTGTACAATGGATGTTATATATTTGGTGATGAAAATAATTCTTAAGTTAAACTTCCTATTTTTATTAATTATTTCAGAATTACAAGAGTTCATGGTTAGTAGAACTTTTATTACATTGAGGACTAGACAGAACTAGGACCCTCAAATTATGTTTCATATAATATTTAAATGAATAAAGTGCTTCTAGGTAAAATTTTATCAGAATTCACAAAAAAACTATAATCTATGTTAAAGCAGATGATGAACACTATATTTACTTGAAATGTTAACATTTTCCACATTAAAAATTACCTAGGCTAGCAATGATTTTAAACTCCTCTTTGAGGGAGCCTGGGTTTCCATAATGAAATCTTAAAGGTGTAGTGAAAAATAAGGTGACCGAGGTAGCAGGGTTCTGAGCTTCTCCACTCACACTCAAAAGGGCTGTGTGGTTGGTGGTTCAAAAATATGTCCACAGCTTCCCTGACAATGCTCCCTTCAATAGGGGCAGCTCAATGCCTCTTCCCTTAAGTCCTCTGGACTTAGTGACTCTCTTGGAACAAACAGACTGACTGTGTTCAAAGTGGTCAACATGACTATGTTATGAAAAACAGTGTATCTTCTTCTTTGCTATCTCTCTGGGACCACCCACAGAAGAAGCCAGCTGCCACGTTGTAAGGGCCCTCAAGCAACCCTGTGGAGATGCTCCTGTGACAAAGGACTGTGGTCTGTGTCAGTGGTCATGTGGAAGCAGGTCAGCCATCCCCTGTCAAGTCTTAAGATGACTGCAGCCCTGTCCTTTGGTTTTAACCAAAGTGGGACTCTAGGTACCATAGTTCTTTGCTTATTAGTAAGTGCTTTGTAGCAAAAATGCCTCAGACATCAAATAAGTGTAAGGAAGCAAGAATAAACAGAATTAGGAAGGCTTGTTTCCAGTATATTAATATACACATATAGGCATATACATGGTTTTAAGTATTATGTATATGCACATGCATGCTGAGTTGCTTCAGTCGTGTTTGATTCTTTGCAACCCCATGGACTGTAGTCTGTCAGGCTCCTCTGTCCATGGGATTTTCCAGGCAGGAATACTGGAGTGGGCTACCATTTCTTGCTCCTGGGCATCTTCCCCACCCAGGAATCAAACCCAAGTTTTTTATGTCACCTGAATTGGCAGGTGGGTTCTTTATCACTAGCACCACCTAGGAAGCCCTGTTATGAATATACTATATATATTAATATATATTTTGTGTGTCACTTTTAACTACATTACAGACTAATTAAAAAAGTAGAAATTGTATCTTCAGGGAATACCATTACCTGGCTAATTTAAGTAAGTTGGTTGGTGTCCTGTGATGGTGGTGGAAAAATTACAAGCAAAAAGAACCAAATAAATTGTTTCTGATATTTACTAAAGTTTTCACTAGACGACTATGAGAGTTATGCTCAGGAACAATGAAACTCTAATTTCTTTGTAATGTGTTCAAAACTCTTTGTGATCTAGCTCTAAATTCCTTTTCAAACCTCAGCTTTCATTTCCACCATTCACAGGCCTTAGTAATCTCTATCCACACTCCCAATAATCTTTATCCACATTCCCCTAGTAGCTTCCCTGGTGGCTCAGATGGTAAAGCATCTGCCTGAAATACAGGAGACCCAGGTTCAATCCCTGGGTCAGGAAGATCCCCTGGGGAAGGAAATGGCAACCCACTCCAATATTCTTGCCTGGAAAATCCCAAGGACAGAGGAGCCTGGTAGGCTAAAGTCTATAGCGTCGCAAACAGTCGGAGATAACTAAAGAAACTGAGCACAGCATAGCACAAGCCTTAAACTTAGCTGTAACTGGATTCAATTCTGTCTCTTTCACTGATTAGTTATAGGACTTTGGTCAAGTTGTTTTCATTTTCAAAGTCTCCGTCTCCTTCTGCATAAAATCAAGATATTAATTACTTTACAAGTTCCTTATAAGAATGATATTCATAATGCTATCATTTGTAGACATGCTTAATTTTATAGCATGATAACAATAATGATTGATATATTTTTGTATTTCAATCATTAACATAGTATCCAAATCCTAGGACATGCCTAATAAATGTTTGCAAAAATAGTATATGAAAAAAATAAATACTATCATCCCTGTTTTCACTATGCAGAATAAGCTACACAGTATGACCATAATGGATTCTTGCAGAATAAAATTGAAAAGCACAAGCCTAGTAATAACTTGTCTGCAATTCTGGAAACTAAAGAATATAATTAATAAATTATGGAAATTCAGTGGTGGACAGAAAGTTAGAGATTCAAGAGACTCAGCTTACTACATCAAAGTATTGTCAAAACCCAGATTCCTGATTGTCTTGTAGAGTGTGCTTTTCAAGTTAGTCAGATATTCAGGTGAGACTGAAGATTAAGTGTGGCAACAGTATGATAGCCATGCTTCATAGCAAACAAAAACTTAAGACTCTGCTACTTTGACACATGTGGCTATATGCATGCATGCATGTGTGCTGAGCCACTTCAATTGTGTCCAACTCTTTGTGACCCTACGGATCATACCTGCCAGGCTCCTCTGTCCATGGGATTCTCAAGCAAGAATACTGGAGTGGGTATGCCTCCTCCAAGGGATCTTCCTGACCCAAGGATTGAATCTGCATCTCTTACATCTCATGTATTGGCAGGGGGGTTCTTTAACACTAGACCACCTGGGAAGCCCCCATATGGCTATGTGTGCATGTTTACTAAGTCGCTTCAGTCATGTCTGACTCTTTGTGACTCTATGGACTGTAGCCCACCAGGGTCTTCTGTCCATGGAATTCTCTAGGCAAGAATACTGGAGTGGCAGCCATTTCCTTCTCCAGGGGATCTTCCCCACCCAGGGATCAAACTCAGGAGAAGGTAGATTCTTTACCATCTGAGCTACCAGGGAGGACCATCCATATGGCTATAGATTTTATTAATTAAGACCTAGGACTCCCTAATTCCTCATTCTCCTTTTCTTCATTTACTTCCAACTATTTTCTTCAATAAAGAGACCAGGTCTAAGACAATAAAACTTTACTTGTTCTATATGTCTTCCATCTGAATAATTCTGAGCGTAAAAATGGCTTCTTGTCACCTTGACCAAAGGATCATTGGATGAGTCTATATTGAATATGTGAGCTGAAACACATTTTTTTTTTTTTTACATATCTGTCCTCAGTTTGAAGAAGTATATTTTGGCTCCCAGATTTCCCAGTATTTCTCCATTATGGAGTAATGGTTGAGAGACAGTATAAAGAGTTTAAACACTAGAACCAGAGCCCCCAGCTTGAAATCTGTCTCTACCACTCACTATCTACAAATCCCTGGATATATTTCTTAGCTTCTCCTTGTATCAGTTCTCTCATTTGTGAAATGGGAACAAAAATTGCATGTAAATCATATATTTGTTCTGAGAATTAATTATTTCTTTTACATAAGATGTTTGGATTAATTCCTAATTTATATTATAAACAGTATATATTATGATTTGTTTGAACCCATGGTTATTTTATTCAATATGCTTTTTATTTCAATTTAAATTCTTATTTTTCTGAGTTTCTAGAGAAAACAGTGGACT
Organism: Antilocapra americana; assembly: GCA_007570785.1. NCBI lineage: Eukaryota > Metazoa > Chordata > Mammalia > Artiodactyla > Antilocapridae > Antilocapra > Antilocapra americana. The sequence goes on from ML664161.1 coordinate 26,726,283, forward strand.
AAAAATGCCTTTTTTAAATGCTATACATATACATTTATTTTACAAAACATTGATTTCCAATATTTCTACACACATTTCCTAAGTAGTGAATATGCTATCTTGTGCTTTGGGAGCTTAACAAATAGTGTTTAACAAATAAGTGCAGGTTCTAATTTTATAGTTTTGAGCTCTTTCACCATTCATATGCATTCTTCATATTCAGACTTTGTCAAATCAGGATGAACCTCTAAACGGGAATTTGGACACCGAGTCAATATTTACTGGGAAACTATTGAATACATGGGAGCCTTTGGACTTGGATCAATGTTGGTTGTTTTTTAAAGGAAAGTATTGCTTTGTCATTACTTTGGTCTAGTAATATCATTTTAACACCTAAATCCTCTTTAGGTTTTTACTTTTTAGCCAATAGAAAAAACACGAGTAGTTGTTTCTTTTCCTGGTCTATTTACCTCCATTCCAGAAAAAGTATTGAAAAAATCTAGGTCCTAATATTCAGGGGCAGTAGAAAGTTGGAAAAAAAATTAGTTATTCTTATATGAGATTATGGAATCTTTGACGTAATGGGCTCTTTCTTGCTCATTTTGTGATCACTTATGATTAGTGCAGTATCTGGTGTTATGTGGTTCATTTAATGCACGCTGTATAAAAGAACTTGACTATCTATGTGTTTGAATCCATATCTAAAATGTAAGAGAGCCTCTGTTCTGGAATACCTATTTCCAACTATTCAGGTCAAATCATTTTGCTATTGTCTATAGCAACTTTATCAAACCTACTCTACTTTCTCCATACCTCCAACAACCCCCACCCCCAGTGGGCTAATGAACTCTGCTTTGAAATTCATAAAACGAATATAAATAATCACAGAGGAAATTCTGTTTTCTTAATGTCAAACATTAATTTATTTATATTTATAGCTTTTTTATTTCCTTTTTCTTGCTTCTGTAAAGAAACCATCCCTTTTCCTATTTAAGACTCTTAATTCTTATTGTTCAATCACAATTGCATTATTTCTTCTTAGGAAGCTTTTGTTATTCATTGTCTCAAATGGATTTTTCTTAGGAACTTTTAAAAATACCAATCTCTTTCATTTAGAAAAAAAAGAAAACATTGGCAAAGACTCTCAAATCCACATTCTTCTCTAACTCTTCTCTATTTCCTCCTACTGGTTTAAATAGTTGGGAAGAGAGAGGAATGGGGAGGTAGTGTTCAAGGTATATAGCATTTCAGTTTGGGAAGATGAAAAAGTTCTGGAGATGGATAATGACAATCGTTGTATAAAAATGTAATTACACTTAATGATACTAAAATATGCACTTAAAATGATTAGAATGGTAGGTTTTATGTTATGTAGATTAACCACAGTTTCTAAAAAGTCACTTATATTCAATGTTTCTATATCTTCATCATACACTAACTCTTAAGCCCATTCCAATCTGACTTTTGCTTCTGTTACTCTACTGAAACATATATGGTTAATGTAATGGACAAGTTCCTTGTCAATAAATTCAATGTACTATCTTCAGTTTTTGTCTTAATCGATCTCTCAGCAGCATTCAGTTAGCTCTTTTCATCTACCAAAATTTCTCCATCCCTTGATTTCTTGATTCTATACTGCTGGAATTATTCTGCATCTAAGCCACTCCTTGGTGGTGGTTTAGCTGCTAAGTCAGGTCCAACTCTTTTGCAACCCTATGGACAATAGTTTGGCAGGCTCCTCTGTTGTTGGAATTTCCCAGGCAAAAATACTGGAGTGGGTTGCCATTTCTTTCTCCAGGGAATCTTCCCAACCCAGGGATCAAACCTGCATCTCCTGCATTGTGTCAATCTCCTGTATTGCAGGTGGGTTCTTTACCATTGAGCCTCCTTCTTTCCTTAACAGCTCTCTTTTTTCCTATATCTGACCATTATGCGTTGCAGTTTCTCAAAACTCAAACATAGATGTTCTTATCTTTACTTTATGCTCTTTTTCTAAGTTTTCCCATCAATGTCCATGGCTTCACAACTACCAACTATGTGCAGATGACTATAAATACAGACTTGTATTGAAATTTTCTTTAGTTGTAGACACAAAAATCTACTGCTTCCTTGCATCTTCAATTAGGTATCTTCAAGATACTTCAAACACATATAAAAAAGTTAACTCAAGAATCCACACAGTACTAGTGTATTCACACTCAGTCAATGAGTCCATTATCCAGAAAAATATGAAAGCTAAAAGTCTTGACCCGTCTCTCATCCCAATCTTGTTTTATATACAACATGTTATATTACTTATATCATGCAAGGAAGCCACACAGAAGTTGGAAGGACAGCCACGTGGCTGGCACTATACCTGTCTGCTAGTTTGACTTAGATACTCCTAGGGCTGATCTGGTCAGATGATTAAATAGGCAGGAAAAAACAGAGAGTACAAACAGAATAGGAGACACAAGAGAAATAGGTTAAATTATTGGATTGTTAAGATGCTCTGGAGTAGGAAATGGCAACTCACAGTATTCTTGCCTGGAAAACTCCCTGGACAGAGGAACTCGGTACAGTCCATGGGGTCACAAAGAGTCAGAAATGACTGCACATTCATCAACAACTACCTATGAAGAGAATAAAAGGAGATGTGCTTTTGGCAACCACTAAGGTCTTTGTTATAGTGGTACCAATAGGTTTCAAGCACAATTATAGGAAACCCATATTCATAGAATTTGAAGACTAAGCAAGTATATATCATGTGTCATGCACTACGCTCTATCTTGGTCGTTTCTTTAGTGAAGGAGAATAATTAAAAGGGAACTAATTGACAAATACTACTATAATAGCATTAAAAAATTCCTACAAAATTTGCATAGATAGTTACTCCTTCCAGAAAAATTTTAAGAAAGATTTCACAGAAAAGATGCTATCTTATTAATTTCTGGGGCCAGAAGTTAGAAAGGCATTTGCCAAATGGAGAAGGGCAGATTGAATTCTGAGGGAAGGCGAAAAACTCAGATAAAGTCTAGATTTAACAATGCATTTAGGTGAAGAACAAAAGTCTGCAGATCTGAAATTTTATCTTGAAAGTAAACAATTATCCACCTGTAGATAGTACTAAGAGTAAATTTACAATAAAATAATACCATTTATATTATTTACAATCCAAAACCTTGTCCCATTTGTCCCTTTCCCGCCAAAGAGGATGTTGCCATTAGGGTGACTTGCATCCTGCTGAAAGCAGAATGTCTGATGTTCAAGGCACAAAGACATTGTTTAAAGAAGCCTTATGATTCTAGACAAACTGGCCCAGCAGGGAGATTTTAACCTGCAGTCTCTAACAGGCACAACAGCCTGTGTTTGTAAACAAAGCCTTATTGCACTAGTGAGAGGGACACAGAACAGTGTCAGCTCATTAATTGGGTGGCAGCTCCCTGCTAGGAAGAAAGTTTAATGAGTCATCTCATCATAAAGAACTGGAGCTCAAGGGAGGGGTGAATGGCTTAGAGAAAGGGAGAAAGATTTGTCCAGTAATAACTGCATGGATAGAAAAGCTTGAAGCCCACCTGTTGGGATAAAGAGAGAGCACCATTTGGGATCGGATGGTTTCTTTCTATTTTACTATTCAAAGGGAAACATGAGTTTATGAACTTATAAGTTCCCCAATGATCAGTTTGTATATTCATGTTTATTGTGATAAAATAAACTGAAATTAATCAAAACATGTTTTTGTATGAAATTTATGAAGTATTTCTTTTATTCTGTTCAACATGGAAATATTCTTCTCCTTTCCCACACAAAATCTATAACAAAGTACATGCTGATCAATGCTTAAATTGAAATTTGAATATGTTCCTTATGCCAACAGCAAATATTACAGAAAGATGTTAGATGTGTGCTGTGTGTTTCATAGTCATCAGATATTAAAAAGCTAACAAAAAACCTTGAAAATGAAAAACGTCTTTGATATTCCTTATTTTTGAATTAGTACCAATATTCACATAAAAGGATATGCCAAATTTTCACATAATGCTGCAGGCTTATATGTAATATTAGTTCATTTTTAGAACACTATGTTCTTCTACCTTGGGCCATTGGTCTTACTGATTTGTGAGTATTTTAATCCTAAAAATGTTAGTCTATCATTTATTTTTTTCCTCAATTTGTTGTTTACATTTTTACTTTGCTCACTGTATTTTTATCATGTTTGATTAATAAATCTTATTGTAAACTTTTTTCTCATTTCACTGTTTTTCTCATTCCCAGAAGAACCTCAAAATTAATTGATTTCTCAGCCTAGATGGCTTTTCTAGAACTTTCCCCTTCATAACAAATCACAAGATTTTCTTTCTCTTATCTTCAATCTACCCCCACCATACATGTTTCAACAGTTATATGTGTCATATGTTTTGCTGAGAAAATTATGGAAATTTAATTATCCATCACCTCCATAAACTTGAGATTTTCTTCTCTCTAAAATTAGATGCAAGAGACGCAGTTTCAATCCCTCAGTTGGGAACGTCCTCTGGAGAAGAAAATGGCAACCCGCTCAAGTATTCTTGCCTGGGAAATCCCATGGACAGAGGAGCTGGTGGGCTTCAGTCCATGGGTTTGCAAAGAGTCATACACAACTGAGTGCATACTCACAGGACACAGGGCAAAACACAGCCTTAAATGCTCTGACTATACTCCAATAGATAGATAGGGATCTATATTCCCTCTGCTTAAATCTAGATGGCTTGTAAGTTCTTTGACAAATAGATGGAAGTGGTGCTACATATGGGGCTTCCCAGGTGGCACTAGTTGTAAAGAACTCACCTGCCAATAAAGGAGATATAAGAGATGAGGTTTAGATCCCTGGGTTGGGAAGATCCCCTAGAGGAGGGCATGACAACCCACTCCAGTATTCTCACCTGGAAAGTTTCATGGACAGAAGAGATTGGCACACTACAGCCCATTGTATTGCCAAGAGTCCAACACAACTGAAAAGACTAAGCATATATACATGCATGGTGCTATATAGAGGCCAAATTTTCAAAAGTTATGAAGCTTCCATTATGTCCACTGAAACACTCCCTCTTGAACCAGAGTGGTAATATGAAAATTCCAACTACACTGAGGCCACAATTCTGGACAAGTCATGTAATAGACCACATGAAGAGACTCTGAAACTATTGGAGGGAAGAAGTCACTTGAGTCATTATACTCTGTGTACTGTACATGAGAGGGAAGAAGTCTGCAAATGATACCCCACCTCAGCTGCTCAGACCTTCCCAGCTGAGGCACCAAACACTATGGAACACAAAGACAAACCATGTTTTCTGAGCCTTGATCTCTTATCCACAAAAGCCATAAGTATAATAAAGTGATTTTATTTGGAGGTGATTTGTTCTGTAGAAATAAAAAAATAATCATCTATCTGTCAGAAAGCTTTGTTTCAATGAATGGGAAACTTTTCTACATCCTTTTCAGCCCCTGATATTTCCCTCTCCATTAATTAACTTCTTTTTGTCTGCAAATAAACAAAAAATTATATAATTAACTTTATTGACTTCAAAAATATGTGTCACCCTCAGAAGTTTCTTCTTTGCAATTTCCCCATTAGAATCTCATGCACTCCCTGAGCAACTATTCATCTATCTTTATAGATTAGTTTGCATTTTCTAAAATTTTGTATTCATGGAAGAGTATATATTCTTTTTTTTTAAAATTTGCTTTCTTCCACGTTTTTGTATGCCATTTTTATTATTACAAAAATTTCCACTAAGTAATATTCTATATCTATATAACAATCTGTTTATATATGTGTGGCTTCCCAGGTGGCACTAGTGGTAAAGAACCTGCCTGTCAATGCAGGAGATGTAAGAGATGAAGGTTCGATCCCTGGGTTGGGAAGATTACCTTGGAGAAGGACATGGCAACCCACTCCAGTATTCTTGCCTGGAGAATCCCATGGACATAAGAGCCTGGTGGGCTACAGTCCATGGGGTCACAAAGAGTCAGACATGACTAAAGCAGCTTAGAATGCATAAACATATCTGTTAACAGATATTTGAGATGTCTTGTGCACTAGATTTTGTATTGATATATGGTAGAAGTGGAATGCCTAGGTAATATATTAGGAGTATCTTTAATATTTAAAGATATTGCCACACTGTTTTACCAATAGTATTTTATCTTCCCACTGAATGTATTAGAGTTTAGTTGCCATAAACCTTTGCCATCAAGCAGTATGGTAGATATTTTAACAGATGTACAATGTAGTTCATTGTAGTTTTAATTTTCATTTTCTTAATGACTAATTTGAAAATATCAATGGAATATTTTGCCCAAAGATTGGCACAATGAAGGAGAGAAAAAGTAGAGACCTAGTAGAAGATGAAGAGATCAATAAGAGATGGAAAAAAATACACAGAAGAACTGTGCAAAAAATATCTTAATGAACCAGATAGCCACAATGGTGTGGTCAGTCATCCAGAGCCAGACATTCTGGAGTGTGAAATTAGTGGGCCTTAGGAAGTACTGCTGTCAATAAAGCTAGTGGATGTGATGGAATTCCAGGAGAGCTATTCAAAGGATGATGCTATCAAAGTGTTGCTTTCAATATGTCAGCAAATCTGGAAGACCCAACAGTGACCACAGGATTGGAAAATGTCAATCCTCATCCCAATTCCCAAGAAGAGTGTTCAAGCTATCAGACAATTGCACTCATCTCCCATGTTAGTAAAGTCATACTTAAAATCTTGCATGCTAGGCTTCAGCATTATGCAAACCAAGAACCTCCAGATGTTCAGGCTGGGTTTAGAAAATACAGAGGAACCAGAGATCAAATTGCCAACATTCTCTGGATCACAGGAAAAACAAAGGAATTCCAGAAAAATATTTACTTCTGTTTCATCAACTATGCTAAAGCCTTTGACTGTGTGGATCATAACAAACTGTGGAAAGTTCTTATAAAGATGGGAATACCAGACCATCTTACCTGTTTCTTGAGAAACCTGTATGCTGGTCAAGAGGTAAGAGTTAGAAACCCATATGGAACAACTGATTGGTTCAGTATTGAGAAGGGAGTATGACAGGACTGTCTGTTGTCACCCTGATTAACTTATATGCTGAGCACATTTTAAGAAATATCAGGCTGGATGAGTTGAAAGCTGGAATCAAGATAGGTGGGAGAAGCATCAACAATCTCAGATATGCAGATGGTACCACTCTGAAGGCAGAAAGCAAAGAGGAACTAAAAAAACCTCTTGATGAGGGTGGAGAAGAATTTTAAAAAAACTGGTTTAAAACTAAATGTTAAAAAAAGCTATTTCTTGTGCTCTAAAATCACTGCAGATGGTGACTGCTGGCATAAACTCAGAAGACAACTGCTTCTTGACAGAAAAACTTGCATAAACCTTGACAGTATGCTCTTAAGCTGAGACATTACTCTGCCAACAAAGGTCTGTACAGTCAAGGCTATGGTCTTTCACTGTGGTCATGTACGGTTGTGAGAGCTGGACCATAAAGAGGGCAGAGCTCCAAAGAATTGATGCTTTTGAAATGTGGTGTTGAAGAAGACTCCTGAGAGCCCCTTGGACAGCAAGGAGATCAAGCCAGTCAATATTAAAGGAAATCAGCCCTGAATACTCATTGGAAGAGCTGACGCTGAAGCTGAGAAGCTAGTATTTTGATTACCTGATGCAAACAGCCAACTCACTGGAAACAAACCCTGATGCTGGGAAAGACTGAGGGCAGAAGAAGAAGAGGATGTCAGAGGATGAGATGGCTGGATGGCATCACTGATGCAATGGACATGAACTTGGCTAAACTCTAGAAGATAGTAAGGGACAGGGAAGCCTGGTGTTCTGTAATCCATGTGGATGCAAACAGTTAAATACGACTGGGCGACTGAACAACAAAGACTAATAATGATGAACGTCTTTTCATGTACTTATCTGTCAGTCATATATTTGATGATGAACTGCTTATTCAAGTGTATTGCCTATTTTTTCATTTTTTTATTGGATGTCTGTTACCTCATTTTTGAGTTTAGAGAATTCTTTTCATATTCAGAATATATTCAGCATAAATCCTTTATCAAATATGTGACTTCCAACTATTTTCTCACTGTTGATATATAGTCTTTCCATTTTCTTTACAGTATGTTTTTAAAAAACCCAGGATATTACAATTTTTTCCCTCATATGAATTATGAATTATGACTCCCAAGGTCACAAAGATTTTTCTCATAATTTTTCTTCTGAAGTCATAATTTTAAGATTTACCTTTAGGTCTATGACCTATTTGCCTATGTCTTTTGTAATTTCCACATTAGAATCTCTCACTCCTGTCATTCCTGCCCACGCATTCCCTAAGCAAACAAAAAGCAGCAATATATTAAAAACTACTCATCTGTATCTATAGATAGTTTGCATTTTCTAAAAATTTTGTATATGTTGTTAGATATGGATTAACTGTACTGTTTTGCATATGGATCTATAACTGTTCCAAAGCCATTGCTAAAAAGATTGTCATTTCCCCATTGAATAGTCCTTGCAATTTTGTGAATTATCTATCATTGATATATATGTGGGTTTACTTCATGACTATTCTTTTCCCTTCATCTATCTATCTTGATGTCAACATTACTATTTTGATTTTTGGATCTTTACCTGCGTGTGTTTTCAGTCGCTTCAGTCATGACCAACTCTTTGCAGCTCTGTGGACTGTAGCCCATTAGGCTCTTCTGTCCATGGTATTGTCTAGGCAAGAAGACTAAAGTGGATTATCATGTCATCCTCCAGGAAATCCTCCCGACCCCAGGATTGAACCCACATTTCCTGGGTCTCCTGCATTGTGGGCAAATTCTTTACCTCCTGAGCCAAAATGGAAGCCCCTTTTATGATGTGTTACTGTCTAGAAGTCCAAGTCCTTCACATTACTATTATTTTTAAAGTTGATTCTTGACTTTGCATTTTCATGTGTATCTTGAAATCAGATGGTAACTTCATACCAAAACACAAAAGCTTGCTGGGATTTTGGTCTTTCTATCCATGAACTCAGCACAGAGCTTCATTTATTTAGATTTCATTAATTACTCACAGCAAAGTTTCTTAGTTTCACTGAGCAAAGCTTACACACATTGTGTATTTTACATTTAGAATGCTGTTGGAAATGGCATTGCTTTTGATGCTTATACATAAAAATATAATAGACTTTTTTTATGTTGATCATATATTATGCAACCTTGCAAAATCATGTATTAGTTTTATTGGCTCTTAGCAGATTTAATAGATTCTTACAAAATCACATGATCTGTGAATAAAAAGAATGGCAAGGAGAGATAAGAAAGCCTTCCTCAATGATCAATGCAAAGAAATAGAGGAAAGCAATAGAATGGGAAAGACTAGAGATCTCTTCAAGAAAATTAGAGATATCAAGTGAATATTTCATTTAAAGATGGGCACAATAAAAGACAGAAAATGTATGGACCTAATAGAAGCAAAAGATATTAAGAAGACGTGGCAAGAATACACAGAAGAACTATACAAAAAGATATAAATAACCTAGATAACCATAGTGTGATCACTCACCTAGAGCAAGACATCCTGGAATGCAAAGTCAAGTGGGCCTTAGGAAGCATCACCACTACAAGCAAAAGTAGTGGAGGTAATGGAGTTGCAGTTGAGCTATTTCAAATCCTAAAAAATGATGCTGTGAAAGTGCTGCACTCAGTATGCCAGCAAATATGGAAAACTCAGCAGTAGACATAGGACTGGAAAAGGTCAGCTTTCATGCAATCCCAAAGAAAGGCAATGCTGGGAGAAATATCAGTAACCTCATATATGTAGATGACACTACCCTTACGGCGCAAAGCAAAGAGGAACTAAAAAACCTCCTGATGATAGTGAAAGAGGAGAGTGAAAAAGCTGGCTTAAAACTAACATTCAAAAAACTAAATCATGGCATCTGGTCCCATTACTTCATGGCAAATAGATGAGGAAACAATGAAAACAGTGATAGATTTTATTTTCTTCAAAACCACTTCAGATGGTGACTGCAACCATGAAATTAAAACATGCTTGCTCCTTGGAAGAAAAACTACACCCTCCTAGCTGCTGCAGCTGCTGCTTAAGTTGCTTCAGTCATGTCTGACTCTGTGCAACCCCAGAGATGGCAGCCTACAAGGCTCCCCTATCCCTAGGATTCTCCAGGCAATAACACTGGAGTGGGTTGCCATTCCCTTCTCCAATGCATGAAAGTGAAAAGTGAAAGTGAAGTCGCTCAGTCATGTCCGACTCTTAGTGACCCCATAGACTGCAGCCTACCAGGCTCCTCTGTCTATGGGATTTTTCCAGGAAAGAATGCTGGAGTGGGTTCCCATTGCCTTCAGAGACATTACTTTACTGACAAAGGTCCATCTAGTTAAAGCTGTGGTTTTTCCAGTAGTCATGTATGGATGTAAAAGTTGTACCACAAAGAAGGCTGAGCACTGAAGAATTGATGCTTTTGAAACTGTGGTGTTGGAGAAGACTCCTCAAAGTCCCTTGGATTGCAAGGAGATTAAACCAGTTTATCATAAAGGAAATCATTCCTGAATATTCATTGGAAGGACTGATGCTGAAGCTGAAGCTCCAATCCTTTGGCTACCTGATGCGAAGAACTGACTCACTGGAAAAGACACTGACACTGGAAAAGACTGACAGCAGGAGGAGAAGGGGATGACAGAGAATGAGATGGTTAGATGGCATCACCAACTCGATGGAAATGAGTTTGAGCAAGCTCTGGGACTTGGTGAAGGACAGGGAAGCCTGGTGTGCTGCAGTCCATGGGATCGCAAAAAGTTGGATACAACTGAACAACTGAACTGAACTGAACTGTGATTAAAAAGAAGTTTAATTCTTCCTCTACAATCTGGATGACATTTATTTCTCTTACTAACTTAAGTATATGGGCTAGAATTCTCAATATAATGCAGAATACAGGAGGTTAAAACAAGTATCTTTTAATTTTTTTTATATGTGAAAAATATTCAGTATTTTATTAATACCATTATGTATGATGCCAGGTTTTTTGTCGATTGCCTTTAGCTGGATTGAGCATGGTCTTCTTTATTTCTAGCTGTTGAGTATCTTAACAAGAATGTATATTGGGTTTGGGCAAATGTCTTTTCTGTGTCTATTAAGATGTAATGAGAACCCTGCATGCGAGACAGCAAAAGGAACGCAGATGTATAGAACAGACTCGTGGACTCTGTGGAAGAGGGCAAGGGTGGGATGATATGGGAGAATGGCATTGAAACATGTTAATTACCATATGTGAAATCAATGGCCAGCCCAGGATTGATGCTTGGGACTGGTGCACCAAGATGTCCCAGGGGGAGGGAATCGGGAGGGAGGAGGGAGAGGGGTTCTGGAGGGGGAGCATATGTAAATCCATGGTGGTTTCATGTCATTGTATGGCAAAACCAACACAATAAAGTAAAGAAAATTTAAAAAACAAAAAGATGATCATGCAGTTTTGTTTGTATATGTGTGCCTATAAAGATGATGAATTACCTTGATTGATTTTCCAAATGTGAAATGACCCTTGCATTATTGGGATAAATCCTACTCAGTCACCCATACCACTCTTTTTAATATATTGTGGTTTTTTTTTGTTTGCTAAAATTTTATTATGAATTTTTGTATCAATATTCTTGAAGAGTATGGCTGTAGTTATCTTTTCATATTAGAGAAATATTGGCCCTGAAGAATGATTCAGAAAGCATTTCCTCCTCTTTAATATTCAAAAAGTGTTTGTATGGAATTATTCTTTTGATTTTTCTGAAATGTTCAGTAGAATTCATAAGTGAAGCCTCCTGGGCCTGGAGTTTTCCTTCCTGGACTTTCTTTGCAATTGCAAAGTCAATTAATTAACGCATAGCTTTAATTGTCTATTTCTTCAGTGAACTTTGCAATTTTATATCTTTTAAAAAATTTTATTTACTTCCAAATTGTTTAATTTCTCATTATTTTGTAAAGCTTATAACATTTGTTGCTAATATTTGGAAATACAAATGATTTCTGTTAATTGACTTTGTAACTTGTTTTGTCATTGATCTCTATTGTGATGCACAGGATTATGTCACCTGCAAACAAAGATAGTTTTCTCTCTTCCTTTCCCATCCAGTTTTTCTTTTGTCTTTATTGTCCTGATTTCAGTCACTACAATCACCACTACAAGCCTGAAAATAAAAGTTAAGAGTAATCATAGTTGACTTGATACTGATCTTAGGAGAAAAACAACTTAGTCTTTTACCATAAACTGTGATGTTTGCCATAACTCTCATTTATCAGGTTGAAGAATCTCCCTTCTACATCTGGTTTGTTTAGAGTTTTATTCAAGATCAGGTGTTGTGTTTTTTTTCAAATGCTTTTTCTGTGTTTCTTGAAATGATAATGTATCTTTTTGTCCTTTATTCTCATAATATGGTATATTAATAAAATTGATTTTTGGATAGTAAACCAACCTCATATTTGTGGGATAAATCTCACATTTTCATCATGTATAATATATTTTTATATTGTTAGATTAGTTTTGTTGGTATTTTGTAAAGATCTGTGCATCTGTGTTCACGAGTGTTATTCATCTGTTTTCTTTTTTTCATTTCTTATGATGTCACTGGTTTTGATACAAGAGTGATACTGGCCTCATAGAATGAGCTGGGAAATGTTCCTTCTCTGTTTTCTAAAACAATGTATAAAGCCTTGTTACTAATTTTTTTCTTTATTATTTGATTTGATTCACCTTTGAAGCCATGTAGGCCTTAACTATTTTTTGGTGAGAAGATTTTTAATTACTTAAATATTTATTTGTTATCAACCTATTCAGCCTTTTTATTTCTGCTTGAGTTAGTTTTGCTGTTAATAATTTTAGGCTTCCCAAGAATTTGTACATTTTGTTTGAAGTTGTCTAATTTTTAAAATTTTTCATGATATTTTCTTATAATTCTTTCAGTTTCTCTTGGTCAGTAAAAGTGTCCATCATTGATTTCCAATTTTGGCAATTTGAGTCATCATTTTCTGTATGATTTGTTTGACTTCCATATGACAGCATACAACTTCCCATATAGTGTGAGAACCTTGCAACTGTAGACATCCTTTTTACCTGTTGTGGCTTTTGTGCTATTTTTCACTTATTTTTGACAATTATCTTTTAAAGAGATTTTAAACTAAAAGGACACCATCAAGGTACCCAACTGTCATATTTATGCATGCATGCTAAGTTGCTTCAATCGTGTCCGACTCTGCGACACCATGGACTATAACCTGCCAGGTTCCATGGAATTCTCTAGTCAAGAATACTGGAGTGGATTGCCATTTTCTTCTCCAGGGGATATTTACAACCCAGGGATTGAACCCACATTTCTTACATCTCTTGCATTGGCAGGAGGGTTCTTTACCACTAACACCACCTGGTATGTACTCTCCTTCAGTTGTTTTAGGACTCTAAGTCATTTCTTGAATAAACCAGTTCCCATCCTGAAGTCCTGGGCTTTATTTGCAATTTATATACGTCCCCTTACAACATAAAATACAGAACTAAAGAACTAAATGTATTAAATAGAAGCTTTAATGGGCACACACTTTACCTACTCTGTTTTTCAAATATTCATATTTGCCTAAAAATAGTAGCACTTTGATTAGCTTTCCCTTACCCTCTCTGGATGGACTGGTTCCTCCTGGGACACAGTGGCACATTCTCTGTCCCTTTCTGTTGGTGTTTGCACTTCATCTCGTATTTGTGCACATGTCTTATTGACCATGGGCTTCCCTGGTGGCTCTAGTGGTAAAGAACCCACTGCAATGCAGGAGATGCAAAAGAAGCAGGTTTGATTCCTGAGTTGGAAAGATCCCCTGGAGAAGGGCATGGCAACCCACTCCAATATTCTTGCCTGGAGGATCCCATGAATAGAGGAGCCTGACGGGCTATGGCCCTAGGGTCACAGAATCAGACACAGCTGAAACGACAGTACATGTACACTTATTGACCAGTCTATGTGTTGTCTTCTTTAAGCAGGATAATAGTAATAGTGCTGTTTAATTTTTGTCATTTATAAAAATTATTCAGACACAGCATTTTACTTGATTCTTATAATCGGTGTAGCAATTTTATCTCCCTCTGAAAATTCTATTCAAAATTCTTTGTCATTCAAAAATGCTGTTCCAAACCCAGATATACCATTATCTAGTAAAACAGACACACAGAAAAGTTAGTCTCTCTGAACTCTACCTTCTTTACTTGTTGCTCAAGAACACAAGAATTAGGTAATGTTATGTATTTTGCTTAAAGCTTGGTCTATCATTATATTCAGTAAACTATAGTTACTATCATGGATGGCAGCAATAACAGAAAAGTATATCAAGCTTGAATTGCCCATACATTTTAAACCAGAAGCCAGTATTTGCTTCTCTTCCCCATCCCATAATTCTAAAGTAAGAGAAAGTAAACCATATAAAACACTATCTCGATCCTATTCAACTTTTGCCATTTGCTTCCCAGGAAGCTCAGATGGTAAAGCATCTGCCGACAATGAGGGAAACCCGGGTTCAATCTCTGGGTCGGGAAGATTTCTTGGAGAAGAAAATGGCAACCCACTCCAGTATTCTTGCCTGGAAAAATCCCATGGACAGAGGACCCTGGTAGGCTACAGTCCATGGGGTCACAAAGAGTTGGACACCACTGAGTGACTTCACTTTCACTTTCTTTAAATGTATAGTTCTGAATGTATGTATGGTATATTCTCCATGTATTTATAATTTTGCACACTGGGATTATGTAAATATCATTTAGGGTAATCAAACTAGCTAATTTTAGTATCCTTTCATGTGGAGAAGATTTCCAGTCTACTGTCAGAAATGCTTGTTCTTTGAATTATAATCATGGTTCTTTGCCACAAGAATATCACTATCTTAACTAGCCTATGTTTTGGATAATCAGATTGGGAGAAGCTAGCAGATACCTTTATAAAAGTCAAATCTGTGACATGGAATTTTTAGCATCATGATGCATCTAACACAACTCTATCAGTGATAAATGTACTTTCTAGAAACAGTTTGTGTTATTGACTTCAACTTCTTACATGCTGATGGTGAAGCACATGTGTTAGTTTGATTTACAAATATTTTTGTCTGAGTCCTTGCTGGTATTTTCCTCATCTGAAAAACTAATGTATAAGGTGATTGTGAAGAAGTATAAAATAAACTAAAGGAGCTCTTCTCCAAAAAATTATACATTTTGAACTTTTTTTTTTTTTTGATCACACCACAGCCTATGGGATCCTAGTTCCCTACCAGGGATCAAACCTGCATTGACTGGGCTGCCAGAGAAGTCCCACATTTCAAACTTTTTTAAAATCTTCCCAACTTTTAGTTACTGAATTCATAAGCTTTTTTCTTAATAAATTTGTAAAGGAACATTTACTCACACAAGAATCACAGGAATATAAATACCCAAATACCCATATCTTCTGAGGGGGTTATTACATATAAAATGGTAGCATCCTCCAAGTATAGGTCAGCCTGCCTCATGCTTCTCTTTCAAAAGTTTTGACTTGGGATTCAACTTTAAGAATTATGAGAGGCAACATACTTCATAAATTCCAGCTAAGTAAATTATAATTACAGCCAGGATTCCAATTAGGAAATTTCAGCATTGCTAAGCTGAGGAATGAAGCTTAAAGATACAATTAATATGAGCTTATATTAAAGGCTTTAGTGGAATTAATAAACTCTATAACAGTAGATTATTACTAGTCTTGAACACAGACAACAGGCTCTTATTGTCAATAACCAGCCAAATAGCCTTCTTTCTATTTGCTTCTTTTGAATAGTGGTATTTTATCAAATAAAACCCTGTAACCAATGTAATTAGGAAGGCCTTGGATAATTTTAATGGAAATTTTTTAAACAGCACTTGGAATCCCACAGATTAAAGTTTCCATTTAACTCTCAAAGTATGAGAGGGCTTCCCGCATAGCTCAGTTGGTAAAGAATCTGGCCTACAATGCAGGATACCTGCGTTTGATTCCTGTATTGGGAAGATCCCTTGGAGAAGGAAATGGCAGCCCACTCCAGTGTTCTTGCCTGGAGAGTCCCCTGGACAGAGGACCCTGGTAGGCTACAGTCCATGGGTTTGCAAGTCGGACATGACTTAGCGCTTATCTTTCTTTTCTTTCTCAAGTATGAATAACTCAAATACTAATTCTAAGGTACCCAATCTGGCAGAAAGGAGAGTGGAAGGAGCAAAAGAGTAATTAAGGAAAGAAGATGCTATTCTTGAGAAAGACTAAGAAGATATAGAGATAGGTGATCCAAGGGTAAGAAACAAAGACTGGATTTCAGTTAGAAAGGTAAACATGATGCATTGCCTACTTCATTACTTGGGTCATTTCTTAACCATTTAGTGATAAATTGAGAGGTTTCATTCAGTGACTTATATTTTTGTTAGAATTTATCCAAGCAAATCATTGACATAAATTCAAAGATCTGTCTTTATAAAAACTCCAGCATATTCAGTATTTCGGGCATTATTAAAATCATATTTTTCTCTTCCCCTAAAACTGTCTTTCTCTCTGAATATCAAATAACATTATTTTTCAACTGGACAATACCTTGTTGCATTAAAGATGGCTATTTTCCATCTTTCTTGTTAAATACAATTTATGTTAGACTTCTTGTCGCATTTCCCATTCCAAAGCCCTAAAAGAGAAAAAACTAATTTACTCCTTAGGACCTGGACTTTGAGGAATAATAGAGTATGGCTTTTTAAAAATGCTATTTACTCTTGAGGCCTTTGGAAATAAGGCATATGGATAAAGTAAGTCTTCTTGCCTGCCTCCTCTGTCCTTGCCCAACCCCCAAAACCCTACCCTTTCACAACAAGTATTAACAACTTCAAAAGACCTGAACCATGCATATGATTGTTGTCCTAGTTTGGGTTACTCCAACAGCAGAACCTCAGATAAAAATCAGAGTGAAAAGGGGAGTTGAAGGAGACAGTGACATGGGTTAGGAAGACAGGAAAAAGGCAATGGCCAACAAAACAGAAGTCTCCAAGCCTATGTAAACAATCTCAGTGGAGAAACTGAAAATCAGCATGGAACACATACCTCTCAAGGGACTGGCTCAAACTGATAGAAGATAGTAACAAAATGTATGTAGATATGTACTATGTGCTTAGTTGACTCCATGGACTGCAGCCTGCCAACCTCCCTCCCCTGCCCATGGAATTTCCCAGGCAAGAATACTGCAGTGGGTTGCCATTTCCTCCTCCAGGGGGTCTTCCCTATCCAGGCATCGAACCCATATCTCCTGTGTCTCCTGCACTGGCATGCAGACTCCTTACCACTGAACCATAGTAACAAGACTAGTGGTTAAACATCACACGTTTATTTGTCGCAGTTCTGGAAGCTAGGAAGCCCGAGGTCAAGGTTCACCCAGGGCTCAGTTTCTAGTGAAAGCTCTCTTCCTGGCTTGCAGATGGCTAGTCAGTCCTCACATGGCCTTTCTTTTGAGCACAGGCTGAAAGAGATCTCTACCGTCTCTTCTTCTTCTTGTCAGAGCACTGTGTCTATCAGATTAGCTCTCACTCAATTTCTATCACCTCCTCACAGGCCCTGTTTCCAAATACAATCACACTAGAAGTTAAGGCTTCAACATCATGAATTTTGAAAGGACACAAACATGCAGCCCATAAGAGAAGCTGAAATATTTACATACCAATTTCCATCACTCTTGCATTTCTGAACTGCTGCATGGTTGAACAAAGAGGCTTTAGCTCTCTGATAAAGATGTACACATTCTAGAAGTGGGGCAGGTATACACTGAGTGCAAATATAAGAGAATATGAGTGAGATGTCAACAGCAACTCCTTTACTTCTTAAATTAACCTTTTCTGAATACCCTCCTATAAGTTACCTATTTAAATTAACATAGCTGTGTAGTTAGGAACTCAGAAATTCTGCCTTCACTTCAAATTACCAATGGAAGTGTGTAACTGTGACTTTTTTTTATTTTACTGAATTCATTTATTTTGTACTTTTGTTTTTCTTACTTATATACTTGTGCTTTCTTCCTATTGTGTCAAAGTAAAATAACCCTAGAATCTGGAATCAGTTTCAAGTTTCAATTTCTCTATGGAAAAGTAGAAATTATTTTTATTTATGCATATTTTCAAAGTGCATCTTCATTTTCATTGTACTTTTATTGTTTGCTGTATTGAATTCCCCAACACTTTAAAATCAAAACTATTGTTTTGAGCCCTGTACCTTGGCATCTTACTCCTGGGTAATATGATCCTCTACAGTTATGGTCATTTAGAAATTCTTATTAGAAATGGTAAGCTAGCAATATAAATTTCTCTCTTTCTAGATACCACTGTAAAATAATAGTGATTTTTATATATAGAAAACATTATTTTTATATATAGGTATTGGTCTTCCCTGGGAGGTCAGCTGGTAAAGAATCCACCTGCAATGCAAGGGACCCCAGTTTGATTGTTGGGTCAGGAAGATCCCCGGAAGAAGGGATAGGCTACCCACTCCAGTATTCTTGGGTTCCCCTGGTGGCTCAGATGGAAAAGAATCTGCCTACAATGTAGGAGACCTGGATCCAATATCTGGGTTGGGACAATCCCCTGGAGAAAGGCATGGCAACCCACTCCAGTATCCTTGCATGAAGAATCCCCATCAACAGAGGAGTCTGGAGGGTTATAGTCCATGGAGTCACAAAGAGTTGGACACGACTGAGCGACTCAGCACAGCATGGCACATGTATGTGTGTGTATATATATTCCCAACATAAATAGAAAAATACAACTCAGGGTCATTAGTAAATGAGATATTTCAATAAGTTTATGAATGCATATGGAGGAGTAGGTACAGATGTCAGGGGAAACTTGAAACAAAAGTTTAAATTTCATGGAGTAGTTTGCCTCACATAAAGAAGGCAGCAGCAGCAAGGAAGGGATCAATTTTTAATGTATAATCTGATTTTGTTTCAGAAATCATAGGGAGCTAATGGGGAAAATATTTGGATGGAAATTTTGGATGAAGTTAAGAATATATTTCTCAGATATAATGCAATGAAACAAAATAGACTTCAAAATGATAGGATCATGGGTGTGATCACTGCTCTGCATGATCCATATTCACATAATCAAAGCAATGAAAAACATTCTATTGACATGCCACTTTTAGAATTCACCTATAGACATGGAAATGCAAACACACTTATGATTATACAGAATTCAAGTGTCACCAGAGAGGGCAGGGGAGGTGGAAAATTGGAATAACCATGAGAATTGGAGGGATGCTGGTATCCTCACTTCATAGACTGAGGAGAAGAATAAATGCATTAGGAATTTACTAAGAAATACATTCTTTAATGCAATTTCATAATATTATATCTATTAATTCCAAATTCTTTAAAGCTCTGAAAATCAGAAGTTTGTTTTCCTCTAAATCAACTGGCTACAAAATTTTACTTGATCTTAACTCACTTGATGATAAAATATGACCAAAATATCATGAAGCTATTTATACATTTTATCATATTTATTATAGATTGCTATACTTTTTCCGATAGAAATATTAAAAGATTTTAACCATAGGGTTTGCTCCAGACTTTCTTCAATGAGTATCATATAATATGTAGCATCTATAAAGGTACAATTTTTAAAATACCAAAAGTTCTAAATTCCAAAATGCATATGACTTCAAGGATTTTGAATAAGATGATGTATAGGTATTAATAAAAATATTCATATGAGAATAACAAATGCAAAATTAAAGATGTGGTTACCTTGAGGGAAGAAAAAAGGAGACTGTTATTATAAGGTTTATACAGAAGATTTCAATGTATTGTCAACATTTTATTTATTAAACTGTGTAGTGGTCACATATGTATTTGATATACTAATTTATAGTCTCTTTTGCATATCTTTAATATGTTGAAGCTGAAACTCTGATACTTTAGCCACCTGATGTGAAGAGCTGACTCATTTGAAAAGACTCTGATGCTGGGAAAGATTGAGGGCTGGAGGAGAAGAGGACAACAGAGAATGAGATGGTTGGATGGCATCAATGACTGGAGGGACATGAATTTGAGTAAGCTCCTGGAGTTGGTGATGGACAGGGAGGCCTGGTGTGCTACGGTCCATGGGGTTGCAGAGTCAGGTACAACTGAGCAAGTGAACTGAACTGAATACTTCCTAATGATAAAAATGTTAACCCTGTATGCAAGACGGAAAACGAGACACAGATGTATAGAACAGTCTTTTGGACTCTATGGGAGAGGGCAAGGGTGGGATGATGTGGGAGAACAGCATTGAAACATGTAAATTATCATATGTGAAATGAATTGCCAGCCCGGGTTTGATGCATGATACAGGGTGCTCAGGGCTGGTGCACCGGGATGACCCAGAGGGATGGAATCAGGAGGGAAGCGGGAGGGGGCTTCTGGAAGGGGAACACATGTACACCGATGGTAGACTCATGTCAATGTATGGCAAAACCAACATGATAATGTAAAGAAAAAAAATAAAAATAAAAAAATAATAATACAGATCCATGAAAAAAAAATGTAGCCAAAAGAATAAATAGTGATATAGCTATATTAGAAGTACATGAGAAGAGGAGATGAGAAGGTAGTTTAAATGTACTAAATCTCTTTGGTTATAGAAGGAAGACCATAGACAATGAACACATTTTCATAAAACAAAGAACAGTTGTACATATATAGTTTTTATGGAGCTAACTAATAAAACAAACAATAAAAATAAGCTAGAAATCTTTGCTTTTAAGAATTTGGTGTGGGATTGGGGCAGAGTGCTGTTGCTTTTAAACATGTCCATATATTACTTGGATGATAACTTTAAAAATCAATGAAAACTGATGCATTTTAAAAAGATTATGTGAAAGTACCAGTGTTTGTTTTTATAAAACAATTTCTGGTCTTTTATAATAAAATGGAGTCTATTAGAGGGTTATTGTGATTTTTTTTTACAAAAATATTATTATAAAATTAAAATGGAGTGGTGAATGTGAAATTGCTAAGTAATCTGTAAATCATTGTATTAGTATATGTATACACATACAGATAGAGTATTTTGCAAATAAGATACAAATTCCTCCCACTTAACAAAATATAAGCTCTTTCAATGTAGAAACACTCTTTAAATACTACATGAAAGTTATATAATCTTACTAAACATTACTAAAAATACATATAAATGCCACCACAGAGCTTTGTAGTGGATACGTATTTCCAGCTGAGATCTTTGTTGTTCACCTTTTCCTTAACCATTAAGAATCATTAAACTTCTTCTAAATCATCACTTCCAGGGCTTGCTGCCTCCTCACTCATAAAATCTTTGGCAGAATTAATATTAATTTGAACTTCATATTTCAGGGACTCAATGGTATAATTTCAAAGCTACATAAAAACAGAATTAGATTTTATACTATTCTGCATTGTCCACCTAGGAACAGTCTGGTATTTTTTCCTTTATACCTCAGTGTTTGATGTATTATTGACCTGGAATACTTCTACTTCACTCCATTCTTTCTTAACCAAGAACTCCAAGGCCCAGCTCAAATGCCTTTTCTGATCACTTTAAGAAATTTGTTTAGAGGTTTATTCCAATTTGAAACAGAGAGAATAAAACCCGACTTGGTCTCTGAGGTCTATGCCCAAGAGTACCCACAATTAAGTACATGTTAGCAGATGATTATAAGGTATAATTTATTGGCTCACTCATTCATACATTCAATCAGTCAAAAAATATCTCAAGAAATACTTTGTGCCAGAATTAACAAGAATTCACTTTCCATGTTTCTACAAAGAAAATAGAATAATGCCACTTGTAGAAATGCCCAAACCCTGTTACTAGGGTCAAACGATAGAGTCATAAAAATAGTAAATATTTTAGTTTTGGAATTTTAGCTATGATTGAACAGAAAATGAGATGCATTAAATTGAAACTAATGGTCCCAAGACTCAGAAAATGGAAGATGATGCTGCATTTTGATGATAGGGCATAGACTTGATCTTCCTGATCAATTCTTTCCCTCTCTAGAAAAATTTTTTTTAATTATGGGCAAAAATACTTAACATAAAAATTATCCTCTTAACAAACTTTTAATTGTTCAATACAGTACTGTTAACTATAGGCACAATGTTGTACAGCAAATCTCTAGAATTCAATCAGCTTGCATAACTGAAACTTTATACTTGTTCAATATTTATGTTCTTGAAGATCTTTGAGATCAGCATAACTTTCTAGCAAAAAAAAGGTCATTAGAAACAAGTAGAATTTTTATCTTTCTGAAAATATTTCTTCTGCATAATCACATTAAGTATTGTGAACATCACAGTGAGTTAGGAGATGGATGGGCCCATGGGCTGGACAACTGCTGTTTGCCAATTGTAAAATTAAAGCTTTGTTTTCACCCAGATACTTCAAGAACAAAGCTAGTGGCAGAAGCTGAGCTCTGCTGAGGTAAAGAGATAAGATGACCACTCTTGAGGTCGAAGAAACCTTCCATGTCTGCACATGAGCAGGAAGGCTCGTTGGGGCATCATCCCATAATAAGTGAGGACATACACCCATTGGCCTCTGTGGTGGGATTTATCTTAGCAAAAAGTCATGAACATATGTTGGCAAGGGTACTAGGACAGGTGTGAAAAAAGAAACAACAAATTGGCCAAAGGTAATATCTTTGGCCAATCAAAGACCCAGAAGAACTGTCCTATGTAAGTGATTCCGTGCTTTGTGCTCAGACACTAAGTCATGTCCAACTCTTTTGTATTGGACCCCATGGACTGTATCCCACCAGGCTCCTCTGTCCATGAGATTTCCCAGGCAAGAATACTGGAGTGCACTGCTGTTTCCTTCTCCAGGGGATCTTCTTGACCCAGGGATGGAACCTGCATCTCCTGCCTTGCAGAAGGATTCTTTACCACTGAAGCCCATATAAGTGATTTAAATCCCCTCTCTACTGAGCTCCTCATCATTAGAGAGAACACTTATACCCTTTCTCTCTGGGTGTGTATTTCTGCCTTGTTTCTAACCTCAATAAACAAACTGCTTCTCTGTGTGTTCTCTCATACCTTACACTGTCTCTAATAATCAATTTAATACCTGTTTGTACAATTTTTGCCTCCTTGAAACATGTTTAAGCTTTCAAATGGGGAAAGAGTCAGAGTCATGACACTTCTAGACTTTAGCCCCTGGTGGTCTAGTGGCTAGCATTCCTGGTTTTCATTTTGGCTACACGGGTTCAGTTCCTAGGCAGGAAACTAAGTTCTCTCTTCAGAACTGCTCACTGCTCTCTCTCCAAGATCATTAGGAATGACACTTACATCATCTATGAATTGTACAATGGCTAGTAATATCTTCTTATTTTTGTATCTCATGCAATATTTGGTTGGGGCTATTACACTATAAAGGAAAGATATACCCATTTGAATGCAGAGTCCCAAAGAAAGATAAGAAAGCCTTCCTCAGCAATCAATGCAAAGAAATAGAGGAAAACAATAGAATGGGAAATACTAGAGATCTCTTCAAGAAAATTAGAGATACCAAGGGAACATTTCATGCAAAGATGGGCTCAATAAAGGACAGAAATGGTAGAGACCTAACAGAAGCAGAAGATAGTAAGAAGTGGCAAGAATACACAGAAGAACTACACAAAAAAAGATCTTCATGGCCCAGATAACCACGATGATGTGATCACTCAACTAGAGCCAGACATACTGGAATACAAAGTCAAGTAGGCCTTAGGAAGCAAGACTATGAACAAAGCTAGTGGAGATGATAGGATTCCAGCTGAGCTATTTCAAATCCTGAAAGATGACTGCACTCAATATGCCAGCAAATATGGAAAACTCAGCAGTGGCCACAGGACTGGAAAAGGTCAGTTTTCATTCCAATCCCAAAGAAAGGCAATGCCAAAGAATACTCGAACTAATGTACAATTGCACTCATCTCACAGACTAATAAAGTAATGCTTAAAATTCTCCAAGCCAGGCTTCAGCAATACATGAACCTTGAACTTCCAGATGTTTAAGGTAGTTTTAGAAAAGGCAGAGGAACCAGAGATCAAATTGCCAACATCTGCTGGATCATCGAAAAAGCAAGAGAGTTCCAGAAAAACATCTATTTCTGCTTTATTGACTATGGCAAAGCCTTTGACTGTGTGGATCACAATAAACTGTGGAAAATTCTGAAAGAGATGACCATACCAGACCACCTGACCTGCCTCTTGAGAAACCTGTATGCAGGTCAGGAAGCAACAGTTAGAATTAGGCATGGAACAACAGACTGGTTCCAAATAGGAAAAGGAGTACGTCAAGGCTGTATATTGTCACTCTGCTTATTTAACTTATGTGCAGAATACATCATGAGAAACACTGGACTGGAGGAAGCACAAGCTGGAATCAAGATTGCCAGGAGAAATATCAATAACCTCAGATATTGCAGATGACACCACCCTTATGGCTGAAAGTGAAGAACTAAAAAGCCTCTTGATGAACGTGAAAGAGGAGAGTGAAAATGTTGGCTTAAAGCTCAACATTCAGAGAACTAAGACCGTGGCATCTGGTCCCATCAATTCATGGCAGATAGATGAGGAAACAGTGGAAACAGTGGCTGATTTTATTTTTCTGGGTTCCAAAATCACTGCAGATAGTGTTTTCAGACATGAAATTAAAAGACACTTACTCCTTGGAAGGAAAGTTATGACCAACCTAGACAGCATATTAAAAAGCAGAGACATTACTTTGCCAATAAAGGTCTGTCTAGTCAAGGCTATGGTTTTTCCAATAGTCATGTATGGATGTAAGAGTTGGACTATAAAGAAAGCTGAGTGCCAAAGAATTGATGCTTTTAAACTGTGGTGTTATAGAAGACTCCTGAGAGTCCCTTGGACTGCAAAGAAATCCAACCAGTCCGTGCTAAAGGAGATCAGTCCTGGGTGTTCATTGGAAGGACTGAAGTTGAAGCTGAAACTCCAATACTCTGGCCTCCTGATGCAAAGAGCTGACTCATTGGAAAAGACCCTGATGCTGGGAAAGATTGAGGGAAGGAGGAGAAGGGGACGACAGAGGATGAGATGGCTGGATGGCATCATTGACTCAGTGGCCATGGGTCTGGGTGGACTCCAGGAGACGGTGATGGACAAGGAGGCCTGGCATGCTGCTGTTCATGGGGTCTCAAAGAGTTGGGCAGAACTGACTGACTGAACTGAACTGAACTGATTACATTATAGGTAACAGGTCTTCAACTAATTCTTTTCCTAAAGTAAGGAGATAATAAAATATTTTTTTCTTCTCTGTCCTGAAGTCCACATTCAAAACTTGACTCTAATTCTGATAAATATTAATGAAACAGGGATACTAGTGAGGACTTGAAGTTACTATGTTGTTGTTCAGTCATCCAGTCGTATCCAACTCTTTGCAACCCATGGAGTGCAAATGCACCCTGTCCCTCACCATCTCCCAGAGTTTGCCCAAGTTCATGTCCATTGCATCAGTGATGCCATCCAGCCATCTCATCCTCTGATGCCCTCTTCTCTTTTTGTCCCCCATCTTTCCCAGATCAAGGACTTTTCCAGTGAATCAACTGTTCACATCAGGTGACCAAAATACTGGAGCTTCATCTTCAGCATCAGTCCTTCCAATGAGTATTCAGGGTTGATTTCCTTTAAGACTGACTAATTTGATATAAACAATATCAAACAATCTAATTAAAGTATATGATATTTGAGAGGGCATGGACATTTAAATTCAGCTTTCCCTTTCCTCTAGTTTTTTGTTTCTCTTCCAGTTTAATTATGAAATAACTGACACATAGCACTGTATAAATTTAAGATATATAGTATAATGATTTGACTTGTAAACATCATGAAATGATTACTACAATAGTGGACATTTGTCATCTTATATAGATAGAAAATTAAAAAGTAGGGAAAAATTCCTTGTGATGAGGTTTACTCTCAAGAATTTCCCTATATAACATGCAACAGTATTAACCATATTTATCATGTTGTACATTACATCCCTGATACTTATTTGTCCTATAACTGGAATTCTGTACCTTTTTACTCTTTTCATCTAATTCCCCCTTTCTCCTCTTTTTCCTCTTTGAACATTTTGTCTTTGAACTTTCTCTTTAACTGTCTTTAAGGAATGGCAATAATGCTCTGACTATAATGAATAAGCATGAATAAGTTAATTGTTTTATTTTCATGAACAAGAATCAAAAGACTATAAGCATATTCTTTGCTCTAGTTCATCTTTGTAAATGCCTTAATTTTGAGCCTATGAATACAAAATTATACCAGATCTTCACATTCACGTATATAGATGATAGGTTAAATAGATAGACAGACATAGGAGGGAACGAATAGGAAGAAAGTATGAAGGAGGAAGAAGGGGATGGGTGGGAAGGCAGAAGATGCTGATAACCATCATTCAGTCATCCTACTATTGCCACGGTTCCTTATTTAAGTTTTAGTATCTAAGTCTCCCCATGTCTCAGCCTTCTCATAGTGTTTCCAAGCAATTCTTACATCATTTTCCTTTTTTCTTCCTATTTTGCTATTTTAACCATAGCACTGTTATCTAACCCCATTTTTTTCCTGGTTACTCAGACCACTCACCTTTACTGTCCTACCTTTTGACTAGAGCCATATCCTTTACTAATACAGCTAATCTAAAGAAATTTCTATTTTTCCCACAATTTTAGAATCTCACTGACTTCATATCTTATTTTTAAGGAATACTTGAAATAATTACTTTAATGCAGAAAGGTATATAAAGGAAAATCTCATGATAATGCTATATCTATAAATACATATTAAATTTACTCTTACATGTACAGCACTATATAATCACCAGTGTCCAAAGTGCAGATAGATTATCATGTAGCATCTGATGGCTGCCCTTATGCTGCAAAGTGTGTTTTCAGAAATAATTTCCTGCCACATTCCTGACTGTATTTGCAGGCTGAGTTGATCCCCTTCCCTGCTGTTCCCTGATCTGCCCCTGGGTTACTAACAGCCCCAACAGACAGACTGGCTCGTGCTACCTGCTGCTCAGACACAGATTAACTCACTACCAGCCATATGGGCAAGCGACTTCATAAATTCCTCTCCTTTTGCTTTTGGCTCTTAGGGAAGTTAATGGATGGTTTACTGGTGGAGAGAAAAACAACCTTGTGGTGTGAAGGCTGGGCAGTAATCACCTGCACCCGACACAACTGGCACCTCCATCTGCCTTTGGGCAGCTATTTGTGTGAAGGGAATAGATTACTGCCGTTGGTGCTACTCTTGTGTGTCAGCCGCTGCCATTTGCCTCAATTACAAAGTCAGATGATTAAACACTGAATTCAAATTTATATTATGTACAACGATTACTCATTGCATCCATTGTTAAAGAGGGTCTCAAATTGTTTCTACAGTTAAAAATAAATAAATTATTTTGATCGACTTTAGCAAGCATATTCAAACACCGATGCTTATTTTTAAATGTACTATATAAAATGCTCTAGCAAATAATGTAGTGAAGTTGAAAGATCATAGTGTTCAAGTTTCTGATTTGGGTTTATTGTGACTTAGTTCCCTTTCTGTGCCTTAAGTCCCTCTGAAATATTTAAATTTTTAAAAGAATGTTGTAAACTGTACTAAAGCATAATTTAAAAATACATGTATTTAATCATAAAATACTGTTGTTAAATATAGCAGAGACTGTCAAGGAATTTTCATTTTAAACATCAGAAGCATTAAGTATTTTTTATTAGCAAGAGATCAATAATATGATCATAATGTTAACAAATCCAGATGTTTAGCATTGCATCATTCTTTAGCTTATCTTGATCCCTGTTCCTTCCAAATAGCCTTTAACTGATTTTACAGACAGAATAACAGAAATCAAATGACTGGCTTTAGAATTAATAACCAATTTAAAATGTTTTATTTTATAAAAAGTTTTTTTTTCCTACTCTAGAGGCATAATTTTCTCAATGTTTTGATAATGTAATAACTACACACCAAGGCATTTAAAATTTAGTCACTTTTGGTGAAGGAGATAATTTAGAATGATATAAATAATTAACTTATTTCTAATGGTTATCTTTCCCTCATGAAATCCCTGATTTCTTAGAATATCCAGAAGGAATGTTTTTAAATGAATAAAAATTCTGTTCTACTAAAATAACCTATCAGCTTAAATATTTTTACATGGAAAAATGATACATGAAATTTTATTTTTCATTATCTTTTCTCATTTTATTTTATTTTTTATTTGAATTTGCTGCTTATTAAGGTTATAATAATAACTAGCAATAACAATCAATTGTGGAGTTCACATTAATGTTAATTTGATATTCATTTCCATAGGCAAAAACAATATTATAATATCAAACATTTTCATTTTTATTTGTTATATATAACTTTTTTTTATTATGTGTTATATGATGTTTATTTGGTCATATGCATGTGTGTACACATGTGTATGTGTCTTTAACAAAGTATCTTTCGCCAGGTACCCAGTATTTTGAAAAATTTGTATGTACTCATAATAAATCATGCACTGTTTCTAGTGAGAATGTATTTTACTATTCTCCTACTCTTTATTTTTAAAAAATGAGATACACATCTTAACTGACTTTGTATATCACTGTCAGAATTTCACATTATTAATTATAGTGTAAATCTTTAATTTTCAAAAGGTTGAATGGGAGCAACCAAGAATAAAGGAGATTTTTGTATTCTCTTCCTTTTATAATATAAGGAGTTATTACACTTGTTTGATACATCATGAATTAGAGCAAATTGATAAATTAGTTATAATACAAGGAGTTATTACACTTGTTTGATACATTACAAATTAGAGCAAGTTGATAAATTAGTGAGAGATTAAATGAAATGTAAAATCTTATGAAGAACAGAGTGGCTAAAATCATGAACAGTAACCCCAGCTAAAATTTACTGGGTCCAGTATCTATTTTAAACTGTATATGATATTTCCACTAAATTGCAAGAAATTTGGATTGAAATTTAAAATTGGCCATTCACTTTATATTATTTTTAAGCAATGTTAATGTTAAAAAAATAATCCACAACTTCTTGCTGGACATGATTGAATGCACCCATTTCTCTCTGCTCCTTCCTAACAAGTAAAACTAAAACCCTGGATATAATGTAAGAACTAAAGGAGAATACTGAAGGGTGGTAAGAGGAAAGCCAAATAATATGGTACCCTAGGACTGACTGGGCAACTTAATGAATGACATGAAGACTTATGACCACCCTCACACACACACACACACCCACCCCACACTCCGAGTGGACCAGAAGTTTCCCAGCCTCCAACTCATGCAACAGAAAGCAGCTCAAGTTGTCTCATTTCTTTCTATGATTGAACAGGAGTTCAGTGACAACGCCACATTAGTATGGTACCAGGAAAAAGGAGGACAATAAGCAACTGGGGGAATTCATTCTTCCAAGACAAATCTGACACTCTCCTCCAGCAGGAGATACTGGACAGCTGGGCAGCAACAGCTAAAAAAAGATGCTGTCACTGTAAGTGATTTGCAACAAGGGAAGCCTTTTTTTTTATTCTGTGGGCCTGAGATTCAGTTTTTAAAGTAAGAGTGATGTGGTCAGTTAAACAGTATCAGCAAATGGAACCCTGCCAGAATAAGCAGTCAAACCCAGAAAGCTTTTTTGTTCCTGAGAGTCACTCCCTTGCTCAGAGACACTGAAGAAGGAGAGGAGGAGTACTGGTTGGAGGAAATCCCACTACAACAGTGTCCTTTGTTCAACCACCCTTGCAGGAAATCCCAGTACAACAAACTCTGCTCACAAAAACCTCTTCACCCCAAGAAGGCTTGAGACTTCCCACCTCCACTGAGAGATACTTAGAAGTTCTGGTGGAAAAACCTCTTGCCTTCCTCAGGCAGCAGTCACAGAAACCAGAGGGCACACCAGCAATCCAATCAGGTATTAATTTACTTAATTCAGCTAATACTCCCTTAGCATTGTTATATTATTGTTGTTTAGTTGTTTAAGATTTTTGTGACCTCGTGGACTATAGCCTACCAGGCTCTGTCCATAGGATGTCCCAGACAATTGGAGTGGGTTGCCATTTCCTTCTCCAAGGTTGTTTGTTGTATTTATCTCCATTTTACAGCTAAAAAGTGGGAGCATTGAAAATTTGCTTGTCCATATTGATGGCAAAAACTCAGCCTCCATGCACTGGTGTCGAATCAAATCTCAGAGACAGAGTCTTGGGTGAAGTAAAGAATAGTTTTATAGCTTTGCTAAGCGAAAGAGGACACAGAGGCTTGTGCCCTTCAAAAACTGTGTGTCCCAACCAGAGGGGATTTTGTGAGGAGTCTTAGAGCAGTAGTTTGAGGGCAGGGTTGCTAATAAGGATCAGGGTGTGTGCAAGGCCATTGATTAATCAAATAAAAACTGACTTAAAAGACAAGAGATAAAAGTGACATATTACTAGGGAGATGGATAAGAATAGAGAAGGTCAAAATACTAGGAATGGCAGATGGATATCACTCTCCTCAAATATGAAAAGGATAGCAAGATAATATTACGAACACTTTTATTCCAATAGATTTGACAACAGCAATGGCTGTTTCAGTTCAGTTCACTCACTCACTCGTGTCCACCTCTTTGTGACCCCATGAGCTGCAGCATGCCAGGCCTCCCTGTCTAACACCATCCCCTGGAGCCCACCCAAACTTATGTCCATTGAGTTGGTGACACCATCCAACCATCTCATCCTCTGTCATCCCCTTATCCTCCTGCCCTTAATCTTTCCCAGCATCAGGGTCTTTCCAAATGAGTCGGTTCTTTGCATCAGGTGGCCAAAGTATTGGAGTTTCAGCTTCAACATCCGTCCTTCCAATGAATATTCAGGGCCGATTTCCTTTAGGACCCACTAGTTGGATATCCTTGCAGTCCAATGGACTCCCAAGAATCTTCTCCAACACGACAGTTCAAAAGCATCAATTCTTTGGTGCTCAGCTTTCTCTATAGTCCAACTCTCACATCTACACATGACTACTGGAAAAACCATAGCCTTGACTAGATGGACCTTTGTCAGCAAAGTAATGTCTCTGCTTTTTAATATGGTGCTTAGATTGGTCATAAACTTCCTTGTCCCTCCAAATTTATATGTTGAAATCCTTACCCTAAATGTAATGATATTATGAGGTGGGTCTTATGATTATGTCATAGGGTGGAGCCCTCATGAGAGGTCCTCCACAGAACTGAAGCGTGCTGGCACTCTGATCTCAGACTTCCAGCCTCTAGAACTAGAAGAAATAAATTTATGTTGTTTGTAAGGCATCCTATCCATGGCACTTAAATGAATTAAGTGAAATGGACAAATTACTGGAAGTTATTGATATCAATAAAGAAAAAGATATCTGCAAAAGGGTTAGAAATTCAATATGGTTAAAGAAATTGGGTTCAAACTTTAAAAAAATATTTCATGCCCAAATGGCATTATTTGTGATTCCTAATATTCTTATAGGATAAAAACAATATAAATCCTTCACAAATTATTTCAGAAACTTCCCAAGTCATCTTATGATATAAAAACAACAAAGACATTACTAAAAAATAAAACTATAAGCTAGTAACTTGAGATAAATAAAGATTTAACCAAAAATGTAGGATTGATTTAACATTCAAAAATATATCCATATAATTTACCAAATTTGGTAATATTGACAGAATAAAGGGTAAAAAACATGTTATTATCTCAAAATATGCAAATATACTCTCACAAATGTATAATTATAAAATTATACAACCACTTTGGAAAAGTGGTTACCGTTACTTATAAAGTATGGTACCAGCTTACCATTACTTATAAAGTTGGAAATACTCAGGCTATATTACCCAGCAATTCCATTCCTAGATTTTTACCCAAGACAAATGGAAAGTATGTTCCTTCAAAGACCTGTACACAAATGTACATAGCAGTTTCACTCATAATAACCCAAAATTGTAAGTAATCAAAAGTCTGGAGCCAAGTGAACAGCATAAAAATAAGAGATTCTAATGAAACCAAGCAAGATCCTATGGGGTTCCTGGGCACAGAAGCCTTTCTGTATCCCGCATTTCTTGATTACAGGACATAAGCTTCATTCAGCTTCCATGACCTTCCCTGAGTTCCAATAATGGTTTAGTCCCTAAGTCATGTCTGACACTTTGCTACCCTTTGAACTGTATCCCGCTAGGTGCTTCGTCCCTGGGATTTCCCAGGCAAGAATACTGGGGTGGGTTTCCATTTCCTCCTCCAGGGGATCTTCTTGATCCAGGGATAGAACCCACAGACCTGTGTCTCCTGTATAACAGGCAGATTTTTTACTTTTCTCTGAGCCACCAGAGAAGCCTGAGTTCCAATGAGTAGGCTCAAACAGTTGTTTATTAAGGGAGTGTCTGCTGAGACAAGGGAAGAATAGTCAGGAAACAATAGTGCAGCCTTGGGGCAGTTTCCTGGTTCCCCCTCAAGGAATAAACATAATAATATCTTTAAACTGTTTTACAGATATTAAAACCACCACTAGGTGGAAGAAGTTAACTGTATGCTTCCCACAAGCTTGTAGACCCAGACCGCTTGGAAGCAGAAGGTTAACAATGGTGATTCCCACTTACTTCACTATCTACCAATCAGAAAAATGTCCATGGACTGACCATGCCATTTTTCAACCATTACTATAGAACTCACTAACCTCTCCAGGTTGGAATTCAGTTTTGAGGGCATTAGCCTGCTGTGGCACCCTTTACCTGGCAAAGCAATAAAGCTATTCATTTCTACTTCACCCAAAATTCTGTCTTTGAGATTTAAGTCAGTGTCAAGGTCTAGAGGTCAGATTCAGCTTCACTAATACATGGCCTGCTGCGGTCCATGGGGTTGCAAAGAGTCGGACATGACTGAGCGACTGAACTGAAACTGAATACATGGACTAGCATAAATGAATCTCAAAGCATTATGCTGAGAGAAATAGCCAGGCACAAAAAGTGTATAGTGGATAACTCTATTTATATATAATTCTAGAAAAGGTAAAACTAATCTATTTTTATCAAAAGCAGATCAGTGATTGTTTTTGGTCTGTAGTTGGGATGGATTGACTGCAAAGTAGCATGAAGAAATTGTCTAGGATGTTGGAAATATTTGATTCTGATGGCATTTATATCAAAAATGTTTGTTTTCCAAAAGTTATCAAACTATACTTAAGTGGTTCTAGTTTATGCATACTTTATCTTAGTAGAGTTGACTTTAAAGAATAGCCCCATCTAGAAATTCTTGAGGATTCTTAGTGCCCAAAACTACATGGTCAACATTGTGCAAATCTCTGTTTCCACAGAGTAAGAAAGCTCTTCTCATTCGGGTGGCAACCAGCTCAGTCAGTTCTCCACCCAGGGTGCTGAGCTCTTAATGAAACTAGAGGCTAAAAGGTGATCCCAAACTGCCCCATAACTGCCTACTCCGGAGAAAAAGGCACCACTACCCCTCTAGAGATAATCCTCTTAAGGATGTAAATTCACACAAAACATTTTTGTGGAGTTCTTTCCCTGTTCAGACATTCCTGTAGTGTCTGCTGTTTTTTTCTCATTCTAAGGGGTCTTTTTTTTTTGTTTGTTTGCCTTTAATCCTTCACAGTATGATGATAGATTTATAGGCTGGTAGGGCGGGAAAGTAGGTAGATTAATGAATTAGTTTATTCAATACCTAACAAACTTTACCAAGTCGCAAACATTGTATGGCCAAAGAGTAGTAAAAGGACAAATGAAGCTCCTAAGAGATGAAAAAAAATGCAAATTGGAGGAAGACCTGGTGCCCTATCTTTATATCACTCTTATTCATGTCTCTTTAAATCACTTTGCAAAGGACAATGGCCAAGGAAGGAAAAGATTCTTTGTGAAGTATGAGTGTTCAAGTAAGAATATTTGCACTAAGAAGTGGTAATCTGGGCCATGTCAGAATTGGTTGTAGTAGAAAAACAAGGGTTTATGACAAACCTGGGTTTTGTGGGAAAGAAAAAACAATTTTCCCTCTACTTTTCTAGGTTCTTGGCTGAAACTCCCTCCCCACAATAAAAGTTTAACTGGAGAAAAACAAACAGAAGTTTAATGATATATACACATCATGTACACATAGGAGATATCCAGGGAAGCTCCTTGAAATGGCCCAAGCCACCACCTCCAGCCTCCAGCTAAAGACAAAAGAGGCTTTCCCAGGTGGCACCTGTGATAAACAGCCGGCCTGGCAATGCAGCAAACCTAAGAGATGTGAGCTGGATCCCTGGATAGGGAAGATCCCCTGGAGGAGGGCATGGCAACCCACTCCAGCATTCTTACCTGGATGATCCCCATGGACAGAGGAGTCTGACTGGCTATAGCCCATAGGGTTGCAAAAAGTTGGACATGGCTGAAGCAACTTAGCACACAAAGACAAAAGAAGATGCTGGTGGTGGAGAAGGCTAGTTTGGGGAGGTTATCAGGGAAAGCACAGTAAGCAAGGGTAAGTTTGTAACGCAAATCTGTCACTGCCTTCTACATTAATAAGTTTCTAGATATTTAGTCAACTTTCTCTTCCTGGTACAGAGAGGGAGACACCCTTACAAATAGAGCTTACACCTATGAATAAAAAATGTCTCTTAGTTTTCAGAGCTTTACTCATGTCTGTTTTTTTTGTTTGTTTGTTTGTTTTGTTTTGTCTTTAAATTAACCAGTCTAAATTGTTCCTGTGAAATAGAGGCAAATGTTGAGGTGACAAATTCTTCTTCCCTTCAATTTCAGGTCAATTTTCTGGTTTTTATTAGCCTAATTCATACACACACACACACACACACACATACTGCCACTCTGAATAGCTTGTGGAATCTTAGTTCTCTAACCAAGGATCAAACCTGTGCCATCTGCAGTGAAAGTGTAAAATCTTAGCCATTGAACCACCCCTAATGAGTACCAGTATTTCACAAGATTAGAAAACAAAAGTATTGTTTTATGTCTTACTTTGGAAAGCTTGAAAAAATTAACAGAATTTACCAATCAACATGATTGAATTAGCCTCATATAAGCTGCATACTTGCATAATATACACTTTATAATGCATAATGCATGCTGCTGCTGCATAGCCAGTAAGTTGTGTCCAACTCTTTGCAAGCCCAGATTCTAGTCCTCCGGGCTCCTCTGTTCGTGAAATTTCCCAGGTAAGAATACTGGAGTGGGTTGCCATTTTCTTCTCTAGAGGATCTTCCTAACCCAGGGATCAAATTGATGTCTCCCGCACTGCTGGCAGATTCTTTACCACTGAGCCACCTGAGAAGCCCCATACTGCAAAATACTCATGCAAAAAATGTAAATAGTATTTTGCATAACTATTTACTTTGAATGAATTTAGAAATGATTGATCCACAAAGAGCAGAAAAAATAGACTGTGGTCAGGAGACATGAGAACAAATGGGATTTGTTGAGATATTGCTCAACTTTCAACATTTTCTGTGTGAAAGGTATTCACATTAAACTTGATCAATTTAGTCTATTTATTCGGCCAATGTCCTTAACTTCTTTAGGTCCCAATTTGCTCATATATGAAAGGGCAAAGAGCACTTCCTGTTAAAGTTCATTAAAGTGCTAAGAACCCTTACATGGTTCATATCGATGTTTTTAACTGATGTAAATGGAGTTAAAGTAGTACAAATTTACAGTATTTCCCTAGAATAACACCCACTGGCAGCACAAAATTCTCTATATGAATAGTTTCCATAGGCACTGTTGGGTTAGCCTCAGCCATAATATTTCTCTTATGATAAAACTTTGTCATTGTTACCATGAAGGAAGAAAGAGTTAATCCCAGTGCCCTTGCTGAGATTATGTCCTATCTCAGGAAAATAACCTTCAGTTACTTCTTTTGCTTACTATTTTTGATTTCTTGACCATAATGACTGAATTGAAAGAAAACCATTAGCTGGTCACCAAAACTCTACTAAATATCCAGTGAGATATGCCTTAATATGGCTAATACCATCTAAAGAGATTTTACCCTATAGAAATAAGTATATAAGTTAAAAGTTTTGGTCAGTTAGCACATATTTTATAGTTATCAAACTATACCTACTCTGGTACCCTAAATAGTTGGATCTTTAGTTTAATGGAATTTAGGTGATATTAAATCCATGATAACCAATGAAAGTCACCTAGTTCCAAAGCTACTGACTACATGTTAAAATTGGTTAATCAAACCCAAATTGGGCACTGGAGTATTATATAATACTGATAGCAAGTTTATCACTGAAGTGAACTTCAGAAAACATACCTTTGCACAATCAGCCTTTGGATCTAGGTTAAAAGCTTGTTTAACCTCTCACTTAAAATATGTGTGTTTATAAGATGCCTCAATTTCCAAAAGTGTACATCAAATCATTTAACCTGTATATATATGCAAAAGAAAGAGGAAGAAAGAAAGAAATACTCCCAATGGTCTCAGTTCACAGCAAAGGATGGAGCTTGCTACCCTTCTTCAAGGTGGCTGCCTTTGTGATTGACTTTTACCAACAGTATGTGGCAAAAGCAATAATTTCAATGTTCTAACTTCGGGGCCTGAAATAATTAGGAGCTTTCACTTCCTGCCTCTTATAATCCAGGTGGTAGATTTTGAGAATCCAAAGAAATACAGAGACACTACACAGACAGTGTATTAAAAAGCAGAGACATCATTTTGCTGACAAAGGTCTATATAGTCAAAGCTATGGTTTTTCCGGTAGTCATGTATGGATGCGAGAGTTGGACCATAAAGAAGGCTGAGAGTCCCTTGGACAGCAAGGATACCAAACCAGTCCATCATAAATGAAATCAACCCTGAATATTCGTTGGAAGAACTGATGCTGAAGCTGAAGCTCTGATTAGTTTGGCCACCTAATGCAAAGAGCCAACTCACTGGAAAAGACCCTGATGCTGGGAAAGATTGAGGGCAAGACAAGAAGGGTAAAACAGAGGATGAGATGGTTGGATGGCATCAATGACTCAGTGGACGTGGGTTTGAGCAAACTCAGGGAGACAGTGAAGGATAGGGAAGCCTGGCATGCTGCAGTTGATGGGGTCTCAAAGAGTCAGACACGACTTAGCGACTGAACAACATCAACACCATATGGAAGAAATCAAGGTGTTTTTGTCACAAAGCCAGGCTGATTTCTTAACCAGCAAACACCAACTGCCAGCCATGACCAAACCACCTTGGCCAGTCTACACTAACTTATACCATTGCAGCATCACTGAATATTGAAAAGCAAGAGAACATTTTACTTCTGTGTGAAAACACAAAGCTGACTCTTAAATAAAGAGAGTGTAGATTTTAAGGAAATGAAAACTGTGAAGAATGGCTAATTAGCAAATCAAGGTATGTAAAAACAAGTACACATTCCTTACCTGTTCCTCATGGCTCATGGCCTTAGGGAACAAACCATAAGTCCTCTAGTAACAGTTTAAAAGATACTCCTCTTACTTAGCTTCTCTTCTGGGTTCCCAGGTGGCAGTGACGCATGGTAAAGAATCTGCCTGACAATGCAGGAGACACAAGAGACGTAGGTTCAATCCCTGGGTCAGGAAGACCCCTGGAGCAGAAAATGGCAACCCACTTCAGAATTCTTGCCTGGGAAATCCCAGTTTAGAAGAGAAATAATAGTTTAGAAGAGATTCCTCCCACTTAATTTCTCTTCTAAATTGTACTCATATTCATACACTATACTATATGTGGAGTTGTAATATCCAAGAGTCACCAGTTATTAAATGCTTTTATATGACAGATACATTCCTAATAGTTTTATATGTATTTGCTTACTTTATGCTTATAATATTCCTATATGGAAAATATTATCTGCATTTCTGTGTATGAGAAAATAGGAGCACATGAAGGTTAAGTAACTTATCCAAGGTAATACAGTGAGTGAGTGAGAGCCAGCTTTTCTACTTCTTTAATCCACACTCTTATTCATTACATCATATTACATACTTTTTGCAGTATGTTTTAAACTTTTTACTAGAATAATCTTGTATCTTTTTTCTTTATAATTTAAAAAACAGATGAATCTGAGGAAGTATTCAGAATAAGTTACCAAAAGATTATGTCCACTTGAGTCCACTTAAAAGAAAACACAGACATATACACATATAATTTTCATATCTACATAACTAAGTTTTTGTTAGCTTTTCCCAAGATTATATTTCTTTAAATAACTTCTGACCATGAGAAATTTCTTTAGCTTATTTACAGACACATACCTTACACTTTTGTGTTAAAAGCCAATTTGTTAATGGCAGCTAAATTTGCACATAAAGTTGGTTGGAAATGCAAAACACAACTGAATCAAAGACTTAGCTTCTGGTTTTGTCTAAGACCCTATGCTCAATAAATACATCACTGAAGCTGAGGATGGAGAAAGGCTGTTCGCGCTGACTATGCCATGCCTCATCTTACACTGGCACCTCTAGTTTTCTAAGCATTTATAATACATTTAATATATTACATTGGGAAAGAGAGGCTAGTTTTCTAAGAGTAAAAGAAAAGCACTCTCTTTAAAAGTATCACAGTACATAAGATAGAATGATACAATAAATAAAACCTAACTCTTCATAACATTAAACTTGGATTTAAATAATCATCATCCCACTTACAAGTTATGTAAACTTGACCAAGTCTTGTCACAATTTTGTCTTGGTTTCCACATTAACATCAGGATCAAAGTTTCTGATAGTAATTGTATAAAATGTAAAATATAATTTTACCCCCAAAATGAAATAGCAATTTACTTGTTGATTTCCTTTTTGAAGACTTTAAGGACGATAAATGTACTTTCCTTGAAGGACTTTTTTTTTTTTTGGTCACTATATTATTAGGCGATTATCTATATGAAATAGTAGTTCTAAATTCAAATAATATAAAAGAAACTCTATTTGTCCAAACACCTTGGTGCTTATGTTATTTCCCTAGGGCAAGAGAAGTTCTTTACTGAAATATAAACAGTCAGCAGATTTTAGTAACATATTGTGAATCCAAGAAAAAATTGGATTAGAAGGCCATAAGGCAGTTTTAATTAAACAGAGCAGGGACACCTTCATAAACCAAGAGTCAGAGTTATGCTTTCCTTCAACTTCTTCTTCATCTAGGAGAGACTTCATTTTAAGAAGATAAAATAATTCCAGAGATATAAAATACCAGCAGCATCCAACCTAGGGAACCCTCTCCAGGAATGCAAAACTTTATGTATAGTTGATCATGACCCTTCTCAAAAGCAGAAAAAACATTACTGTTCTGTCTAGATCCCCAGATGATAGAGTGAAGAGAAATCAATCCACTGTTGACAGGACTTAGGCAATGCCAAAGAGCCCAAGTTTAGGTATAAAAATTGCCAAAACCTTTAATAGATAAAGTCCCAGAAGGTTACATGCATGCATGATACAGTCAGCCTAGTAGGTAATCATCCCACATCTCCACCAGGTGGAGGCAAGATGTTCTATTTCCATAGTCTGATCTTTAAAAAAAAAAATGTTAAAGCGTGGAAGTAGGAAGAGTGATATTTTTCCCCCTTTTTGTTTAAATAGGTCCAGTGATTAGGAGATTCCCATTCACCAAGACAGCCCTATAAAATAGGACATCTCTATTATTTCAAGGGTGCTTCTTTATTCTGACAGTCTCTGTGTATGGGATGAGGGGAGGGGGATCTAAACACTGGAAGTCTTTAAAAAAAAAGGTCTGAGAGCCAGGACGAAGATAGGCATTTGCTTCATAGAGAAAGGATAGAAAGTTTTAAAAGGGAAGAAATATATAAAAGTGGACACTGTATACTTAAAAAACAAGCACAAAACTTGTATAACCCAACCATTTTACCAGGGATACACTTTACAAGGCAGCCTCAAAAAATATCGTTTTTCTCTGCTTCTCATTTATACCCCTCTAGCCACTCAATTCTAAGTTATTATATATCATAAATATATTTCAGGTATGTACTGTGATTACATCATAGATGCCTAAAGTTTTAAATATTCTTTGAAATTTTAATCAGTATTCTGAGAAATCATTGCAACTTTCCAACTTAAGTGGAACATGAGAAAACCAGTTAAATTATATCAGAGAAGGAAACCACATAGTGAGTGGAAAGAGGACAACATCCAGAGCTAAAAGATCTAGGTTCTCACAGAAGCTCTCCCACTTAGCAGCTGTATAATCTGGTTGAGTTACTTCACTGCTCTGGGTCTCTGTTCCCTCACTTCCAGTCCACAAAGAGTTGGCAAAAGCACACCAGGTAGAACAGTCATGGGACACCTCACTGTAATCTACAAAGCACTATATAAATCTTAGGGTATTTTTTCTTACTTATATTGATGTTTTTCTTTATTCCCTATCTTTTCATATTGTTCATGGGGTTTCCATCACTTCATGGCATCTGGCCCCATCACTTCATGACAAATAGATGGGGAAACAATGGAAATAGTGGGAGACTTTATTTTGGGGGGCTCCAAAACCACTGCAGATGGTGACTGAAGCTATGAAATTAAAAGACGCTTGCTCCTTGGAAGAAAAGTTAAGCCCAACCTAGACAGCATATTAAAAAGCAGAGACATTACTTTGCCAACAAAGGTCCATCCAGTCAAAGCTATGTTTTTTCCAGTAGTTATGTACAGATGTGAGAGTTGGACTATAGAGAAAGCTGAGCACCAAAGAACTGATGCTTTTGAACTGTGGTGTTGGAGAAGATTCTTGGGAGTCCCTTGGACTGCAAGGATATCCAGCCAGTGCATCCTAAAGGAAATCGGCCCTAAATATTCATTGAAAGGACTGATGTTGAAGCTGAAACTCCAATACTTTGGTCTCTGATGCAAAGAACTGACTCATTTGAAAAGACCCTGATGCTGGGAAAGATTGAAGGTGGGAGGAGAAAGGGATGACAGAGGATGAGATAGTTGGATAGCATAATCGACTCGACGGACATGAGTTTAAGTAAGTTCTGGGGGTTGGTGACGGACAGGGAGGTCTGTTGTGCTGCAATCCATGGGGTTGCAAAGATTCAGGCATAACTGAGTGACTGAACTGAACTATTCCTTATCTGGTTATGTTAATAGAGAAATGTGGCCATGGATTGGGTGTCTCTTGCAATGCTCATTAATTTTTATAAAATGTTATAGGATTACCTCCAAGAGTTGTTATAAATAAGTTTCTGCCATAATAGAAGGCTACATGAAGCCCACATAGAAGGCATCCTAGAATATCTGGTTTTGGTGGCCAGGCAGGATTGACTAAAAAGAAGGTAATAGAAAAAAAGATATTACATACAAATGAAAATGGGGGGAAAAGCCTGGATTAGCTATACTCAAATCAGACAAAATAGACTTTAAAAAAGAGGAATCGGGAGGGAGGTGGGAGGGGGGGTTCTGGAAGGGGAACACATGTATACCCATGGTGGATTCATGTCCATGTATGGCAAAACCAACACGATAATGTAAAGAAAAATAAATAAATAAATAAAAAAGAAAAAAAAATAAGGACTAAAACTAAAAAAAGAGAGAGAGAGAGTGTAATAAAATATAATGGGCATTGCATAAAAATAAAGGGGTCTATCCAGCAAGAAGATTTAATGCATATAAATAAAATTTATCCTAATTGCAAAGGAAGAAATAAACTGTCACTCTCTCAAGATGGCATAATAATATATACAGAAAACCCTAAGACTCCACCAAAAACTTACTAGAACTAATATATGAATGTAGTAAAATTGCAGGATACAAAATCTATATATACGGAAATCTGTTGGCATTCCTGTACACTAATAACAAACTATGAAAAAAAAGAAATTAGGAAACCAATCTCATTTCCAATTGTATAAAAAAGTATAAAATACTTGGGAATAAATTTAAACAGGGAACTGAAACACCTGTACACTGAAAACTGTAAGTCATTGATAGAAAAAAATTAAAGAAGACACAAATAAAGGGCATGATATTCTATGTTCATGGACTGAGATAATAAATCTTATTAAAATATCCAAAGAAATCTGTAAATTCAATAAAATCCCTATCAAACTTCTAATGAAACTACAAAAGAAACCACTGCCGGAATTTCACATATGTCTCTGATTCCTATATGGATCTTCTGTCTTTAGACTGTTATGTTACCATTTGGAAAGAATCCACAAACATAATTTCTGACTTCCGCTCTATGAATCTACCTTATCTTAAGTGTTAGTTGCTCAGTCATGTCTGACTTTTTGTGACCCTATGGACTGTAGCCCACCAGGCTCCTCTATCCGTGGAATTCTCCAGGCTAGAATACTGGAGAGGGTGGCCATTGCCTTCTCCAAGGGATTTTCCCAACCCAGGGATCAAACCTGGGTCTCCTGCATTGCAGGCAGATTCTTTACCATAAGAGCCACCAGAGAAGCCTATCATGTACCCAGTAGAATTGGTTTCCCTCTAGGACCCACTCTCATTTCTTGAAAGCCTAAGTTATTCATTAAAGTACACACTCCACAGGGGTCACCAAGACAGCGTACGTTGGTGTTTGTTATTCCTAGACCCACAGGATAGTCCAGGGTTGTGAGGTTGCTTAGATACCTCAAGACTTGGAGAGCATTCCAGAGCAGGCGTGAACATGCCAAGTCTGCTCTTTTGGCAGGTATGAGCCACACACAATTTTGGATGTCTTCATGTCCAGCTGGTAACCCACTTGATCTCTTAGAAACATACACACACGTACACATAAAGACATCACCTCTCAAAAATATGCAGAGAATAGCATATAAATATGCTTTGTGGAAAATATTTTCCTAAAGTCCTGCCAAGGATGTAAGATCGTCTGCATCACAATGAAGTTAGTATTTTATATAATTATTTTGATTCTAAGCATTGTGTATTTCTCTCACTCTTACCCCCATTTTCAAATTGCACACTGGTGTCAGAATTAAGAAAAAATTCATTTGAATCAGTTCTACTCAGGTGGACGGAACTGGAGCCTATTATCCAGAGTGAAGTAAGCCAGAAGGAAAAACAACAATACAGTATACTAACGCATATATATGGAATTTAGAAAGATGGTAACGAGAACCCTGCATGCGAGACAGCAAAAGAAACACAGATGTATAGAACAGACTCGTGGACTCTGTGGATGAGGGCAGGGGTGGGATGATATGGGAGAATGGCAATGAAACATGTTAATTATCATATGTGAAATCAACTGCCAGCCCAGGATTGATGCTCGGGGCTGGTGCACCGGGATTTCCCAGGGGGAGGGAGTCAGGAGGGAGGAGGGAGGGGGGTTCTGGAGGGGGAGCATATGTACACCCATGGCGATATCATGTCATTGTATGGCAAAACCAATAAAAAAAAAAAGAAAGAAATAATCCTAGGGCAAATACTACCTGGTGGTTTCTACTTTAGCTGTGAATATATTAAATTAAGGGCTTCCCTGGTGGCTAGGCAGTAATCCACCTACAGTGCCGAAGCCACAGGAGATGCGAGTTTGATCCCTGGGTTGGAAAAATTCCCTGGAAGAGGACATGGCAACGCATTCTGGTATTCTTGCTTGGAGAATCCCATGGACAGAGGAGACTGGCTGGATAAAGCTCATAGCATCACAAAGAGTCAGACATGACTGAAGCGACTGAGCATGCATGCAAGCATGGTAAGCTAAAGTTTTTTGAATGCCAGGTAAGAACTCAAATTGCTAGATAATATGTATTTTCAGAACTTCTGCAGGTAGTTGGGAAGGGGCTGTTTGGAGAAGGAAAGATATCCTCTTTAGTTAATTGTTGTTATTGCTATTGCTGTTTTTCATTATGGTTCTCACCATGGTTAATCATAAAATCAGTACATTTTTCATTTGTCTTTATCAACACATTTACTATAAATTTTACACAATAATTTATATACCCTTGCATTTTTTTCTTTTTATGTATTTTTTTATATATGAATATGCCTAGAAATCTGTATATGATGCTAACTGAATGAGAGTCAAGAGATTTACACTCTAATTACTTGGCTTGGTGTGTCACAGAGGAATACATATTCTGATAATCCCCATGCATGCAGGCATTAAATATGGTAATGACACAGAGGGAGAAAATAAGAGAAGCAAAAAGAGGTCGATAGAGGGAGATAGAGAGACTAAAACGTGAAGATTTGTTAGAAAATGATGAGGCATTCATTCTCAGTCAGGCCAAGCAAGACCTTGTATCAGTTTTAAGTCAAATTGCTATCAGAAGAGAATCTGTTCACCCAAAGCCAAATTATTGAAAACCAAATGGATTAGACTGGGTGAATGCCATCTTCACCTGAACACAAATGATATTACCCAGGTTTTTGCATTTCAGGTATGCTACTAAAAATATTGTGGCAGGAGAAGCAAGAACTCAAAAATTAGACTCTGCTTTTAGAAACTGGCAATTAATCATCCCTTCGTTTGAAAAGTAATGTTTTCTCCTACATAAAATGTGTTTTATTGCAATTTCCAAAACATCTATCCCTTTAAATTATTGTTTATCAAGGGAAAGTTAATTGAAAAACATGTTTTTCTA
Organism: Antilocapra americana; assembly: GCA_007570785.1. Lineage (NCBI taxonomy): Eukaryota > Metazoa > Chordata > Mammalia > Artiodactyla > Antilocapridae > Antilocapra > Antilocapra americana. Next base: position 26,770,875 of record ML664161.1, read on the forward strand.
ACTAAATGGAAGCCTGCATCATGCAGGCAATAAACATTCTTACTTGAAAGGAATTCTTGCTCCTTCTTCTAAGACTGCCATGGGAATAAAATAGGAAAAGAAAAAAAGAGAGAGAGAGAAAGCCCCACACAGCCCTGAAGTTGTGTCTGGCTTAGGAGCCAAATGGGATTTTGAAGCCCTAAAGTTTTCTATTCGCTTCTAAATTTAACACCCACAAATTTCCCTTTTGGCAAGTTGTGTTCCCCCAACCCAAGTACAAGCCATTTTTGAGGAATTCTAAGTCAATAGCTCCTTGTTAACAGCCATAGCTAATCCTGCTCCACTGGACTTTAGGCAAAAGTTTATTTTATAGTTTCTGGATGTTCATTCAGTGTAGAACGAAAGTGAAAGGAAACAGCTGGTCTATACCGCCAGCTGAAATGTGGAATGGAATTATTTTCAAATGTAAACTATCTGTGGATCAGGACTCAGGGGAAGGTAGCCTTTTTGTCTCAGTGCTTAGTTTTTCAGTCATGTCCGATTCTGCAACAACATGGTCTGCAGCCCTCCAGGCTCCTCTGTCCATGTGATTCTCCAGGCAAGAATACTGGCGTGGGTTGCCGTTCCTTCTTCAGGGGATCTTCCCAACCCAAGGATTGAACCAGGTCTCTCACATTGCAGTGGACACTTCTGTCTGACCCATCAGGGAAGTCCTTTTTGTCACAAGCCTATTGCTAAAAAGGCCACTGTTTTTTTTCATTCTTTGGAAATACAATAGTTTTTCCTCAGCTTGTGCTTAAACTCACCTTGAAGACAGGGAAATGAGTTTCCAGTTGCTACAAATTTACGCTCTAGTGTCAATGGATTACAAGTTCTATTGTGAAAGAATACTAACAGTATTTGGTTTGAGAAGAGAATTACATCTGAGGGAAGTAGGAAGGCAAAAGGAGGTCAGAAGATGGAACTAAGAAATAAATGAAAAGCATTATTAGGGGGGAGCCTCAGAAACCCAGGAGCTGAACTGAGAAAATTTGTTCAAAATGGAAGGAGATTTGCAGTCCATTAAGGGCCAAGGCAGTGGATCAAATCAAAGTGTACTGTAACCTTCAAGAGATCAGGAATCAACTGGAATTGCTTTCCTATTTGAAATACAGCATGCCTTACTTGTTTGACATTTTCTTCCTCTTTTCTTTACCTGGTGAAATCTTTCTTATTCTTCAAGAACTGGCTCAAATGTTCCTCCATGAAACATTCCCAAGCCCCCAAAGCGAACTCTAATTTCCAATTAACATGTGCTTGCATGGGTGCTAAGTCACTTCAATCAAGTCTGACTCCACGATCCTATGGACTGTAGCTTGCCAGGCTCCTCTGATCATGGGGTTCTCCAGATAAGAATACTGGAGTGGGTTACCATTACCCAGCCAGGGATTGAACACGCATCTCTTACAACTCCTGTATCTCTTACATCAGCAAGTGGGTTCTTTACCACTAGCACACCCTGGGAAGCCCAGATTAATATGTGACTACCCTATAATATTCATTTAAAAGACCATTTATCACATCTTATTTCCATTGTTTATGCCTAAAGAAAATGATCTTTTAACATGTAAGTTTTTTTTTTTTTAATCTTGGATTATTTGTTGACTACTACATACTTTGCACATGGTAGATGCATAAGACATGCTCTACCTGGTACCTGAGCAATTATGGGCAGTGAGAATTGGGCTTGGTCCCAAACTCCCTATCCTATCCCTATGGATCAGTTGAATTGAGAATTGTTAACTCCACAGTCTTAAAGAAAGATACATACACACACACATATATATATATATATATATATATATATATTATATATATTTGGATAGAGCAGATAGCACAGCAAATAAGGGCGCTGACTCCATACCTCTTCAGGCAGGACACTTACATTACATTCTGGAAATTTCCTGCAGAATGAATATAGCTGATGATAGAATTTCAGTGTTTTCTCTTGGACTATGTACTACCAGATCCCCATTTTCAATTGTACATTTAAAATGAAGAGCTTAAGAATTCAGTTGGATTTCAAAGCATCATCCTTAAGACATCATGAAGTTAGAGTTTATTTCCTTATTGATCTTGCTACTCATATACTATACGGACATGATTTTTACTGACGTATTTCTTCAAATATTTTAGGTTACAGGAAGGGATTAATTACCACTGGCTTTTTTATTGAAAAAGCATTCTAATTTTTATGGGTTTATTTGCCTAACTGACCTTAGCAAACAAAATTTCAGTTCCGTTCAGTCGCTCAGTAGTGTCGGACTCTTGCAACCCCATGGACTGCCACAAGCCAGGCCTCCCTGTCATCACCAACTACCCGGAGTCTACTCAGACTCATGTCCATTGAGTCGGTGATGCCATGCAACCATCTCATGTTTGTCCTCCCTTTCTCCTATTGCCTTCAATCTTTCCCAATATCAGGATCTTTTCAAATGAGTCAGCTCTTCCCATTAGGTGGCCAAAGTATGGGAGTTTCAGCCACCACTCGCAGCCCCAGTACTGCACAGCCAAAAACAAAATTTAGGACCAAAGGAATTAAAACCCTCCCATGCAGTCAGCATAGATATCTCAGGAATTCTATCTTAGGAATAGAATATTATTGTTTGTTTTCCACCAAACAATATTTATTGTATTTACTTTACCCAAGAATGGGAAATCACAAATGTATTTTTAAAATTTTCCTACAATACATATATATACATATATAGCACAAATAGAAAATTTAGCATGAGAAAGGACATAAGGAATTCAGGTTAATAATCATAGCTGGGGAAGAAGAGAAAGAATTATAATGAAAGTTGAGTACAGGGGTAGTCACAAGTATATTTGCAATTTTCATCTTTTAATAAAGATCTAGCAAATGTTAGTACTTATTAAGCTAAGTAGCTGGGTAACAGATATGGCTATCAAGCTAAGTAGCTGGGTAACAGATATGGCCATATTGCTATCAATTCTTATCCATGTGTAAAATATTTAACCTCAAGAAAATAACATTTTCACTTAATTACAAAAAAATAGGGTTTAAAAAAAATTAATTCCCTAGGCAGTGAATTGTGACTGGTAATACTTGTCTATGCAATGGCCATCTTCTTTCTGTCCAACAGAGCTCTAATTTTTTTTTTTTTTTTTTTACTCTTCTTTGAGCAACCTCATCCTTCAAGTGGTCTGGACCTCTCCCCACCTGTACAAACTGAAACATCACCTTCTTGCTAATAACTGTTTTAAGCAAAGGAGATAATGAAATTTGGACCAATGAAGGGGCATCAGAGGGAATTCTGGGAAACTTTTCTTGATTTTAAATACAGTCAAATGAAGCAAGCTTTCTTTTCTACTTCTGGGTTTTGCTGTTTACATGTGATTCCTGGAGCTGTGGCTGTTATCCTGCTACCTGCGGACCCCAGCTTTAGAGGTAAGTGATCAGGTGTAGGAAGGCAGAAAGATGGAGAATTAATTATGGGATTAACTAATCATATAACTCTTGTCTTTACACTTCTTGTAATGTGAAATAGCAAATATTCTTAAAGATTTTTTTCATTGAAATAGCTAAAAAACCTGCTAATTGATATGTACTTGTGTGGATTGTCTACTTAGGATAAGTTCTCAAAGGTAATTACTCTTGATTGCTCTTGAAATATATTTTAAATTCCTTTCCAATATAGTAACTTTAAAATTTAACAACATAGGAAAATGCAAAGACTATGAAAAATAATGACCATAATAATAATTTTTGTGAGTAACAAATCATGTTAAAAACTGCTGAGCTATTGATCTTCTAGCCAAAAATAACATATCACCAATGAAAATGAACTCACAATTTTGTCTAAAATTTCAAGAATACTGTGATCTCCCAGAGTTAGTTCCCTGTCTATGAATTTTAAGTTAATAATCCCTGATAACAGAGTTTTAAATAACATAAAATATTCACAACAGTTACTTCATCTAATGACTAGATATGCTGATTTTTAAGAAAAATTTATGCCAATTCTTATCTTATTTACAAATATCTTTTCTATCCCAGCAAAAGTTAGGTCTTTGAAGTTAATTTAATGCCACCTCCTTCTTCAAAATCAAAACCTCTGCACTGTTTTTTTTTAAACTTATTTGAATTTTCCAGTCAAATATGGCTACTTCTGTTACATTTCTTTTTTATCTTTTTAAGTTGAAGAATGTGGTTCTAGAATTGTTGGCAAACACCAGGAATTTTTAATTATCTTTAGCAAATTGTTGTGAACAGAGCAGATAAAAGACTCTCTGGTTGTCAGAGCTATTAATGCTGATTAAAGTAGGCTGTGTGGGCCCATAGAGCAAGTTTGTTTATTTTGAAGCATTCATGCTGTAAGGAATCCAGGCCATCCTTTCTCATTTCCATGGCAATACCTAGGTTTTCTGTGTAGATGATGGGTGAAGCATGCTCTGACAACTCAAACATTAACGTGGTCCAAAATTGTACTGGAATAAATAAATGGGGGAGAGATGAAAAGGCATGTATACTCGTGAACCTTACCCATTCAGTCTCTTTATAGCCAACAGAAGAGACACTAGATAAACACTCCTGTCTTACCTTCACATTTTTATTCCCATGCACTAATATTGATGAAATATTAAGAATGTGTTTGAACAAACTCTCTTTATCTTTTTCCCTGAACGTCTGTTTTGGTGAAGACTTTTTATCTTTTTCATTGATTCCTTTTGTTCTTAATAGATAGGGTCTTAATCAACACGTTACAGACAACAAAAAGGCAGTAAACTAAGCTAGTGATAAAAAGAAGATACAAAATATCAAGAAACATTTGGGCATTTACCATGCACATGTTACAGTACTAAATCTTTTATGTATGTGATGTCACTTAATCTAATAATTTAAACAACTCTATAAAATAGGAATTATACTCATTTTACATAGAAGAAGATTGTAGTTTAGAGACACTAATTATATAACCCAAGTTGACACAATTATATACAACCAAACCAAGATTGAAATCCAGATCCACACTATACTGACAAGTTTATATATATAAATATATATGTGTGTCTACATTCTATGTCTTACTTCTATTAAATGCATATGTCTCTGGGTTTGTATATCTCTCTCCTTTTTTCATTTCATCTTTTGTATCAAAGCCATTTTTTATTGTGGTATAATAGGCATGTAACATTATATTAATTTCAAGAGTACAATATAAAATTAGATACTTGTATATATTGCAAAATGATGACCACTTAAGTCTAGTTAACATCCATCACCATAGTTACAGAAAACCTTTTTCTTGTGATGATAACTTTTAAGATGCATTCCCTTAGCAACTTTCAAGTATGCAATACAGAATTATTAACCATACTCACAATGTTGTCTAGTTATGTGTTTTTAAACCTCTTTTTATCATACAAATGACTCTTCAACTTCAATATATATATCTGTGATTAAATCACTCTCTAAATTTCATAGATTACTTTATCTCATAGGTTGTAAGAATAAAAATTATTATTCTGAACTTTAATAATACAAATGAAAGTCTACTCAAAATTAATTATTTTTTAAATTAATTTAGAATCTAATAGATAGTACACATAAAAGCTTTGTATTTTAAAGCTAGCATTGAAACTTTAAGCATGCTAAGTTTATATATATATAATGTGTGGCATTGCCTTTTTCTTCAATTTTCCATCAATGGTTAATGAATGTTTCTGGCATCACCCTATTCTAGCTTAATAAGAAATAAGTTTCTTCACAAATACATAAATTTCACCTTTCAGTATTTTGTTGTCACAAACATAATGTCTTTGTACTTCAAAGATTCAGATTACTGAAAGGAATTTTTATTCAAATTGTTCTGATTCAGATATCAGAGAAGGTTCTAGTTCACATAAAATATCCAAACCCTAACTTTAACTGCTCCTCAGTATCAGCAGCCCCCACCAGCTGCTCTTGTGCAGTTGGGCCCACAGCCCAGCGCAGTGAAGGGGCTGATCCTCTCTTAAGGAACTGGTCACTCTTCACCTCACCTTCCACACAATTTAGGATGGGTGTTTTGCAGAGAGAGTGAATATTTGCTTCTTTTCACTTTTCATTAATTTGACATTAAAAAAATATTCTCCCTTAATAAATTCACTTTCTTTCAGGGAAAAGAAAAAGTAGTACATCTCTCTAGCTTTCCTGAAGGTTTCTTATCTCTCATACATTCTGGTTACAGAGGAGGAACTGTCATCTTTTTTCTCTAATTCACACTACGCAGAGCCAGAAATAATGGTGTTTTCTGCTTGAATGCAAACCAATCATTCATCTGGACATCCCTGAAAGGACTTAATTTGCTCAACTAGTCAGTATTCCGCCTCCGTTAAAGGAACCCAGACGCACACTTGGATTTTTCTTTTGACTCATGTTTCACCCCCGGTTCACCCCACGCCCCACCTCCTGCAGCTTTCCCAAGTAAGAACCGGCTGCCAACCCCTCCCTTTCACTTTCTTTAAGTTATTATTTTGTGCTCTAGTTACCACTCGCGCTGTGTCTCATACCTAGGATTCATATTTGCCTAAAATAAATAATAAGCAGAGGGAACAATCAGCTTGTTTGCTACCTTTTCTGAGAGCATGACGTAATGCTGTACTATTCAGCAACTGCGGCAACTGGTTGACAGACATTTAAAGAATCTCAGCGGTGAGAGATGAGGAATGTCCCAGCGAGGCCTGGCAGCAGAATCCAAACTCACACACAAGAAGCTTTTGAAAGCCATAGTGCGAAGAATTTTTAATGTTTCCATTCTGGAGGGATTTAACTGCACGTTGACAAACCACCTAGACACTTTGGGCTCAGAGCTAGAATGTGGCTTTCTTTTTCTTGTATCCTTACACTACTCCACACAGCTCTGAACAGGATCAATAGTAATAAACCTCCACTTGTTCTGTAGGCATTTCTTACTTTCCAGCCTGATTATAAAGAGAGAGAAAGAATTAAGAATTTAAAGAAGTACATTTAAATAAAGTTTTATTATCTATGATTGATTGGAAGATACTATCTATGTATAGTTTGGGAGTCTTTAAAAAATTATTTTGTAAAAGTCTCCAAATTAATCAATGTGTTAGGTAAATAAATAACATTGAATTTTAGGACTAAGGGAGATACTGAAACACTCAAGATGACTAATCAAGAAAATATATTACATACATATATGTTATGTGTATATAAGCATGCGTAATTGCATATATGTAACCAAATATTTGTATGTGTTAACATTAACATTTAAACAACATATGTGATGTAAAATTATATACCTTTAACATCTATCTCACTTCTGCCTCTCAGACTTCCTTCTGTAAAATAGGATTGGCAAGCTAGAAGTCTCCAAGTCTTCTTTAAAACTTTGTAATGAATTTGCAACTTTGAAAATTTTAAGTTCCAGAGGCATTTAAGGGAAGAAGCTAATGTGGACTAGCATGGTTACAAAAATCTTTATGGAGGAAGAACTCAAGCAGTCTATTGAAGGGTAATTAGAATATGCAAGTGGCAACAGAATAGATTTTAATGAGACTAAGCTTTCTGAATTGTTATCTATCCAGTAGTGACAAATATGTAATTAAAATTTTCAGTGATTAATGGAGTTGAGTGAGCAAATGACTACCCTGGCAAAGGAGAAGACCTGCTCTCTGCCCTTTGTCACAGAAACTTGGATGTGTCAGAATTTCCTTGAGATCAGGTCCTAAATTCTAAATTGCTCCAAGGAATAAGTTACAATCACAGATATGTGCAGCAGGTAGAGATATCTGGAAAATTAGACATTTTTTCAGTTGATGCCTTGGCTCTAGAGAATCAAGCTTGATGAGAGTTCACCAGGTTGAGGGGGGAACTAAGATGGCAGAGGAATAGGACAGGGAGACCACCTTCTCCCCAACAAATACACCAAAAGAACATTTAAAAGCCGAGCAAACTCCACAAAACAACTTCTGAATGCTGGCAGAGGACATCAGGCACCCAGGAAGGCAATCCATTGCCTTCGAAAGAAGGTAGGACAAAATTTTTAAAAAAAAGTAAAAAGAGAGGTGAAAGAGGTAGGGACGGAGTTCCGTCCCAGGAAGGGAGTCTTAAAAAAGAGAGCGGTGGAGGGAACTAAGATGGCGGAGGAATAGGACGGGGAGAACACTCTCTCCCCAATAAATATACCAAAAGAACTTTTAAAGGCCGAGCAAATTCCAAAAAACAGGAACTGAATGCTGGCAGAGGACATCGGGCATCTGGAGGGGCGACCCATTGCCGACGTGAGAAGGTAGGACAAAAGAAAAAAGGAAAAAAAAAAGTAAAGGGAGAGACAAAGACCTGGGGACGGGTTCCGTCCCGGAAGGGGAGTCTGGAATAAAGAGGAAAAAAAAAAAAAAGAAAGAGGAGAAAGGTTTCCGACTACTAGGGAGCATTCTCTCTGGCAGATCTGCGGTGAATCTTGGAGAGCAATATAGCTGGGAGTAAAAGCAGATTAATAGCTAAGCCCTGAAAGGTACGTCTCTGGCTACAAGGCACAGCCGAGCGGCAGCCCCACCCCCCACTAGCCGAAGTGGACTGCTCCTGCTCAGGGAGGGGCGGGCCGCGCACTCAGGGAACGGAGCAGCCCGAGGGACCTAACCTCCCAGGAAAAGCACCCCCCCCAGGCCCGTGCACAGAACAAAGGGCAGTGAGGAGCCAACAGAGAGGCAGCCGGCCGGGTGGAGCTGGGCAGCTGTGGGCAGCGGACCGGCCCAGCCCCCGCCCGAGAGCAGTGGGCATAACCCAGCCCCGGCGAGGCTAACCAAGACTTCTGGGGATTCTGGACGGATAGGTGCTGTACACACCGAAGAAGGCGTGCTCAGCTGCACGCTGAGAAAACCGAGCGGCTGGGCCGGGGGTGGGGAGAAACCGCACTCCCCAACTGTGCTGGGCGGATGACCGACCGAGAGCCTGAGCAGAGGGGGCAGGGGAAGCCCTCTCACCAGGAGCGGGACACACCCAAAGCGCTGAATAGACACTTAAAAGACCAGAAGAGGCTAAAGTAAGCAGAGCCAACAGCTTTGGAACTGACAGGAGTAGCAGATTAAATCCCTGCCGGTGGCACAGACTGCATAGAAAGGAGACTATAGACCGTGAGAAGTACAAGGCCGACCAAGAAGGCCTGCTTAGCTGCACGCTGAGAAA
>ML664161.1:26802323-26821315 GCA_007570785.1 Antilocapra americana
AGAAAAAAAAAATAAAATAAAATTAAAAGCTTCTGCACAACAAAGGAAATTATAAGCAAGGTGAAAAGGCAGCCTTCAGAATGGGAGAAAATAATAGCCAATGAAGCAACAGACAAACAATTAATCTCAAAAATATGCAAGCAACTCCTGCAGCTCAATTCCAGAAAAATAAACACCCCAATCAAAAAGTGGGCCAAAGAACTAGACAGAAATTTCTCCAAAGAAGACATAAAAATGGCTAACAAACACATGAAAAGATGCTCAACATCACTTATTATCACAGAAATACAAATCAAAACCACAATAAGGTACCACTTTACACCAGTTAGAATGGCTGTCATGCAAAAGTCTACAAGCAATAAATGCTGGAGAGGATGTGAAGAAAAGGGAACCCTCTTACACTGTTGGTGGGAATGCAAACTGGTACAGCCACTATGGAGAACAATGTGGATATTCCTTAAAAAACTGAAAATAGAACTGCCATACGACCCAGCAATTCCACTGCTTGGCATACACATCGAGGAAACCAGAATTGAAAGAGACACGTGTATCCCAATGTTCATTGCCGCATTATTAACAATAGCCAGGACATGGAAGCAACCTAGATGTCCATCAACAGATGAATGGATAAGAAAGCAGTGGTACATATACACAATGGAATATTACTCAGCCATTAAAAAGAATTCATTTGAATCAGTTCTACTCAGGTGGACGGAACTGGAGCCTATTATACAGAGTGAAGTAAGCCAGAAAGAAAAACAAAAATACAGTATACTAACGCATATATATGGAATTTAGAAAGATGGTAAAAATAACCCTTTATGCCAGACAGCAAAAGAAACGCAAATGTATAGAACCGTCTTTTGGACTCTATGGGAGAGGGCAAGGGTGGGATGATATGGGAGAACGGCATTGAAACATGTTAATTATCATATGTGAAATCAATCACCAGCCCAGGTTTGATGCTCAGGGCTGGTGCACCTGCTTGACCCAGAGAGAGGGAATCAGGAGGGAGGAGGGAGGGGAGTTCTGGAAGGGGAACATATGTATACCCATGGCAGATTCATGTCAATATATGGCAAAACCAACACAATAATGTAAAGAAAATTTTTAAAAAATAAATAAATTAATTAAAAAAAATAAAGAGTTTACCAGGTTTCATTTCCAAGAATTGCTCTAGGAACTTCAGTTCAGTTCAGTCACTCAGTTGCATCATACTCTTTGTGACCCCATGGACTGCAGGATGCCCGGCCTCCCTGTCCATCACCAACTCCCAGAGCTTGCTCAAACCCGTGTCCATTGAGTCAGTGAGGCCATCCAACCATATCATCCTCTGTCATCCCCTTCTCCTCCTGCCTTCGATCTTTCCCAGCATCAGGGTCTTTTCAAATGAGTCGATTCTTTGCATCAGATGGCCAAAGTATTGGAGTTTCAGCTTCAACATCAGTCCTTCCAATTAACATTCAGGACTGATTTCCTTCAGGATTGACTGGATCTCCTTTCAGTCCAAAGGACTCTCAAGAGTCTTCCCCAACATCATAGTTCAAAAGCATCAAATCTTCGGTGCTCAGCTTTCTTTATAGTCCAACTCTCACATCTGTACATTACTGGAAAAACCATAGCTTTGACTAGATGGACCTTTGTTGGCAAAGTAATGTCTCTGGTTTTTAATATGCTGTTTAGATTGGTCATAGCTTTTCTTCCAGGGAGAAAGCGTCTTTTAATTTCAGGGATCACCAAAACAACTCCGTTTCCTTCCCCAGCTTTGTATCACTAACGTATAGCATTGTGTGAGTTTAAGGTGTACAGCATGTCAATTTGATACACATATACCACAAAATGATTACCATTACAGGGTTAGAAAACATCTCCACAAGGTAGCATGAGACAATTCTCTCTCTCTCTTTTTTTTTTTTTGGTGTGGGGTAGAATATTTAAGGCTTACTTTCTGAGCAACTAGAACACAGTAGTGCTAGCTACAATTGTCAAGCTATATATTAGAGCCCCAGAACTTATTTGTCTTATACTGGAAGTTTGTCCCCTTTCACCAACATCTCCCCATTTCTCCCACTCATTCAGCTCCTAATAACCACCTTTCTACTTGCTGTTTTTTAAGTAGTATTTATCTCTATTGAATGACTCGAAATTCACTGAATCTCCATAGTAAGTAGTTGCTCTCTTTGTTCTGTGAATCATCAGATCATCTCAATTCAGACCCTTCAGATTTACCTTAGAAAAAATAACAAGGAAGGAAAGATTGATGGTTATTTTATATATATGTATATATATATATATATATATATATATATATATATATAAAACACAGAATTGCATGATATACTTTTAAGTGAAAAAGAGTAGATTACAGAAGATAGTAATCTGATTTATACTATGCACAGACACGGTATATCTTACAAACTACCAAAGTGATCTTGAAACTGGTCTTTGGTAGGATTACAGATTGCTGTTATTAATTGTTAATAATTACAGATTATTGTTAGTAACAGTACTGTATGAGATTCTCCAAAAGAAGGACATGATGATGATGTAAAGCTGATATGGGATAAGTTCAGCTAAATGTCAGTTGTTTTCATAGAATTATTAACTTTGTAGATATGGGATTTTATTAACAATTAGCAGAGACAACATGGAAACAGAATATTGAGTCTATTTATGAATCCAGGTATCTCAAAGTTTGAGTTGTTGACCAAGCTGGTGTTATGTCTGGAAGCAAAACCTTAGGCCCAAACAATATCAAATGATCCAAGATATTCTAGTCAGGCAGTAAAAACAAATGTATTCCCAGAGAAAAACCCAAGAGTAGGATTTAAAGCTAATGGGAGCAGAATGGAGGCATAAGTGAGGCTGGCCAAACACAGGACAGCTGAAAGAATTCTTTCAGAAAGCCTGGCATTGCTTCTGCTTTTTCCTGAATGTTCAATGTGCAAATGATTTAAAAGCTCTGACCATGACTGCTGACAAAGGGATAAAATAGTCATCATCTATCCAAAATTTAATAAATATTTCATGCAATACTTGAGGCAAGATGGAGAAGTAAGGGCTACATGGAAATTCATATAGATGAATCCATAATTAATTGAGTGAACATATCCAGGAAAAGAGATACAGAATCTTCACATCGACTCAAAGCTTCTCTAGTGATTGATCTAGTGATCTGTGGGTGCTTCTGTACCTTTTTACATTTTCAGTAATAACTTGAATAGAACCATTAGAAAGGAGAACTAACACAAAAGTGGATTGCTGTCACAGGCAAAGTAAAATATGTTTAAGATAATCAGAAAATATTTAAGATTCTATTCTCATGCTCATGCTCAGTGACTGAGTCACATCAGACTCTTTGCAACCCCGCAGACTGTAGTCTGCCTGGCTCCTCTGTCCATGGGATTTTCCAGGCAAGAATGCTGGAATGGGTTGCCTTTTCCTCCTCCAGAGGATCTTTCCATTTCTCCTACATTGGCAGGTAGACTCTTTACCATTAAGCCACCTGGGAAGCTCTTAAGATTCTATATATGTGTGTTAGTCACTCAGTAGTGTCTTACTCTGTGTAACCCCATGGACTGTGGCCCACCAGGGATTCTCCAAGCAAGAATACTGGAGTGGATTGCCGTGCCCTCCTCCAGAGAATCTTACCAACCCAGGGATTTAACCTGGGTCTCCTGCATTGCAGGCAGACTCTATCATCTGAGCCACAGGGGAAGTATAATCCTAGTATAAGATTCTATACTAGGATTTAATTTTGAGACAAATCAGGGAGATCTAAATGGCAGAGGGGATATGCTATATTCATAGACTGAAAGGTTCAATGTCACAAAGGTAACATTTCTGTCAATATAATCCCAATTGAAATATCAGAAAAAAATATTTTGTTTGAGTGTTTTTTTCTCCTAAAAATTGGAAAATGATTCTAAAATGTGTATGGAAATGCAAGGGATCTAAGTAGCCAAAATAATTCTGATATAACGTATGTCAAAATATAATTTATAACAAAATTTATACTAAACTTGATATAACATAAGCAGTATCTGTACTAAAATAAGACTTAACACATACTTACATATATGGATAAAGTAATACTACAAAATGGGGGGTGAGGTGGGGAGAGAGATGTGGTATTCCTAACACACGGTGCTGGTTCAGTTGAATATCCATGTTTTCAAAATACATGAATATTGACCAGAATCTCACATCATGCCCAACACTCAACTCTAGAAAAATTGTAGATCTAAAAGTGAACAGTAAAACAATAATAAGAAAGAAGCTTCAAAAAGATAGTATAGAAGAAATGTTCATGTCCTTGAAATAATTTTCTTGAGTAAATTTCTTAAATACTAACCATAAAGTATTAAGAAATTAAGCTTTGTTAAAATTAAAATTGTGGTTCATCAAATGATATTATTAAGAGTGAGAAAACTCCATTGAAACGTTGGGGAAATATTTGCAATACATGTGTCCTAATTATTTTGAAACACAAAATACTGCTGCAAATGAACAACAAAAGGACATAAAACTCACTGAAGAAATGGGCAAAATACTAAATATAACTTTAGAAGACAGGATATATCCAGTAAGTATATGAAAATGTCTTCTAGAGTATTTTACATGATAGCATTAATATAGTTGTATGACATAATAATCTATAGAAACCCTACATGAACAAAACATCTGCAGATGATGGTGTGACCAAAAATGGGAATTAATATAGCCATTAGGCAATGTGCATTTCATTCTTTCCACATAAACATGAACTGTTTCTGAGCTTCTTTACCAATGAGGACTAAGAGTACTGCATTTCTTAGTCCAGAAGTTATAGATTAAATGCCAATTTTTTTTTCAGATTCCTTTCAGTATAAACAACACATCTACCAGAGAAACCACACTTAAGACTGAGGTTGCTCAACTTTATGGCAGTTTATGGAGAAGGCAATGGCACCCCACTCCAGTGTTCTTGCCTGGAGAGTCTCAGGGACAGGGGAGCCTGGTGGGCTGCCGTCTGTAGGGTCGCACAGAGTCGGACACGACTGAAGTGACGCAGCAGCAGCAGCAGCAGCATGATGATCTGCCACAATTTACCTGTTTTTTTTTTTTTTTTAGGAGCCAATTAGGTGAATTTAATAGGGAATAATGAGGACTCCATAACTTGTGTTCTTCAAATTTTTATTTTGTAGAACTAATCTCTTCGGTTATTCCCAGGGCATATTGCTTCTGTTTTACTACCTTAGCTACAAACCAAGGAGGGAGGAGATAGTTTTGGAGACTTTCACTTGACTCTTTCTCTTATAATGGTTCTTACTAAACAGGTCAAGGCCGTGTCAACTGATACAAATTTCTTGCTTTTTTAAATACAAATGTGTGTTTATAAGCCAGTCATCATCATTAGGGGGGAAAAAAAAAGTAGAAGGAAGCAAACCTAGGGGATTAAACAAGCTTCCCAGTAGGATGCCGCTCTCAGGAAAAAAATAAATAAAAATCATAGGCAGGTGATTTTTCCTCTTCAATGGAACAGATTGTATGTTACCCCAAATCCCTAAAATATATTCTTTGAATCAAAATTCAACCGAAATGATCATCTCTATGTTTATATATTTGTTTAAATTGATTGAATCTATCTAACATGTCATCTCGGTGCACCAGCCCTGAGCATCAATCCTGGGCTGGCGATTGATTTCACATATGATAATTAACATGTTTCAATGCCATTCTCCCATATCATCCCACCCTTGCCCTCTTCCACAGAGTCCACGAGAGTGTTCTATACATCTGCGTTTCTTTTGCTGTCTCGCATGCAGGGTTCTCGTTACCGTCTTTCTAAATTCCATATATATGCATTAGTATACTGCATTTTTGTTTTTCCTTCTGGCTTATTTCACTCTGGATAATAGAGTCCAGTTCCGTCCACCTGAGTAGAACTGATTCAAATGAATTTTTTTTAATGCTGAGTAATATTCCATTGTATATATGTACCACAGCTTTCAGGGAATCGGGAGGGAGGAGGGAGGGGGGCTCTGGAGGGGGAACATATGTACACCCATGGCAGATTCATGTCAATGTATGGCAAAACCAACACAATAAAGAAAATTAAAAAAGAAAAGAAATAATGTTGAAATTCTCCCCTTTATAATGATTAAAAAGCATTTTTAATGTCTATAAAAAATAAATAAACTGGTCAAATACAAAGCAAATGAGGAAGCAAGTTATATAGAACTTGGGGGCAAAAGCATTCCACATCAAAATAAGGACCTTGACTTTTGAATATGTTTGGAGTCTTCAAGAAATGCAAAGGATCCAGCTTGACTGAGTGAGCAAGGGGAGAGTGATAGTGAAGACAGAAGACTTTATTATACACCTCACAGAATTTGATAGGTTATGCAGATTAAATATTCAATATTCAGTAAGAATATTGAAGATTAGAAAAACAATAAACTTGATCTATTATTCATATACATTCTCTTATATTGAAAAATTGGTGAATGCACATTAGTTTAATATAGGCAATATATAGAACAGTCATGCAATCTGATAATCATAAAGCAGTCTTATTTATTATAAAAATATCATGGAGTTCACATTCTATAAAATTAACTTAGAAATATAAAACATTGAAGATAAATTCATCAGTGAAAAAAGTACAGTTGGAACTTTTTAAAAACTGTAAAGTAACTAAAGAATCAATTAATACATTATAAAAATTAAAGAGTGCTTAGAACTGAAAGGTAATTAAAAGTCTATTTAATGAAACCTGTGATAAAGAATAATGCAAAAGAAAATTGTAAGTTTTAAATAATTAAAGCTGGGAGAAAAAGGCTAAATATCAATGAGCTATGTGAGGAAGATAAATAAGCAGCAAAAAGAACAGTAGGATAAACCCCAGTGTGATAAAGGTAAGAATATAAAGTAATGAACTAAAGAACTAATCTACACTTAAAAAGGTAAACAAGAGTCATTGCTTAAGAAAAACTAATGCACTTGACAAATCTCTGAAAATACACATAAAGGAAAACTCCAGATTTGCAAATTGTTGATTACATTATCTCTGATAAAGGAGCAAATCCTCAAAAAGCAAGAATAGTTAGCTTTAAAAATATTGTACATGAAATCATTCTACATATTCTGATTGTTCATCCATTTTATGAATATTAAGTGGGTTTCTTAAATAAACTAATTAAATTTTTAATGGACCACTTTATTATTAATAAAGAAACCAGAAATATGCATAAAAATATGCAAAACAACTTTCAGTTTACAATTTTAGATATAAATTTTCAGCAATTAAACATACATACAATGTGTAAATGTATAACTGATAACAGACAAATTATCCTGTTCAATTTTAGATTATCTTGGGAAAGAGTTCTAATTGCTTCCTTCAGACCAAGAATAAAACTTTCAGTCCTGTTTAGCACATTTACTGTTATTCAAATCCAAAATTGCACGCTCTTGTCATTGTTCATGTCCGACTCTTTGTGACCCCATGGACTGCAGCATGCCAGGCTTCCTTGTCCTTCACTATCTCCTGGAGCTTGCTCAAACTCATCTCCATTGAGTCAGTGATGCCATCCAGCCATCTCATCCTCTGTCATTCCCTTCTCCTCCTGCCTTCAGTCTTTCACAGCATCAGGGTCTTTTCTAATGGTTCAGCTCTTCACATCAGGTGGCCAAAGTACTGGAGCTTCAGCTTCAGCATCAATACTTCAATGAGTATTCAGGGTTGATTTCCTTTAAGATTGACTGTTTGATCTCCTTACAGTTCTAAGGACTCTCAAGAGTTTTCTCCAACACCACAGTTCAGAAGCATCAATTCTTTGGCACTCAGCCTTCTTTACAGTCCAACTCTCACATCCATACATGACTACTGGAAAAGCCATACCTTTGACTATATGGACCTTTGTTGGCAAAGTAATGTCTCCACTTTTTAATACACTGCTTAGGTTTGTCATAACTTCTCTTCCAAGGAGCAAGCGTCCTTTAAATTCATGGCTGCAGTCACCATCTACAGTGATTTTGGATTCCAAGAAAATAGTCAGTCACTGTTTCCATTGTTTCTCCATCTATTTGCCATGAAGTAATGGGAATGAATGACATGATCTTTGTTGAATGTTGAGTTTTAAGCCAGCTTTTTCATTCTCCTCTTTCACCTTTATCAAGAGGTTCTTTAGTTCCTCCTTGTTTTCTACCATAAGGGTGGTGTCATCTGTATATCTGACATTATTGATATTTCTCCCTGCAATCTTGATTCCAGCATATGCTTCATCTAGCCTGACATTTTGCATGATGTACTCTGCATATAAGTTAAATAAGCAGTGTGACAATATAAGCCTTGATGTACTCCTTTCCCAATTTGAAACAAATCTATTCCATGTCCGGTTCTAACTGTTGCTTCTTGACTGCACACAGGTTTCTCAGGAAGCAAGTAAGGTAGTCTGGTATTCCCATCTGTTTAAGAATTTTCCACAGTTTGTTGGAATCCACACAGTCAAAGGCTTTAGCATAGTCTTTGAAGCAGAAGTAGATGTTTTTCTGAAATTCTCTTCCTTTCTCCATGATCCAATGGATGTTGGTAATTTGATCTCTGGTTTTCTCTGTTTCCTCTGCCATTTCTAAATCCAGCTTGAACATCTGGAAGTTCTTGCTCACAAACTGGTGAAGCTCAACTTAAAGGATTTTTGAGCATGACCTTGCTAGCATGTGAAATGAGTGCAAATGTGTGGTAGTCTGAACATTCTATGGCATTGTCCTTCTTTGGGATTGGAATGAAAACTGACCTTTTCCACTGTGGCCATTACTGGGTTTTCCAAATTTGCTAGCATAGTGAGTGCAGCACTTCACAGTATCACCTTTTAGGATTTGAAACAGCTCAGCTGAAATTCCATCATCTCTACTAGCTTTGTTCCTAGTGATGATTCCTAAGATCCACTTAACTTCACACTCCAGGATATCTGGCTCTAGGTGACTGATACACCATCATGGTTATCTGAGTCATTACGATCTTTTTTGTAGAGTTCTTCTGTGTATTCTTGCCACCTCTTAATATCTTCTGCTTCTGTTAGGTCCATATCATTTCTGTCCATTACATGCCCATCTTTGCATGAAATGTTTCCTTGGTTCAAAATTGCAAGCCCTACTGTCTATTTTTTTTAAATGCTTCCTTTATCAGTAAAATTGCATTATCTATTATTTGAGATAAGACATAGTATACAATACAATTTTAAATTAAATATACAGTGAATTTATCGTATTTCAATACACAAACAAATCTTTATCATCTATTGCTCTCTAGACACAGGCATGGCAGTTATAATAAATCCTTATATTTCTCTTGAAGAGTAGAGTTCATAAGGCATTTTACAAACTTTGTGTCATAAAACTCATCTAACCCAATTTGTTTAATCTTCATCAAAGATGAAGAGATTAGGAACCCTGTTAAGATCATACTATGGTCCCCACCTAGGCCATCTGCATGGTGAATAAAGTCCACCAAAGAAATGAGCCAAGTTTCAAGTCTCCCTGCTTCCTCCTTTATATCCAGAAATTCCTCTTTTTTCTTTCCTCCTTTTCTCAGGGTTCTTTATTTGTGGACTCTAGTCATCATTCTATTCCCCCCACTCCTTCCATTTCCCTCTCATCTGTGCACAGCCCCCAGGGCTTGGAGACACTTCAAGCGCAGTGAAACCATGAAGAGATCACCATCTTCATCCTGGTTTAAAAGCTCTTATTCACCACCATTGACATCCACTCCCCTACCCCTCCCTTCCCATTCCTAACTCCCCTCCCCTCCCCCTTTTCTCCTCACTATTCAAACTTAGTTCTGAGACAAAATAAACCTTGGCATTGGTCATCAGCAATGCTTTTTACCCTGCCCTCTCAGCCTTACCACTCTTTCTCCTCTACCCCAACCCTTCCCAGTGCTTAGAGGTTTGTGAGAGGAGATTAAACTAATCCTATCCACGGACAAGCTCACTAAGCAGTTCCTGAATAAAGTCCAAAATTCCTGCCAAGCAATAGAGCTAAGGGAAGAATTAATGTAACAATCAGCACATTATAGCAATAGCTTTTCCATGAAAATTCTTTCTCATTTAATAATCCCATGCAAAGTCAAGAACAAGTATGAAGCATGGAGGCTGAGTAGGGAGGGGAGATAAAAAGGCAATTAGTTTCTTTTCCCCTTATTAAACATAAATTAAACAACTAAGTATGTTGGCACCATGGCACCCTTTTTAAAGTAATTTAACCTACCCCTTTTCTTCACAAAATGGGAATGAGTGTGTAAATAGCCAACATTTAAGTGGTTTTGGATTAGTTTATTTGCTAATTAATACTTAAGAAAGTAGAATTAGAAAGACTAGGCAGGAATAAGGCAATTTCAGAGTGTTGTGCCTGTAGCATATTGATGCCTCTGCCCATAGCTCCAGTCCTGAGAGACTAAGAAAACCATAGTCATCACTCCGTCTTTAAAAGGTCAGGCCACTTTTACTGTCCTTCTTCCCTGGCTTTGGTTCACTCACCCTGTATACATAGGTTTATCTAGAAGACAAGCCTAAAAATATAATCTGATAGGTAATAAATAGGTAGTATTTCAATCAGTATCTCAAATCCCTTCAGCTTTCCCAGCATTTTTATTTATTTGTTTTTTTTCGAGGAACTAATTTGAAATGAATTTGAGTCTCAGAAGCTGAGGTAGGCAGAGGCAGTCATTGCCAGTGGCTGTGTAGGGGGTAAGAAATTTCTATTCAAGGAAGGGTGAATGCAACTGGTAATGTTTAACAAAAAAGTGGGAGGAGTTCAAGGGGAAGTTTAGCCTTAAGGGTAAATCCATGGTTTATACTCTTGGTGTTCATTATGCCAAGGAATTCCATGTTAAAATAAAATAGAAAGAGCTTTTTAAAAATAAAAGAAGTAAACAAAGAGTCCAAAGACACAACTGAATGGTTGAAGGTACATTGAAGTTAACACAAAGAGAAGTGTTAAACATTATCTTCTAGAACAAGTAAAGGAAGTCCTAACCAACTCTGCTAGTATTTAAGAAAAGGTATTTCTAAATGTGTCTCCCAAAAGTGAATTGTGTTCAGAAAGACATTTAAACCACAGTTATGCAATGTCAGACCTTCAAAGTAATAGATCTTTTCCAAGCATCCTCATGGTTTCCAGAAAAACTTTAGAAAAAAGAAAGCACTGAATTTCATATTTACTTCATTATATATATAAATATATATATACATACATTACATATATGCATTATAGTATATATATATATATATATATATGCTTTATAGTACACACACACACATACACATACACACACACACACATGACAGCTTCCCACATAGCTTAGTTGGTAAAGAATCTGCCAACAATGAAGGAGACCTGAGTTCAGTTCCTCGGTCGGGAAGATCCCCTAGAGAAGGAAATGGCAACCCGCTCCAGTATTCTTGCCTGGAGAATCCCCTAGACAGAGAAGCCTAGCTGTCTACAGGGGGTTGCAAGAGCTGTACATGACTTAGTGCTATCTTTCTTTCTTTCTCTACACACATATACACACATATATATATATGATAGTTATTATATATAAAATAAAGGGAATACATATGTATATGTATATATATATATACAGAAATACATACACACACAAACATGTGGCTTGCAGTGTCTTAGTTCCCTGAACAGGGATCAAATTAAACCCTGCAGTGGAAGTGTGGAGTTCTAATCACTGGGAATGACTGTGGCTCTGTTTTTATGACCTAGAAATCTCCTATGTACATAGTAAGTAAGAATTTAGTAGACTGTCCACTATTTTACTTCTCGTACATTGCCCAACTATTCTGATTGCTGTTTTGACTCTGTTATCCATATGGAAACCACACCCACCTTGCCTTCAACAACTAAGTATTGCCACTTGGCCCCTGTGCCCTGAAGTCCAATTATCCCCATCCTACTTCAGCTTCCCTAATTCAGTGATAGCACTTCTTGCGATAATTTCTGACCTGCAGAAAAGAGTGATCAAGAAGCTCTTCAAGGATGCTAGGGTTTCTCTCACAAACTCATCTCTTAACAGTCATTTTGAAAGGTGTGAACTCTGGACCCTGCAGGGGTAAGTAGGTCTTACATGATAAATAACAATCTAATATTCCAGTTCCCCTAAGCCTTTGGAATATTTTACCATATATCTAGGCAGTCCTGGCATTTCAACTTAATTTAGTGTAGGCCACCTTTTGGTCTGTGTTTTGGTCTATGTATCAGCCAAATCGAAGAGAAAGACACTTTCTAACCCACTAAGTTGCAACATTTAATTCAGAATCTCTGCTTCATAAGTGCATATCAATAAATTCATCCTGATTTTCCTCCATTATCCAACACCTTCAACATCCGTTCCCATACATATTCCCTGGATTTCTGTCTTTATAAATTGGAAAAAGCTTGTAGTTCTTTTGGAGTATGGCACACATCTACATAGATCACAGTTCACATCTCAACTTTCAAGCCCTGCTGGGACCTGAGTCTAGTTATAAGTCTAAATGGACAAGGAAGCCTGGCTGAACTGTTAAGTCTAGAAGCAAAGACGCTTGTGATTGGGGTCCTGAAGAGACTCTATGGTGGCTTGCAATTATTTCAGAGAAGGCCACTATAGTTTCTTTAGGCGAAGCAGGGTTAATCTTAGACACAAATATAATGGAAACTTCTACTGGCAAAGGAGACTCATCAGAATTTATGAGTTTAATGTTTCCAGGTTCCTCAGGAGCTTCCCCAGGAGATTCCCATGTCCCCATTTCCATTTTGAGGATCCCATTCTGTCCTAATCAATGCTCTTCTTGTAACAATACAACTCTGTGAGGTTGAGTATTCAATTTGCATTATAATTCAGCCTCTCTCAGGATGAGGCTCTGGGTTTGGTTTTCAACAATTTCAGTTCTGCAGCTGAACAACCATTAAGTGGCCACATCACTAGACTTCATTTTATATGAAATTATAAATATGTTTACGATGCCAGGGTCTTTGAATTTAGTCTTATTGGGGGGCTTCCCTGGTGGCTCAAACCGTAAGGAAAACCTCCTGCAATGCAGGAGACTTGGGTTCGAGCCCTGGGTCTGGAGGATCCCCTGGAGAAAGGAATGGCAACCCATTCCAGTGTTCTTGCTTGGAGAACTCCATGGACAAAGCATTCTAGCAGGGTACAGTCCACAGGGCCCCAAAGAGTTGGACATGACTGAATGACTAACACACATGCTTGCATTAGATTATTTTAACCAATGATACAAATAGTGCAGGAGTTGACAGGAAATATATGAGTCAACACGTTGTAGCGCAGGAGGAAACACTTTGGCATCATATACCTTCCTTTGAAATATTATGAAGCAAGCTGTTGCAGCACTAGAACTAGAATCCAGATAATCTTGATTTTAGGTTCTGCATTCTTTCTTCTGCATTGCTCGGTGCCTGAAAATCCTAAATATCTTTCATTGTTCTGATATCAAGGGTCTGTTAATAATATGTGCTGGCCTTCAGATCTTACCTAAAAGATTATCTAAATCATTTAAAGATATTTTTCTGTAGTAACCAGTGGTTTCTAAAGATGACATTATCATATTGTTCCAAAGAGGTTGATTTTTTCTCCGTATTCTGATATTATATAAAATAAAAATTCTTGAGTGAACTCCTACTGTTTCTTAGCTATCCATCTCACAAATGTGTTGTTCAAACCTATCACCTGTTTTACATAGAACACATCCGTCTAGTTCCATAAAGGTTTCAGAGAATAACCCAAGCTGAACTGAAATTAGTTCTTTGTCACAGCTTTCAAACATGTCAAATTTCAAGGATAAAAGATGATTGGCAAATGTGTGACTTGTCAAATTTTCAATAAAATACAGTAAAATTTGGAAAGATAGGGGGAATATTTGGAAAATAACCAACAGTTTCAGGTACTATATTTTACTGCTAAACAAACAGTGACAAGTTTAAATAGTTTTAAATATTCAGCAGATATTTAGTTATGTTATTTTTCTCAAATTTCAAGGCTTTTATATCCTACTGAATTTTCCCATTTATAATCTCACACAAAAAGTAAATATAGACTATAGACATGATTGAAGATTAGAGATCACTGATTCAGGCCTGCCATTTTAAAGTTGAAAAAGCTAAGGTCTGATAAGCTACATAGTCACAGAACTGGTAATAGGTTGAGTCATGACTTGATACTTACAATTTTTTAACTAATGGTAGGCAAACTATTGAGATGTTAAATCTTCCCAAGTTCTTCCAGTTAAAAAATGAGAAACCTAAAATTTAAAAATAAGTTTCTGATTCCCAAGTTCTCATTTCCAGCCATAAAGCTATTCCAACCTAAAACTGTTACATTTTACTATTTGAGTCCCAGTAATTAGTTCACTTGGGAAGTAATTGTAAACCTTTTATGTTCTAGACATTGAACAAAATACTAGGTGTCTAATGGTGACTAAACAATCATGATCATTAGACATTAAATAGGCAAAGTGTGTAGACAGAGGGAAAGGTATGGAGACAGTGGAAACAGTAAATAAGACAACATTGTTTGAAAAGATCAATGTAAAGTGATATTTGTGACACCGAAAGATTAAGCAAGAAGACTTTTGGTTTTGATTTACAGGATGGATGACAGAAAAAATAGTAGTGGAATGCAGCCTATCAGAGAGAGAGAATGGTATATATAAAATGCTCTGAATTTTAAAAAGCTTTTATGTTGGATAAACTTTATATGTGTGGCTAGCACATAATGGGCAATGGAACAGTCGCGTGGAAGGAGGTTGTAGAGATAGGAAATGAAAACATCATGTGAAGATTATAGTCATTAGCTAAAAGAGAAGTTTGGAAGAGATAATATGAAATGTTCAACAGAGAGCAGATGTACAGTCATCTTGGAGAGTTAGTAAATACAGTAAGATTGCTAGGCAATGAAGAGAACCTACTTAAAATTTTAGATCACTAATTTAAAGTGCAACTATTTGTGGGACGGGGGTCCTGGAAGGGGAACACATGTATACCCATGGCGGATTCATGTCAATGTATGGCAAAACCAACACGATAATGTAAAGAAAATAAATAAATAAATAAAATAAAAAATTTAAAAAATAAAATATTTAAAAACATAGATAATAAATGAATAAAAGTTCAGTTCAGTTGTTCAAAATAAATAAATAAATAAAGTGCAGTTATTTGTGGTAGATTGGTAAATAGTCTCCCAAAGATATTAAGCCCTATAGCTTAGAACCTATGAATGTTAATTTATATTGTAATATTTTTTCAAGATGTGATTATGTGTAGGATATTGAAATGATAAAATTACACAGGATTATCCAGGTAGATTCTAAATGCCATCACAAGTATCTTTATACATACAGAAGAGGAAGATTATACTCTTACCAAGGAAAGGAGGAGGCAATGTGATCATAAAGGAAGAAACTGAAATGATGCAGCCACATGGCAAATATTGCCAGCACTCACCAGAAGCTGGTACAGTCAAGGAACATATTTTCCACAACAGTCTCTGGGAGATTATGGTCCTGACAACACTTTGATTTCAGTTGATGATAATGATTTCAGATTTGTGTCTTCCAGATTTGTGAGAGAGTAATTTTCTGTTATGGGGGCTTCCCAGGTGGCACAGTGGTAAAGAATTTGCTTGCCAATGCAGGAGACACCAAAGATACCAGTTCCACCCCTGGGTCAAGAAGATCCCCAGGAGTAGGAAATGGCATTGCACTCCAGTATACTTGCCTGGAAAATTCCATAGACAAAGGAGCCTGGCAGGTACAGTCCACAGAGTCACAAAGAATCAGACATGACTGAGTGAGCGCATGCGAGCGCGCGCGCGCGCGCGCACACACACACACACACACACACACACACACACACACACACTTTCCTGTTATATTTTAAGCCAACTAACTTGTGATGGTTTGTTTCAGTAGTCTTTCTACCCATTTGCATGACTCCAGCTGTGGTGCTGACACAGAAATAATGGATGGTGGAGTTATTTTTGCAGTGATTATGAAGGCAGAGAGAGAAACAGGATACTGAGTTTTTCAAAGTAATGACTGAATGATTGTAGGAGTGAAACATGGAATATAAGCTGGTCATGAGGGAAAACGGAGATAAAATGGAGCTGGTGGATAACAAAGATATGAAAGCATTAAAGATTGGAGGTTATGACTTGGTTGAAGAACCATTGTGAGTATACCTGTTAGCATTCAATTTAATGCTGAATTAGATTAAATCAAATAGCAAGGTCAGAGTTTTTGTTTATTGCCAACTTCAAAACTTAGCACTGAACTGTAGTCAGTAGAGGCTACAAAACTGGAGATGTTGCAAATTGGAGAGTTGACTGAGGATGTCATTTCCCAGGACTATATCAGCAACTTCACCCTGTACAATGAAAACTGAAATATTAGAATCATGAGCATAGCTACTTATAAAATACTGGGTTCAGGCGGGTACTCACTGAGAATGTAACTGAAGAATAAGATACTTTGACAAATATATATTTTTTTCCTGCCACAGTCTTTTTGCATGAAGAAATTACTGTATATTTTAATGTTTCCTGAGTTTTTTTTTTTTTTTTAATGTGCTTTAAAGTAGAAGTCAAACAGTATTTGACACTCCCCTGGCAATTTAGGTGGAAAATAAAATATTTAAAATGCACATAAAGAAGAGAAACTTTGGGGGAAGAGTTGTGTTGTTAATTTTAGTTGGAATTTTCTAATTTGTTTTTCAGAAAATTAATAAAATTGCATTTTAAGTATAAATAGATATATGCCTCTGGACTCACTTTATATGTAACATTTCTAAATAGAATCTTCATAAATACATTAGAGACCATCAGATTACTTCTGTTCATAAGCACTTATTCTAAGCACATTATCTTTATGGTCCTTAAATCATTTGTTTGTAAATTACTAGACATAAGCTTTAATTCCATTCCATGTAGTTCAGTTCAGTTCAACTTAATATTGCACATACATAAAATATTTACTGAGCATCTATTCTTTGAAAGTCCTATGCTTTACCTAAAGAATCTTCATGCAGAGTTGACGTTTGCCCACAGTATGCATATATTTCAGTAAAGGTGGAGATTGACGAATATGATACTCATGGACTGATAATATTATAAATTTGTTCTCCATCTGGGCCAGCTAATCTTTATTTTCCTTGTTACTTCACAGGATCATCAAGAAAAATAATTTACTGTATGGCTCATCTAGGGATTAATAATCCTCCAGAACTAGGAATTATGATGAACTACTGCTGCTGCTGTTTAGTTATTAAATCATGTTTGACTCTTTATGACCCCATGGACTGTAGCCTGCCAGGCTCCTCTGTCCCTGGTATTATCTTGACAAGAATGCTGGAGTGGATTGCCATTTCCTTCTCCAGGAGATCTTCCTGACCCAGGGATCAAATCTACATCTCCTGCATTGGCAGGCATATTCTTTACCACTGAGCCATCAAGGAAGCCCTTAATGAACTGTAGTCTTTACCAAAGTCACTAAGAAATTAAGGTTTGGGTTAGGGTATGGATTTGCAGGTCCTATACTATATCCATATCTGAATCCCTTGTCCTACCCTATGAATATTTTTCCCCATCCCCAAATTCTCAAGAACTTTTACTATCATCTTATTATTCAAATTTCATAGCTATAAAGATCCAGTTCGTGCTGCTTTGCTGTAGGGCATAGTGCCTTGAAACGTAAACTTTCTACCTGCCACCAATTATGTGCTAAATATTTAACAACCAGCACTGTCACGGTAGATTGAGCCCCTGTTTGTAATATTTGCCAATTCTCATGGTGCAAATACTCCTACAAAGCTAATTTCAGACTGCTAGCATGAAGTCACTGAATGCACGATTGGAATGAAGTGAGCTCTATTCCATGAGTGAAAAATGAGTTCACTATTATCTACCATAGAGATATGTGCAAATAACCTCAAAAGCATAGGTAATAATAAACAGCAGTAAAATAACTAGGAAGTAATGTTTAGAGTATTCATTATCTGTGTTTTAAATATAATTTATTTAGTTATAAATTTATATTATTTTATTCTGAAAAAGTTGGCAATCAGCTCTTATGAACTGGTATGAGCTGACACCAGAGTCTGCTGATTGTAATCTTATTATGATTGTAACCTTATTCTCTTGGTATGTGCTCACTCTTTATCACAACTCTCCATTTGTTTGTTTGTCATGTTTTGTAAGATCAAGTCTGAGATAACTTGCTCTGAAAAGGCATACCCTGTATGGTAGGGAGAATTCTAAAACAACCCTCAAATGAGTCAAATCTTTATATAATCCCCTTCCCTTGAGTGAGGATGGGAAACTGACTTTCTTCTAAGCAAAGTTAATGGTATAGTCAGGCTAGAGACTAAAATATCCTAGAAGATTGCCTAGAGAGATTATCCTACTGATTATGAAGAAATAGACTGCCATGTTGTAATACGACCTATGGGACGGCCACATGGCAAGGAATCGAAGTGTCTTCTAAGAGCTGAAATAAACAACCAGCCAAGAGCAGAGAGGAAGAAGAGATATCAGCCCTATAATTGAATTCTTCCAACAACCATAAGCGTTCGGAGAGAATCTGGAGCTCCAGAGTAATATAGCCTAACCAGTATATAAATTATTCCAATGTGAGACCGTGAGCAGAAAATCCCATTAAGTCAGGCTGGGCTCTTGGAAATTGGTCAGTATAGATAGTTTTAAGATGCTAAGTATGTAGAAATTTGTTATGCAACATTAGGAAACTAATACAGTATTTACAGTTGAATTAGAACATTCTAGTATAAAAATCAAATTGAAAATTAACTTTTTCTCCAGGATTTTGAAATCATATCTCCTTCTGTTATTGCTTTTTTTAAGGCCATGCTGATTCCTATTCCTTTTTTTTAAAAAAATTTTTTTTATTTATTTATTTTTTTTACTTGTTTTTGCCATACAATGTCATGATATCACC
>ML664161.1:26826796-26916306 GCA_007570785.1 Antilocapra americana
AACTCCAACTTATTTTCCAGGTTTTGGATCATTTTCACTATCATTATTCGGAATTCTTTGTCAGGTAGACTTCCTATCTCTTCGTCTTTTGTTTGGTCTAGGGGGTATTTATCCTGTTCCTTTACTTGCTGGGTATTTCTCTGCCTTTTCATCTTGTTTATCTTGCTGTGTTTTCCCTTTATTGTGGGGATTCCTCTCTATGGGAGGGGTTGGATGCGTGGTTTGTCGAAGTTTCCTGGATGGAAAGGCTTGTGTGGTTTTCTGGTGGCTGAGTCTAGGTTTCCTCACTGTTACTAGCAAGAGATAAGAATGGGGAGAAAGCAGTCAAGCCAATGATCTCACTCCCAGGTAGCAGTGGGTACTGGAGCTTGGATCTTAAAAGGTACAAAGTTGATACCAGGTACTAATGAGCAAAGATTAAAAAATCTAGAGTAAAGACTGGGTTCTCAAAAATACTTTAAAAAAAAAAAAAAACGGAAAAAAAAAAAAAAGGAGAAAAAAGAAATAAGAAGAAGAAAGAAAAAAAAAATAGCAAGGTCACATGGGACTTAAAAATTCTAAAAAGGAAAAAAGAAAAAGAAAAAGAGAGAAAAAAAAGAAAAAAAAAACAATATATATATATATATAAAAGTTTTAAAAATTTAAAAGATGTTCCTAGTACAGTTATAATGAAGGCTTTCTCTGGTGCTGGTGCATTCGGTGAAGGGAAGGGTCTGTAGATTTTCAGATGATTCCCTGGTCCGGCTTCTCCTTCTCACAGTCTGTAGACTCCTTTCTATGCAGTTAGCGCCACCTGCAGGGCTTTAATTTGCTTCTCCTGTCTGTTTCAAAGCTGTTCGCTCTGCTAGAGTCTTCTGTCTGCTGGTCTTTTAAGTGTCTATTCAGCGCTTGGAGTTTGCCCTGCTCCTGGTGAGAGGGCTTCCCCCGCCCCCTCTGCTCAGGCTCTCTGTCGTCCGCCCAGCACAGTTGGGGAGTGGGGCTTCTCCTCTCCCCCTGCCCGGCTGGGCTGCTCGTGCAGCTGAGCACTCCTTCTAAGGTGTATACAGCACCGATCCGTCCAGAATCCCCAGAAGTCTTGGTTAGCCTCCCCGGGGCTGGGTTATGCCCACTGCTCTCAGGCAGGGGCTGGGATGGTCCGCAGCCAGCAGCTGCCCAGCCTCTCCTCCTCACCGCCCTTTGTTCTGTGCTCGGGCCTGGTGGGGGGGGGTGCTTTTCCTGGGAGGTTAGGTCCCTCGGGCTGCTCCGTTCCCTGAGCCCGCGGCCCGCCCCTCCCTGAGTAGGAGCAGTCGCTTTGGCTAGTGGGGGGTGGGGCGCCCTGCCGCTCGGCTGTTCCTTGTAGCCAGAGATGTACCTTGCAGGGCTTAGCTATTAATCTGCTTCTGCTCTCAGCTATATTGCTCTCCAAGATCCACCGCAGATCTGCCAGAGAGAATGCTCCCTGGTATTCGGAAACCTTTCTCCTCTTTTTTTTTTTTTTTTCCTCTTTATTTCAGCCTCCCCTTCCGGGACGGAACCCGTCCCCAGCTCTTTGTCTCTCCCTCTACTTTTTTTTTTCTTTTCTTTCTTTTGTCCTACCTCCTCACGTCGGCAATGGGTCGCCTCTCCAGATGCCCAATGTCCTCTGCCAGCATTCAGTTCCTGTTTTTTGGAGTTTGCTCGGCCTTTAAAAGTTCTTTTGGTATATTTGTTGGGGAGAGAGTGTTCTCCCCGTCCTATTCCTCCGCCATCTTAGTTTCTCCTCCTCTGATTCCTATTCCTTTACAGATAACTTATTTTGCCTTTCTGAAAGCTTTTAAAAGTTTTGTAGTTATCCTTGTATTTCTGAAATTTCATCAGAAAATGTTATTTTCAAAAAATAACAGCTTTATTGAGATATAAACCATGTAATTCACGTATTTAAAGTGTAAAATTTAATGTTTTTAATGTATTCACAGAATTGTGCAACCATAACTTCAGTTCCTTTTAAAACATCTCTCTATTCATAAAGAAACTTCATCTTATTAGCAGGTTAACCTATGTTACCCCAATCCCTCCAGCCCTAGACAACCAGTGCTTTACTTTATGCCCTATCGATTTGCCTGCTCTGGATATTTCATATAAATGGGATCATACAGTATATGGTTCTGTGGTTAGATTCATCTTGTATAATATTTTCAAGGCTAATCCATGTTAAACTTTATATGCACATGTGTAAGTACTTTATTTTTACTGATAAATAATATTCTATTGTATGATTATATTACATCTTATTTATCCATTTATCAATTGTTGGACCTTTAGATTGTTTCTACTATTATTAATAATGCAGCTATGAACATTTGCATGTAAGTTTTTATGTGGATGTGTTTTTAATTGTCTTTGGTTTACAGACAAGTAAGGGTGAAATTACTGGGTCATATGATAAACCTAGTAGTTGCATATGGATGTGAGAGTTGGGCCATAAAGAAGGCAGAATTGATGTTTTTGAACTGTGGTGCTGAAGACTCTTGAGAATCCCTTGGACTGTAAGGAGATCAAACCAGTAAATCCTAAAGGAAATCAACCCTGAATATTCATTGGAAGGATTGATGCTGAAGCTGAAGCTCCAATACTTTGGCCACCTGATATAAAGTCGACTCATTGCAAAAGACCTTGATGCTGGGAAAGACTGAAGGCAGAAGAGGGCAGCAGAGGATGAGACAGTTGGGTGATATCACTGATTCAATGGAAACCTACTTGGGCAAACTCCAAGAGATGGTGAGGGACTGGGAGGCCTAGTGTGCTGCATTCCATGGGGTCACAAAGAGTTGAACACGACTTGGCGACTGAACAACAACAGATGGTAAATTCATGTTTAACTTTTTGAGGAATTGGAAGGCTGCTTCCTAAAATGGTTGCACAACTTTTCATTTCTACCAGAAGTACAATGATGGTTCCAGTTTCTCTACATTCTCATCAACACTTGGCCTGTCTTTTGGATAATAGGTAGTTTTATTGGTATAGAGTAGTTTCTCACTGTGCTTTTGATTTGCATTTCCCTGGTAGCTAATGAATTTGCTTACTCACCACTTGTTTTTGCTCTTTGGAGAAATGTCTATTCAAATTCTTTATTTGATATTGGGTTGTTTTTTATACTGAATTATAAAGTTTATTTTTCTATGTACTCTAGATTAAAGTCTTTTGTAAATATATGAAAAAAAAGTTTTCTCTCATTTAGTGTGTTGTCTATTCCCTTTCATGATGGTTACTTCTGAAGCATGATTTCTTCTTAAAATATGACTATTTTTCTTCTAAGGATTTTATAATATTAGCATTTACATTTAATACTTTGGGACATTTTGAATTAAGTGTTTTTTATGTGATATGAGACAGGAGTTTCATTTATTTGTTTTGAATGTGGCTATCTAGTTATCGCAGCATTATTTGTTGAAAATACTATTCTTTCTCCACTGGATTATCTTAGCATCCTTGTCAAAAGTAAGTGGACCATGAATGTGAGGGCTTATTTCTGAATTTTCAAGTCTATTCCATTGATCTATCATGTCAAATAGCTAAAACAAAATATGTAGGCCAAAGGAATACAAGAATGTCCATGTTTATGGTCAATTGATTTTTGCCAAGGGTGCTAAGATAATACAATGGGAGATCCATCTTGGTCTGGGATGTTTTTGTGGAAAGTTTTGTTCTTAGTAATTCAATATCTATATTTGTTATACATCATTCAGAATCTGTCTTTCTTCCTGAGTCAGTTTCAGTAATTTATGCCTTCCTAAGAATTGGAACATATTATCTAAGTTATATAAATTTTTGGCATACCTGGTAGCTCAGATGGTAAAGTGTCTGTCTACAATGTGGGAGACCAGGGTTTGATCCTTGGGTAGGGAAGATCTCCTGGAGAAGGAAGTGGCAACCCACTCCAGTATTCTTGCCTGGAAAATCCCATGGATGGAGAAGCCTGGCAGGTTATAGTCCATGGGGTCGAAAAGAGTCGGACACAACTGAGCGACTTCACTTTCACTTTTTTATAGTATCCCCATTTATACTACAGTTATATGTAGTACATCTATACATATTACAAACCCAACACATTACTATGATTATTAATTTGTATAATTTTTTGTTTACTAATTAAAGTGACAAAAGAAGAGCTAACTATGTATTTATAGAATTTATAATTCTTATTTTCAATTTATAATCTTTTCATTCATTATTTTGGTTCAATTTACCATCTTCTGATATTTCCCTCTCCAAACTGCCTTTTCTCCCAAATACTTCTTTTGTGCTATTAGTGCCAAATATATAGCATATATAATAGTGCATTTTCATATTTAGTAGGTCCAACATCATGTTATATGCATATTATTATCTATGATTATTTTTTAAAATTAGTTCAGAAAGAAATGAATATAGCCTTTAACCAATACATAACATTTAACAGCACTATAGTTTTGCATGTGGATTTGAATGAATATTAGGTGACTCTTTTAGAAAAGAATTATCTCAATGTTTACTTAGAAATGTCTTTCTTTCACTTTTATTTATAATATATAGTTTTCCTAGGTATAAGATTCTTGGTTGACACTATCTTTCTTTTGACAATTTGAATCTGTTATTCTGTT
This sequence comes from Antilocapra americana, assembly GCA_007570785.1. Classification (NCBI taxonomy): domain Eukaryota; kingdom Metazoa; phylum Chordata; class Mammalia; order Artiodactyla; family Antilocapridae; genus Antilocapra; species Antilocapra americana. The sequence continues at coordinate 26,831,395 of ML664161.1, forward strand.
GCTTCTGTTGTCAGCTAATTCTTTTATTAGGGTTCCTTATATGTTATAAGCTATTTTTTTCTTGTTGCTTTCAAAATTTTGTCTGTGGCTTTGACATTTTTACTGTGATGTGTTTATGATCTCTTTGTATGTCTCCTACTTTAAATTCATGGAGCCCCATGAATGTGTAGATTGACATTTCTCATCAAATTTGTGAATTTATAGCCAATATTTTCTCTAATATTTTTAGCTCTGTTCATTTTTCTTCATTCTTTGATCTCACTGTCTTTTAAGTCACCTATTCTTATTCTTAACTGCCTCCTGAGAAATCTGTATGCAGGTCAAGAAGCAGCAGTTAGAACTGGACATGGAAAAACAGACTGGTTCCAAATCAGGAAAGGAGTACTTTAAGGCTGTATATTGTCACCCTGCTTATTTAATTCATATGAAGAGTATATCATGTCAAATGCTGGGCTGGGTGAAGCACAAGCTGAAATCAAGATTGCCTGGAGAAATATCAATAACCTCAGATATGCAGATGACACCACCTTTATGGCAGAAAGAAAAGAAGTACTAAAGAGCCTCTTGATGAAAGTGAAAGAGGATAGGGGAAAAGTTGGCTTAAAACTCAACATTCAAAAAACGAAAATCATGACATGCAGTCCCATCACTTCATGGCAAATAGATGGGGAAACAATGGAAACAGTGACAGACTTTATTTTGAGGGAGTCCAAAATCACTGCAGATGGTGACTGCAGTCATGAAATTAAAAGAATTAACTAATTAATTAATATCTCCTTGGAAGAAAAACCATGACTAACTGAAAGAGCATTAATATGAACATTAATATTAATATTAAAACGCAGAGACACTTCTTTGTCATCAAAGGTCCATCCAGTCAAATCTATGGTTTTTCCAGTGATCATGTATGGATGTGAGAGTTGGACTATTAAAATGGTGCTGAATAACTGATGCTTTTGAATTGTGGTTTTCAAGAAGACTCTTGAAAGTCCCTTGGACTGCAAGGAGATCCAACCAGTCAATTCTAAAGGAAATCAGTCCTGAATATTCATTAGAAGGACTGATGCTGAAGCTGAAGCTCCAATATTTTGGCCACCTGATGTGAAGAACTGACTCATTGGAAAAGACCCTGATCCTGGGAAAGATTGAAGGCAGTAGGAGAAGGGGACGACAGAGGATGGGCTGGTTGGATGGCTTCACCGACTTGATAGACATGAGTTTGAACAAGCTCTGGTCGTTGGTGATGGACAGGGAAGACTTGTGTGCTGCAATCTATATGGTTGCAAAGAGTTGGGCACAAGTGAACCACTGAAATGCACTGATTCTCATTCTACATTATAGTTCATTGATTCTTTTCCCAGTTCAAACCTAATTTACTCAACCCTACTTTAGTTAATATTTTATTTTGGTTATTGAAATATATTTGAAAATACACTGGCAATTTCAATAGTTTTCATTTAATTCTTTTTTATTATTTCTATCTCTTTATTAGTATTCACCATTAGATAAGATATTGCCATCTTTCTTTACTCTGTTAAACATAGTTTCTTTTAGTTATTTGGATATAGTTGTACCTGCTTTCAGGGCTTCCCTGGTGGTTCATTTGTTTAAAAACAACAGAAAAACCTGCCTGCAATGCAGGAGACTCGGGTTCTATTCCTCGGTTGAGAAAATGCCCTAGAGAAGGGAATTGCTACCCACTCCAATATTCCTGCATGGGAAATCCCATGGACAGAGGAGTCAGGTGGGCTACAGTCCATGGAGTTGCAAAGAGTCGGACATGACTACGCAACTAAGCATGTGCCTGCTTTGAAGTCTTTGTCCATCAAATCCTACCTCTGGGTCCTTTCACAGGCATTTTATGCTGCCTGCTGTGTGTGTGTGTGTGTGTGTGTGTGTGTGTGTGTGTGTGTGTGGGGGTCACACTTCCTTATTTTGTTGCGTGTCACATATTTTTTTTGTTTTTTTTTAGTTTGATATTTTAGGTGATATATTGTAGCGATTCTGGATGCTGATTCTCCTTACCCTTTTCTGGGGCTTGTTTTGTATGTTTTCTGTTACTTTGCTTAGTGAATTGATTAGATCATTTTAGTGAAGGCTATTTCCCTAACAGCTTGAACCCTCTGATGTTGTTCTTCAAAGGGTGCAATTTCGGGCATGCACACAGTCATCCTGTGAGGACAGAGATTTTAGCAGGATTCTCTTTGACTGTCACTTTCTCTGATCTTTCTGTTAAATTTTCTGTATATTTTGATGTTCCACTCAGCCTTTAGGCTCTTCTAATTGCTGGCTGACTGCGCTATTGTTTTAAATAATGTCCTGGGCCATAAATGGGATTACAGTCAGATACAAATAAATCCAAGCAGTAGTTTTTGGGACTAGCCTTTGAAGTTTGTTCTAATCCCAAGAATCAGTGAACTAATTTTAGGAATCAGTGAACTAAAGTGAACTGGAATAGGTGAATTTAACTCAGATGACAATTATATCTACTACTGTGGGCAAGAATCCCTTAGAAGAAATGGAGTAACCACCATAGGCAACAGAAGATTCCAAAATGCAGGACTTGGCTGCAACCTCAAAAATGGCAAAATAATCTCTGTTTCTTTCCAATCAAACCATTAAATATCACAGTAATTCAAGTCTCTGCCCCAACCAGTAATGCTGAAGAAGCTGAAGTTGAACAGTTCTGTGAAGACCTACAAGACCTTTTAGAGCTAACACCCAAAAAGGATGTCTTTTTCATTGTAGAGGACTGGAATGCAAAAGCAGGAAGCCAATAGATACCTAGAGTAACAGATAAATTTGCCCTTGGAGTACAAAATGAAGCAGATCAAAGGCTAAATGAGTTTTACCAAGAGAATATGTTGGTCATAGCAAGCACCCTCTTCCAACAACACATGGACATCACCAGATGGTCAATACCGAAATCAGATTGATTACATTCTTTACACACAGAGATGGAGAAGCTCTATACAGTCAGCAAAAACAAGACCAGGAGCTGACTGTGTCTCAGATCATGAACTTCTTATTGCCAAATTCAGACTTAAACTGAAGAAAGTAGGGAAAGTCTCTAGATCATTCAGGCATGACCTAAATCATATGCCTTACAATTGTACAGTGGAAGTGACAAATGGATCCAAGGGATTAGATCTGATAGACAGAGTGTCTGAAAACTATGAACAGAGATACGTGACACTGTACAAGAGGCAGTGATCAAGAGCATCCCCAAGGGGAAAAAAATGCAAAAAAGCAAAATGTTTGTCTGAGGAGGCCTTACAAATAGTTGAGAAAAGAAGTTAAAGGCAAAGGAGAAAAGGAAAGATATACTCATTTGAATGCAAAGTTTCAAAGAATAGCAAGGGGAGATAAGAAAGTCTTCTTCAGTGGTCAATGTAAAGAAATAGAAGAAAATAATAGAATGGGAAAGACTAGAGATCTCTTTAAGAAAATAAGAGATACCAAGGAAATATTTCATGCAAAGATGGGCACAATAAAGGGCAGAAATTGTATGGACCTAACAGAACCAGAAGATATTAAGAAGAGGTGGCAAGAATAGACAGAAAAACTACACAAAAAAGATCTTCATGGCCCAGATAACCATGATGGTATGATCATTCAACTAGAGCCAAACATCCTGGAGTACAAAGTCAAGTGGACCTTAGAAATCCTCACTACAAGCAAAGCTACTGGAGGTGATGGAATATCAGCTGAGCTATTTCAAATCCTAAAAGATGATATGAAAGTGCTTCACTCAATATGTCAGCTAATTTGGAAAACTTAGCAGTGGCCATAGGACTCAGAAAGGTCAATTTTCATTCCAATCCCAAAGAAAGGCCATGCCAGAGAATGTTCCAACTACCACACAATTGCACTCATCTCACATACTAGCAAAGTAATGCTCAAAATTCTCCAAGCCAGGCTTCAACAGTATGTGAACCATGAACTTCCAGATGTTCAAGCTGGATTTAGAAAGACAGAGAAACCAGAGATCAAATTGCCAACATCTACTGGATCATTGAAAAAGCAAGAGAGCTCCAGAAAAACATCTATTTCTGCTTTATTGACTACATCAAAGCCTTTGACTGTGTGGATCACAACAAGCTGTGGAAAAGTCTTAAAGAGATGGGAATACCAGACCACCTTACTTGCCTCCTGAGAAATCTGTATGCAGGTCAAGAAGCAACAGTTAGAACTGGACATGGAACAACAGACTGATTCCAAATCAGGAAAGGAATATGTCAAGTCTGTATATTGTGACCCTGCTTATTTTACTTATATGAAGAGCGCATCATGCAAAATGCTGGGTTGGATGAAGCACAAGCTGGAATCAAGATTGCCAGGAGAAATACCAATAACCTCAGATGTGCAGATGGCACCACCCCTATGGCAGAAAGCAAAGAGGAACTAAAGAGCCTCTTGCTGAAAGTGAAAGAGGAGAGTGTAAAAGTTGGCTTAAAGCTCAACATTCAGAAAACTAAGATCATGGCATCCGGTCCCATCACTTCATGGCAAATAGATGGGGAAGCAATGGAAACAGTGGCAGACTATATTTTTGGGCTTCAAAATCACTGCAGATGGTGACTGCAGCCATGAAATTAAAAGATGCTTGCTCCTTGGAGGAAAAACTATGACCAACCTAGACAGCATATTAAAAAGCAGAGACATTACTTTGCCAACAAATGTCAGTCTAGCCAAAGCTATGATTTTTCCAGTAGTCATGTATGGATGTGACAGAGTATAAACAAAGCTGAGTGCCAAATAATTGATGCTTTTGATCTGTGGTGTTAGGGAAGACTCTTGAGAGTCCCTTGGACTGCAAGGAGATCCAACCAGTTAATCCCAAAGGAAATCAGTCCTGAATATCCATTGGAAGGACTGATGCTGAAGCTGAAGCTCCAATATTTTGGTCAACTGATATGAAGAACTGATTCATTTCAAAAGACCCTGATGCTGGGAAAGATTGAAGATGAGGAAAGAAGGGGATGACAGAGGATGAGATGGTTGGATGGCATCACCAACTTGATGGACATGAGTTTGAGTAAGCTCTGGGAACTGGCGATGGACAGGGAAACTTGGCGTGCTGCAGTCCATGGGGTTGCAGAGTAGGACACAACTGGGTGACTGAGCTGACTGACTAAAGGGCAAAAGGTCAATCTTCTGTAACTACTTTCTGAAGGGCAGCAGCATCATGAGGATGAGATAAGAAGAGGCTGGAATGTGGGTCAAGGAGATTTGTGTGGGGTCAAAATTTTTGATAATCTGAGTGTGTTAGATGTAGCTCGTGGATAGTTCGGTTGGTAAAGGCTTGTAAGCAGCCCTGAAGAAATTTTGAAAAAAAAAAATACATTAAACATGAGCCTAAAGTTAGAATAAGCCTAAGTAGAAGGAGAGCACCTAGAAAAGGTAGAACCCAGGGCATCCAATTCCAATTGCCTAACCAGTTTTCCCATGAATTACTGAAGTGTTGACATATTCTTGAGGCCCTGTTTACCAGATTTCTTGCTGCTTCCTTTATGACTCCTGGTTTACTGGCATTGAAGCAGCAGGCATCCTCCAACAATAAGACATAGGCCTCCTTTTTCTGCTGCGAGGAGGTCTAATCCTCTTCTGTTTTGGAGGACCGTGGCTGCCTGGGCATCTAGCTGGTTTTAGATAGTGCTAAGGCTGGTAGCTATTTCTTCTAGGCTGTCAGTGAGGTCTTTAGAAAGGCTTTGATAGTAATTTCAAGAGTTAGACCTGTGGTCCCTGTCCCAATCCTAGCTCTATTCCTAAACTGATTAATAGAGGAATGAATAGAACTGTCCATCTGGGCCAGTTATGAGTTAGTGGGATAGGAAGGGTCTGATTGTTAGGAGCAATAGAAGTATCTGGGGCCAGATATACCAGGGTGCATGTTCCTGTTCAGTTAGTAGGAAGACAAAAATAGGTGGTGGTTCCACATAAGAAGAATATTCCAGGAGTAAGAAGACAACAGCTGACATCATTATCAAATAGGAGTCTTTCTAGGAACTTGTAAGTAGTCTCTGAAACTGACAGTGAACTCGCCAGAGTAGCCCCTACAGGAGGACTATTTATACCATATGCAGAAGGGAGTCTCCCTGAGAAAGTAGGAGAATGTCCCATAGTTCCAGAGATGTGATAGATGGATTGGCCTAAAAGGAAGGAGAGATGTGAATTGTGATTACAGAGGTGTGGTGATATAGTTCCTAGTTGGGGGTAAGAATTGTTCATAGAGTTTTGTCTGGAAAAACAGAAAGGAACCTGTTGTTGTAGATGAATGTCAGAGGTTGGGTCCTCCTATAACTGATCCTTTATGAGTAGAAGTGAGATCTGCAAGGAGGGAGGTCAATATCTTGTCAGGATTGTGACTTTGATCAATTAAATGTAAATAACATATGTATGATAGAAAGAGAGATTCTCCTCTATATGTGTGATAAAGAGAAATATTTATGTGAGTTCATTTATCTGTGGAAATGGGGAGTGCTGATCCTCCAGGTGAGTAGATAAATAAGCAAATCCAACAATCACTGGCCAGGGTCGGGTTTGAGGTATTGAGTAAACAATGGGTCAGGGTGAGTTATAGGCAAGGTATTAATATGAAGTTTGGACTATAAAAGAAGAGAGAGTAAGAGTAAAATCATGATGTCTCATCTCTAAGGGGAGAAAATGATAAATATAAGAATCAAGGTGTAGAAATCAATTTGGGTTGGTATGAACTCTATGAAATCTCCCTGGAGCCAAAGATCGGTTATAAAGTCAAGGAGTAAAGGAAGATCAGTAACAGTGGTGTTTCCAGAAAAGTTAAGGGCTTGTGTTGCTATGTGAAGGAAAGTAGATAATGAATTCGTCTAGGCTGATCACAGTAAAAGGAGGGCCACACCCCAAAATACAAGAACTATGGAGAAGTAAGTAAAACAGAGGGAAAGATTTTGAATGACAGTCCACTCAGGGGGAGACATAAAGTCCTATTGTGAGTAGGGTAAATAGGGGAAATCCTAGTCCAATTAGTAACTGATAAATCTGGTTTTGTTTTACTTATTAGTATCTGTTTTTGGCTGTTTTGTTTCTTCTGGAACTCAATCTGGTCGAAGCCTGGTGGGTACTACCAGAACAGTGCTAGTGAAGAGAGGGGCATGTGAGTGGGAATGTTTCTTGGCAGAGACTGAGAATCAGCTGGGGCCCGCTTTAATCTAGAAACATGAAACCAAGTGGAATGACCTGCTAGTTTCGCGGCTGTTGGTGTGGTTAGAATGACCTCAAATGGACCAACCCATCGAGGCTGGAGATCCTTATGGTGTAAGGTTTAAACAGGACTCAGTCCCTGGGTATGAGTGCTAAGTCAGCTGAATTCGTTTGATGAGGCTTTGGAAGAGAGCGATCTGCATGTTCTCTCATGAGGTGGCTAATAAGGTTAAGGGTGGGAGGATAATCTCCCAGCAAGGGGCTGGCAGTAGGGATCTGACCTACAAGAAAAGGGCACCCATACGTGAGCTCAGGACTAAGGAAAGCTGCGCAACACGGAGTGTCGTGAGCCAAAGGCCTCTGTAGTTCTAGAGAGAGTTTGGTTAGGTGCATTTTGAGAATAAAATTTGTATTTTCTACTTTTCCCAAGGATTGGGGTCTGTAAGGAATATGTAGTTTCCAGGTTATACCAAGGGAATGGACTCCTTGTTGAATGATTTGGGAGATAAAAACTGGCCCATGGTCAGATTGGAGAGAGAGTGAAAGGCCAAAGCAAGGGACGGTTTCTTGTATGAGAGAGTGTGTTACCTCTGAGGCAGTCTCTGATCTCATAGAAAAAGCCTCAATCTACTCTGAAAAAGTGTCTCCTACAGTGAGCATGAGTTTTATTTTTTGTGTTAGAGGCATGTGAGTGAAGTCAATTTGCCAGCCCTCTCCTAGGATATGTTCTGGAGCCCATATCCCAGTGTTGTGAATGAGGGAATAGGCTTTAGGGCTCCCTAAGGTGAGACTGAGGAGCAGATAATGCAAGAGAGCAAGTGATTTGTTGTAGCAGTGAAAGAAGGTGATAGAAGGTCTTAAGAGATGGTAAAGAGGTTTAGTGCCTGCATATAGGGCCTGATGAATGTCTGTAAGAATCTGTGTGGCCTGAGATTGGGGAAGGACTTAGCAGCCCTGTTTTTGTAATCATTCTCCTTGTGATTGTGCTCCCTCTTGTAATAGTCATGTTTTTCTTCGGGGAGGTAAAAAGGGCTTTATGTTGGGGATTACTATAAATTGTTGAGCTGGTGATGGGAGTGAAGCTTGTTTTGTTTTTCTGTCTGTGGCATCGTTGTCCCATGAAATGGGGTCTGAGGCCACCTGGTGATCTTGGCAATGTATGATGCCTGCTTCAGTTGGTATATTAGCTGCCTTTAAAAGTTGAAGTATAAGCAAGGCATTAGTTATGGGAGAGCCTTTAGTAGATAGGAGCCCTCGTTCCTTCCAGATGGCAGTATGTGAGTGTATAATGTGGAAAGTATATTTAGAATCAGTGTATACGTTTGCTCTCTTCTTAGCTGCAAGGGTTAAGGGCTCTAGTTAGTGCCTTTTGGGAAGAAGTTCCCAAGAGGAGAGGTTGGGATTCAATAATTTTGATGTCAGAGACAATTGCCTATCCAGCTACTTTTTTTCCTTCTGATGTCGTAGAGGAGGTGTCATCAGTATACCAAGTTAAAGTCAGGATTATTTCAAGGAGTTGAGGAAATGTGGGAGAAATGGGACATCAGGTCTTCTAATGCTTCTTTGCAAGTATGGATGTGGGGCTCAGAAGAATTAGGGATAAGAGTGGCAGGGTTGAGAGTAGGACAGTGTTCAAAGGAGAACTTGGGAAGTTTGAGAAGGGGGACATGAAATAGTTGGATTCATGAAGGAGACAGAAGGGTCATGGATTTGTGAGAAGCAAGTCCTTAAAGTCATGTGATGAAAGAATGCCAGTGAGTGTTCCAAAAGTGTTTAGGAGGGTGGCTACTGCCAGAGCACGTAGTCAGGCTGGCCATCCTTGAACTGCGGTATCGAATTGCTTTGATACATAAGGGACAGGAGCGAAGGAGGCGTCCTGATTTTGCCCCAAAACTCCTTGGGCAATTTTGTATCTTTCAGTAGTGTAGAGTAAAAAGGGGCAAGAAAGGTCAGGAAGTGTTAGAGCTAGGGCTAAGAGAATGGCTTGCTAAGGGTGTTAAAGGCTGAAAGGATATTTGATTTTAGCTCTAGGGGTTCTGAAAGATCTCTTCGGATGGCTTGTGCCAAGAGAATGAAATCAGGTATCCAGAGGCGTAGATATCCAGCTAACCCCAAGAAGGACAAGATCTCTGTTTTTGATGTAGGGAGTGGTAGGGTGGATATAAAGGACTTTCTATCAGTAGTAATGTATCTTTTTGTTGGTGTTAGAAGGACTCCAAGATAGGTGACTCTAGGAAGAGAGAGCTGAACTTTGGTGGGAGATACTCGATAGCCTTGATCAGCTAGAAAACTGAGGAATTGTATAGTGTGTTGTTGAGAGTGTGCAAGTGAAGGAGTACAAAGAAGGAGATCATCCACATACTGGAGGACAGTACTTGGAGTAAGGTCAAGAGAGGTTAGGTCTGATGCTAGAGCTTGGCCAAAGAAATGAGAGCTATCATGAAATCCTTGTGGGAGGATGGTCCATGTCAGTTGTTGGGAGCGATGATTGTCTGGATCAGTCCAGGTAAAGGCAAAGAGGTCTTGAGAGTCTGGGTGTAAAGGCATAGTGAAGAAGGCATCTTTGAGGTCTAAAACAGTGAAGTGGGTCGTGGAAGAAGGAATGAGAGAGAGAAGAGTAAAGGGATTTGGAACTACTGGGTGTATGGGGATGATAGCCACGTTGATGAGCCTCAGGTCCTAGACCAGGTGGTAGGAGCCATTTGGCTTTTTGACAGGTAGGATAGGGGTGTTATAGGGAGAGTGAGTTGGGCACAATAGGCCCTGACATATGAGTTTAGTGATGACAATAGGCTTTAAACCTTGTTGATGTTTTTGGGAGATGGGGTAATGTGGTTGATTAGGGAATTTAAAGGGGTCTTTGAGATGGGTAGGAATTGGAGTATGGTAAAAGGCAACAGATGGGTTATCTGTATCCCAAACTATGGGGTTTATGGATGAGGAGGGCAATGGGGCAGGGGGAGAGGAGGTGGGGTTGAGGAGCAGTAGCCAGACTAGATCAGAGGGCAGGCTTGGGATAGTAATAGAGACTTTGAATTTTGAGAGAAGGTCTCTCCCAAGAACAGGAGTGGGGCATTTTGGTAGTATGAGAAAAGAATGGGAAAATGGGGTACCCTGAATTGTGCAAAGTAGAGGCTCGGTTATTCATGGTGTAGATATTAAACCATCAATCCCCATAACAGAGACATGAGAGACCTTGGTTTTTCCAGAGTAGGCAGGCAGAGCAGAGTAAGTGGTGCCCGTGTCAATGAGAAAGGAAACTGGCTTACCTGCCACTGTAAGAGGTACCCTGAGCTCCACTGAAGTGATGAGAATTGGGGCCTAGGGCCCTAGGCTCCTTCAGTCTTCAGTGGTGAGTCTGAGGAGGCTGGGCAGAGCTGGGTTGTAGGATCCTTGCCTGGGACCAGGAAGGGATGTCCAGATCCCTAGAGGGGGTTCTAACTGTTGCTTCCTGACCTGCATACAGATTTCTCAAGAGGCAGGTCAGGTGGTCTGGTATTCCCATCTCTTTCAGAATTTTCCACTGTTTGTTGTGATACACACAGTCAAAGGCTTTGGCACAGTCAATAAAGCAGAAGTAGATGTTTTTTCTGGAACTCTCTTGCTTTTTTGATGATCCAGCAAATGTTGGCAATTTGATCTCTGGTTCCTCTGCCTTTTCTAAAACCAGCTTGAACATCTGGAAGTTCACGGTTCACGTATTGTTGAAACCTGGCTTGGAGAATTTTGAGCATTACTTTACTAGCGTGTGAGATGAGTGCAATTGTGCGGTAGTTTGAGCATTCTTTGGCATTGCCTTTCTTTGGATTTGGAATGAAAACCGACATGTAGGACCCATGTAGGGCAGTGGCTAAATGGTAATATTTGGCCTGATATTATTGGGCCTTCTCTAGCTTTGCCTGTTCTTCCCGGTTATTGAAAATCTTCAAGACTAAATTTAAAAGTCTCCTTGAGGGATTTGAAGGCCTTCTTCTGCCTTTTTAGTTTCTTTTGGATATCTGGGAATGACTGGGAGATAAAATGGGTATTAAGGACAATGGTGCCCTCTGCTGAAACAGGGTCTAATTTTTTTTGTGTGTGTGTGTATTTTTTTGTAAGGCTCCCATTAAACTGGCTAGAAATCATGCCAGATTTTCATCTAGTTTTTGAGTTATTGGAGCTTATCAAAGTTGACCGCTTTATCTCCTGTCTTTTGAAGGCCCACAATGAGGCAAGCAAAAATATGATTACGGGCTGCTTGTCCAGATCTCCCTGCCTGATAATCCCAGTTGGGATCATCTTGGGGGACAGCCGTTGTCCCTATGGGCTTAGTGTCATCTGTCTTGTGTATATCATCAGCATGTGCCTGAGAGGCTTGCCATATTTGTTGCTTCTCTTCTGGGAGAAGAGTGGAGGAAAGTATGATGTAAATATCATGCCAGGTTAAGTCTAAGACTGAGTAAGATATTTGAATTCTTTTAGATAATTATCAAGTTCTGAGGAGAAGCAGCCAAGATGCTTTTCAATTTGAGACAGATAGGTGAGGGAAAATGCGACATAAACCAGAACAACGCCTTCTGCTCCAGCTACTTCCCATAAAGGGAGGAGTGGAGTGGCGAAAGCCTGTGGTGAAGTTTCCTGTTTTAAAGTTGTTGAGAGGGTCTTTAGGGAGGTCGGGGTAAAGCCTTGGGACCCCTGGGGTAGAGAGTGGGTCTGAGGTCTCAGAGCTTGCCTCTGACACAGGCAGGGAAGGGATGTTGGGAGTTGTGGTGCTGGCTTCAGAATGTGCTTGAGAAGGAGGGAGGGAGGAGGGGACATAAGGTGGAGGTTGTGGAACCGGATCTGGAGCAGCTGCAATGAAATTGGGAGTGATGGGGGGTGGGCTGTGGTCAGAAGGGTCGAAGGAAGAAGAAAAGTCTGAACAGGGATCAGGAGACATTGTATTAGGAGGATGTGGCCCAGAGTGGGCTAAGAGTATTAAAGAAGTAAAACAGGATTCACAGAGGGAGGGTTGAGAGCCAAGAGCAAAGAAAGCCTTGACATAAAGGATTTCTAACCAGTTACCCTTGCAGTGGCAGAAGCTATCCAGGTCTCATAGAGTATTATAATCCAGAGTTCCATTTACTGGCCATTGGGACGTATTATCAAGTCTGTATTTTGGCCAGACAGTATTAGAGGGCCAGAGGACCATAGGGATCCTCCCACCTAGCACTAGGACTTGGAAATGAGGCAAGAGAGCCAGAGACAGCAAGAGAGAGAGGATCTGAGAGAATGGGATTTCACTCACTCTTATAATCGATGGATGAATTGTGGGCTGATGTGTGGATGTCAGTTCAGCAAGGCAAGTGGAGAGTCCTGTCCTGGAGCCTGTCTCAGTTTCTTGGCAAGGTCCAAGGGAGGGGACTACCCGATGTGGGCTGGTGAGAGGAGCCTACCCAGTTAAAGTGGATCTTCCCTCTCAGGTTTGGCACCAGAATGTAAGTCGAGTACAGAGAAAAAGAGTGAGCAGAGCAGTCAGGCAAGAAAAGAAATCTACTACAGGGAAATTAGAGAGTAACTGGTCCTTAAGGAGATCCAGTGTCCTCCCTTTCTGATGGGCTCTTTCTTACATCCCACCAATGAAAAATTCTCTGGAGGGATGGCTAATTTTTAGGCTGTAGTTGAGTCCTGTGGTCACCTAGCTGGAGGTCTGGAATCCGGTGGTCTCGCAGCTTTGAGAAGATAGACACTAGTGAGAAAACAAAATGTCATTTTGGGTAATTTGGTCAGTCTCAAAGATGACTGTGATTTTATTCTTTGTTTGTGAGGTCAATATAAATGAGCCATCTTATCAATAAGACCCCATATGGCCCTATCAGTTAAGAGGATTTCACTGATGGGATGGATGTTGTAATGAAAGACTAAGTCACTGAGAAAATATCATTTTCATGTGGTTGGGTGAAGGAAAAATTCAAAATTTTGAAGCATTGTTTATTAGATTGATGCAGCAAGATTTTGGCATATGTATTTTAGAGTTCTGAATAAAGATGAGGTGGTATTATAAAACCTTTAATGTGTGGGAAGTAAAACTATAAAAAGAGAATGTAAGGAAGTATGTCAAGGGGTTTAGAGAAGGCTGTTGAAGTGAGTCAAAGAAAATCTACAAAATGCAGTCTGTATCAGCTATTCTCTATTCCTTGTCCTCAGACTGTCTTTATGTTTCTTTTTACTAGTTTGTCATGGATCATTACAAAAGAAATGTAACCCCAATATTAATTCAAAGTATGTCTGTCTTTGGGAGATTCAGAATGATGAGATCTCCATCAAGACACTTAAATGAGAAAAAAAAAAAGAGAACATTAATAGTAGGTAGGAAGGAGTATTTAAATAGTTGACTTCATATCAACTGGAAACCTAGGGCACTATGCAGAGGATGAGGCTGGTGGCCACAATTGCAGAGGCAACATCTGATGTGTGTATGTGTGTTTGTGTGTATTGGAGATAGAATGAATTTGCAGAGGCAACCTGAAAACTTTAGACAGAAAACCATAAAGTCAATTCTGAAATGGTGTTGGGTAGGGTTACTGGAACCCTCATCTGTTTCCTGCCCCCTCCATCCTCCATTATTGAATGTAAAAACTAAACTAAATGAGAATCATCCACTTCTTAGAACATTGCAAGTAGACTTCACAACTGCCTTTCCCTATGGCTCTACCCCACTTAGAAAGCTCTGTTTTCTGTCTCCTTTCATCCTAGTTCCTTGATTTATCTTGATCTGAGATAACATAGAAACATCTGAAGAAGCTCTAGTTCTTACTGTTTCTCTGCCTGAGATCTTTATGGCCCATGAAGTCACCTCCTTTAGTCATCAGGTGCAGTGTTTATCTTGATCCCATTGTCTTGTGGATGTTTTGTCATTCCCAAGGGTGCTTAATGACCAAAAGAGTGTGTAATGTGGTACATAAAAGTTACCAAGTAGATGTCGTTTGGATTTAGACATAACTGTTCATGTGCAATACTAACATCTTCCATCAGTAATTCAAGTCTTGTGGTTATTTTACCTTTAAAGTGTCTCTAAGTGACTAGATTTTCTGTGTAAATTATCTAAATAATTTATTTCATATTCTGGATTTAAATTGCTTTATCAAAGGAAAAGTACTCTGCTGGGTTATTTGCTTTCTTCTTTAGCACTATTTTTCTAATAAACTGTAAAATGGCACCACCATGTGGTTGAAATGTACATCGTTCTCAGAAATCCAACACAGAAACAATAAAGCAGACAGTTTACCATTATTCATTAATTCATTCAACAAATAGTCTCTGAGAGCCTACCTTGTGTCAGGCTAAATTCCTTTGTACTAGGAACAGCAATTACAGTGTAATTCCTCACTAGGAATTACAGTGTTCCTTTGTACTAGGAATACTGTAAATAAAACAAGTACAGTCTCTGATTCCTTTTATCTCATATTCACTGTCCACTTTTCTTTGGTTAAATAAACTATATCAAACATTAAAATGCAAAAGTGTATCCTTTCAGTAGTTTATATTAGTATAAAAAAAGAGAGGACAAAAGAATTGCTAATTCTGGAACTGTGTAAAATACTTACTTTTTACTCTATGCTACTCAGCTTTTTATGGATTGTCTTAGATAAATTGCCCCTAACTGACAGTATAAGAAAACAATGAAGATGTTTTTATAAGGAAAAAATTTAAAAAAACACATATATACTAACATACTCCAAAGTTTGCCTACAAGGCTGGGGATCTATAATCTGCCTGAATTTTACCGATGGTGTCTTTAGGTCCATCTACACATAAAGTTAAGGTATGTTGATTTTAGTGATTTCTAGTGTCCCTTCTAGCTATAACAATATTTGGTTCTTAGGATCAGAAATACTTCACAAAAGAGCTAATCCCACAGTAAACCTACAAATTATATTCAAGGCTCCTGACTTCTGGGCCCTCACAATACATCCACTGATTGTTATAGCTGCTTTATTATAGCACTGCCTCATGTTATTGCAACTTCCTTCATTCAGGGATAGTGTGAGTGAGGTGACCAGATAAAGTATTGTCCAAACAAGGACACCCTGACAGTGAAATGGGGGAAAGCTGCATCAATAAACATTCACCTCATAAGTTTATTATAAAAATTATGTAATGTACAAATGAGATCAGAATAGTGGTCAACACATGGAAAGCAGCCTATAAATCTTAGTCCTTAAACAGTAATCATGAGCAACCAGTATCTCTCTACTGGTTTTCCCCTCTTCAACTCACTCTCCACTGTGCTTCAAAAAGTATTTTTGTAAAGTACAAGCATTCTGTTCCTTTTCCTACTGACAAATCTGTAAGTGGGTTTTCCATGACACAGAGAACACAAATTCCCTTTATGTGGGATTCTGGCTAGATTTCACATTGCTCCTCCCCATCAATCCTTCCTTGAGTTTGAGCAGGCCCCGGAGATGGTGAAGGACAGGGAAGCCTGGCGTGCTGCAGTCTATAGGGTCTCAGAGTCAGACATGACTGAGCGACTGAACAACAGCAACAGCATCAGTCCTTCCAAGACTCGCCTTCCACTTAGCTGCAGTTCTTCCAGGCCCCACCCCCACTGTTCTCCCTGCATGCTTTAGTATCCCACCTTGGTTATTATTCCTACTAAACTTTACCTACCAAAATCCTTCTCACATTTTAAGTCTTAGTTCAAGTTCTTCTGGATGACATAAAACCAAAATTTGTTTTCCCTCTCTATTTTAATTTATAATAATAAAAGCTATTATTTATTAAATTCACAGTATCAGACACTATTCTAAATAAGCTCTTCAAACAACATTATCTCTCTGCATGTTGGAAAGAGAAACATAGACATGTGTGTGCATGCATGCTAAGTCACTTCCATCATCTGGCTTCTCTGTCCATGGGACTCTCAAGGCAAGAATACCGGAGTGGGTCGTCATGCCCTCCTCCAGGGAATCTTCCAGACCCAAGGATCGAACCTGTGTCTTTTGTCTCCTGCATTGGCAGGCGAGTTCTTTACCACTAGTGCCACCTGGGAAGCCCAAACACAGCCACATATATAACTATAATTCAATGTACAGAGCAGAAAGTAAGGCTTATGACAGTAGTTAGAGCTGTGTTTGATGAAAGCAGGATAGTGTGGCAGGTGAACACGTGGGCTCCAAAATAAGATGACCTACCTGGTTTATAATTCTGGCTCTATAATTTGCTAGTTGTGTGTCTTTGGGGATATATTTCCCTCTTTCTTTTCCTTTTTTGGGGGATGGAATCCTCATGAAACTGCTTGAAATTGTTAATTATAAACTTATGTCACAGGGACAATTTTCAAAAATACAATTATTATGGCACTTAAATTGTCAATATCTGAAAGAAAAAATTAAATTTTTATTTTCTTCACTGTGTTTCCCACAATGTAATCTCAAAGGTACCTCCTACACAAGAGAAGTGCTTTTTGACCATGTCAGTCAAATATTCAGCATGCTATCACAAATTCACACTGAATATTAATGGAGGGATTTGTGGATGTTTCCTAGGCAGGAACATGAAAATAGCTGAGAAAAAGTTCTGTCTTCAAAAGGAAAGCTTCTAAATTCAGATGTATTCAGATTTGAGAGACACAGTTAAGCTGACTTGATTGTTCTATATTTGTGATTTCTTCACATAGTTTTCTTTCCTGCTTGCAGTGTGTCCAATTAGACAACTGCATTTTTTTTAAGGGACAATTTCCTGAGAAGAGCAAAAATTGATTTTCAAGGGTTACAGAATCCTTCACAAACTCATTAACAAGAGACAACAAAAAGAACTGCAGTTGATTGATGGATGGTTTCAAAACCACATTATGAAAATAGTATAGCATTAAATGTCTTTTGGACACGAGTTTGAGCAAGCTCCGGGAGTTGGTGATGGAGAGGGAAGCCTGGCGTGCTGCAGTCCACAGGGCTCCAAAGGGTCAGACATGACCAAGTGACCAAACTGAACTGACAGCTGGAATACGGCAGGGCAGCTGAGGCAGGAAGGTGTGGGGTGAAAATCTTTTCTATGGAGGTTAGATCTTTATGTACATAAAGAAAGGGTTTCACTGTGTGATTTTTTCCTTCTCTCCTGACTCTCCAAAGTGTTAAACCTTCCCTTATTCCATGCACATCTACAGGTATCTTAGGAAAACATTCTGAGATAATCCCCAGTATGTAGCGCTGGATGAAAGCAGAATCCTTCCAAGTGATTTTCCATCCTCCTGTCTCTCCACCTTCCTTTCTGTGATGCCAGAGTAAACTTTTTCATGCAAACCCTGAGCATATTACACCCCATCTCAAAAATCTCATTGCCTTTGAACTAAGCTTAAACAATTCAGCCTGATATTTAAGCATTTTCTCTGTAAGACCAGTCCCTCTTTCCCCATGGTGTTTCCTCCATCTTCCCTCTAAGTACTGTACCTCCCAGTCAGGTTTTATTTCACTCTCTCTGGTCACACCTCCACATTTTTCTTCAACACTCTCAGGACTTTATTCAAGCCACTTCTCTTACCTGAAATGTACTTGTTGCTAGCTGCTGTCTAGCTTTTCACAGGCAGGATGGAGCAGCTTATAATTTAAATATATATATATATTATCAAAGTATCAAGTTGAACTGTGTGAAATCACCACATCAGAAATAAAAATTCAGGTGCTGGCAATTTATTTAGTTTCAGCATATTAATTTATAGTATACAGGTACTTTCACAGATATTATTTCATTGGATCTTCGCAATAACCTGTGAGATGGATAGAACTGATGCTCATCAGTATTCACTGATATTCAGTATCATTGGGTGATAAAAGAATGGAGCTGAGAATTGAAATCAGCTCTCCTGAGACCATAAGGTCCAATTTCAAAGACTATACTCTTTTTTTTTTGCTAGTTCAAAGACTTTATTTATTTATTTTTTTAAATTATTTTTGCCATACATTGTCATGATATCACCATGGGTTTACTCTTTCCAGACTGGAACACTGCCATCTCTTCCAGGAGGACTTTTCTAGTTTTTCCAAGCTGTATAATTCCTCCTTATGTTTCTCTTTTATATTTAAGACCTACGTGATACAATTATAATATTTAAATAAAGAAATGTAACTAAGTGTTAATAAGTAATTTTAACTAAGTGTATCTTTATATTCAAATATAATTTTAGGCTAAATAAATCCTATATGTCCAATACAAAATACAATATATTATGTATAAAGAAATATTATACATTTTTCTAAGAAAATTCAGTTAAGCTAAGAAAATTGGGTAGCACAATTAGATCATGAAAGTAAATTTAAAAGGCACCTTCAAGAAGCATCTTCACCTATATTCTCTAGGATACAGCTTTGCCAGTGGTGACTCTTGGAGCAAATCAAGCAAGTCACACATCTTCCCTTTGCCCTAGAAGCAGCTGTCCACCAATGGCAATTCATTAAAAAGTGAACATGATGAATATATTTTTCAGTTCTTAGAACTCTAGACTTTTACTGAAAGAGAAGATGCTCTTGCATATTTATTTAAATGGTTCTTACTTTCTGAAAAAAAATCTAAAGCAGATTCACAGATTTATAGTTTTCCTGAAATTGATTTTTATAATTTTAAAAAGTTTATTGGGATATAGTTTACTTACAGTAAATGTTGATAAATATTCACAGTCATATAAACACCACCAAAACCATCAAATCAATCACCACAAAAATTTCCTTGTCTTTTTCAGTCAGTATCCTTCCTTAACATATGGCTTATAACAACCACTGATCTATTTTTCAGCCACTATAGTATTGAGTGTTCTGGAATGTCATATAATTGGAAGCATATACATAGCATTTTGCATTTGGGTTCTTTCAGACAGCATCTATTTTTTTAACTTTGTTGTCAAATTATTTACATATACTTAAGATGGCAAAAGTTGTACAAAGTTCACATACATGTTACATAGCACTTCTCTGACTATTAATATCTTACATTGGTGTTACATTTTTTAACGTTAATGATCCAATATTGATATATTTGTATTAGCTAAAGACAATATTCAAATTTTCTTCATTTTTATTTTTGTCCTTTTTCTGTTCAAAGACCTCATCCAGATACCAAATTATGTGTAATAGTCATATCTCATTAAGTTTCAATTTGTTGTGAAAATTGTCAGACTTCCCTCATTTTTAAAACTGAAGTATAGTTTATTTACAATATCATATTAGCTGCAGATGTATAACATAGCAATTCAATATTTTTATGTATTATACTCCATTTATAGTTATTATAAGATATTGGCTTTATTCCTGTGCTAACAATATATCTTATAGATTATTATTATATACATAGCAGTTTGTACCTCTCAGTCCCCTGCATTAGCTAGCCATTCCCCATCTCTTTCTCCCCTGGCAAATATTGGTTTATTCTCTACATTTATAAGTCTGTTTCTGTTTTATTATATTAATTTGTGTTATTTTTTTAGATTTTACATGTAAGTGGTAGCATAGAGTATTTGTTTTTACTCTGTCGGATTTATTTTACTTAACATAATATGCTCCAGGTCCATCCTTATTGTTGCAAATGGCAAAATTTTATTCTTTTCATGGATGAGTAATATTCCAGCATGCAGATTTGTGTTTGTGTATCACTTCTTCTGTATCCATTCATCTGTTGATTGCTTTGATTGCTTCTTTATCTTGGTTATTGTAAATAATGCGGCTATGAACACTGAAGTGCACATCTTTTCTTTAGAGTTAGGGTTATCCTTTTCTTCAGATGTATGGATCATATGGTAGGTCAAATTGCTGAATCATATGGTAGCTCAAATTCTTAGTTGTTGGAGGAATCTCCATGCTGTTTTCCATAGTGGCTGAACTAATTTATGTTCTCATCATGAATGTACAAGGATTACATTTCCTCCATATTCTCACCAACATTTGTTATTTGTAGCACTTTGATGTTAGCTGTTCTCCCAGGTATGAGTTTTCCTAGGGAAGGTTCAAGGGTTTTGAACTAAGAGTAATTTAGCCATACTACTGAAGTGGCATTCATTTCCAAGTGTAAGGTCTTTCCATTTTGGTGGGAGCAAGAATTATTCTTAGCCCATTATGGGATCTTGCTGTTGTTCTGCTTTCCCCTGTAGGTTGCTTTCTCTGATTGTGTCTTCTGATGTGTGCACAGAGAATACTCAGCTGAAGACCTAAGGGAACCTCTTTGAATACCTCATGTTATTTCCCTCTATGCAGTGCTGTTTTTTCTCGTATTCTGCCCCCAGACTCTAACCACTTTAATCTTTCTGAACTTTGATGTCTGTTTAAATGACTAAATTCTCTTCTTAACCAAGTGGTAACATTAAGTTCTGCTTGGTTTCTTTATCCTGAGTATCACTTAGACACTTAGACACATATTCTAGACATTAAGCTGGTGAAATTTTGCAGCTTACTTGTTTCCCTTTTCAGGAAAAAAGTTTTTCATTGGTTCATGTATTTTGTCCAATTGTTCATGTATTTTTGTCAATTGTCATTTTAGTTCAAATGAAAGTTTACATTAATATTTTATGAGCTTTTTACAGAATATTAAGTCATTTTAATATCATTATATTTATGGATTTTTTCCCATGTAATGTTAGTTCACATAGTTTGCTTCACACTCTGCTTATATCTTTGTTAATTTTATCAGGATATGCTATCAATTCCTGTATTAAATCTTTTGAGTTTCTTGGACAGTTTGAAGGATGGGAATATACAATAAATTTTACTGGTGAAATGGAAAAAGAAGAGATGAAGTTTAGAAGATAGAGACATAGGTAAAAACTAACATACGATGAGCTTATGCAAGGGAGAGAACTAATTATCCTTCACATTGCCTACTACATGCCTTGTGTATAACAGTTGGCTAAATTGAATTAAAAATACGGAAAAAATAATTTATGATCCTGTGAGATTTGGGTCAAGGACTCTATGTATCCTTTGTTTTAAGAAATGCTTTGAAATTTGAGGATTATAACAAATGAAAAAGGCTTAATCACAGTTATAATAGGCTATGAAATTCTTTAATTATATTTGATCTAACGTGTATGTTGGAGGAATGTCATCAAGAGGACGTGATCTCTGATTGATTCTAGAATTAGATCCAGGCAATCCAAAATGCCTCATCTCGCACCTTGTCCTCAGGATGTACATTCCCTCACTGTTCTCAAGATGAGAGCAGTTTTCAAGGTTACAACTGTGGGAGAGCAACATGTTGTTGAGACCATCTGACTATATATGACTGAACCCAGTTAAGGCCTATATATAGAAGCTTGTAAGATTCTGGCAGGCTGATACAGAGATCTGCTTATTTTATATCACCCAAGACAAGCCTCATATGGCAGTTCCCTTGATTATTAGACCTGTTATCTGCCAATTTGGAGTATTCTGCTTCTTTCTTTGTCTCTCCTTGCCTTCCACATTAGTGGGTGGGGAGAATTTCAGATTTTATCTGGGAACTCCTGAGTTTTTGAACTAACTGTGTGATTTGAGAAGTTCTAATTATGATGCTTAAAATCCTTCAAATTCATGGCTTAAGGAAAATTTGTGTCATAACAAAAATATAACAGGTGCAGGACTTTAGGAATCTAGATAGATACATGTATGCATATATATTTTACTTCACATGTTTCAAAGTGTAGATTTTCCAGTTATGAGATAAT
This sequence comes from Antilocapra americana, assembly GCA_007570785.1. Lineage (NCBI taxonomy): Eukaryota > Metazoa > Chordata > Mammalia > Artiodactyla > Antilocapridae > Antilocapra > Antilocapra americana. The sequence continues at coordinate 26,853,221 of ML664161.1, forward strand.
TGATCTCATCTTTTGTGATGTATAGTTTGCACAAGAATCAGAATGATTATCTGGTTATTTTCCTTTTTATTATTCTTTATTCCTCTTCTCTGAACTTTACAAATATACAAAACTTTTACCATTTCACATGAAGGATGTTTCTTCCATTTGTAGCTGTGTCAGTTATCACAAAGGAACAAAATATGTTTTGCCTTGCAAATGGGCATGACAAATTTCCTAAAGTGTTAATATCATGATCTTTGAATGAGAGATTCATTCCTGCTTTGAGTTAATATTTTTGTCATCAAGAAGAAATCACCCCTTTGCCAAGACAAAATGGAATGGCATGGAAAAAATTCCAAGCAAATAACCTTTCCTAAAACTTCAATATTTCTGATGAAAAAGATGAATAAAGTGTAGAGATAGATGTGAATCTAAAATAAGAACATAAACAACTCTCTTTTATTTCTACTTCTCCAGATCAACTTCTCAAGCAGTGAAGCTATCCTTTTTAAAGTTTTACTAATGCTTTCAATCAAAAATTCAACAATTTCCTTCTTCATAAAAGGAATAAAAAATATAGAAGGAAAAACAATGTGATCACAAACATTTCAAGTATTGTTGTCTTTTCCATTTATTTACTTGTTAATTGGTTTGGTGTTTATTATTTGTAAGCACATAATAGGTTCCTGCGATACAATATTCTGTAAAAGTCACGTAGAATCTGCTTTAAGATTCTGTTCTCTAATAGATTTTAAATCTTCATTAGTCACAGATTTTTAACTCACACATTTGCTGCTCCTTAAAATGTCTAGCATTAGGCTTTGAATTTATTTTTTTTTAATCTTTTTTGGAAAAAAATTTTTTTCCTCCTTTCAGAGGAGATTGCATCTTCCCAGGATTGAGAACATATGTATTTTGCTTGCTTTTGCAAACTTAAAACCCAGAAGAGAGCCAAGAAAAATCCAGCATATACTGGGCATTCAATAAATACTGCTTAAATAAATAGATGAATTAATGAAATTTTCATAAAAATTCTTAGCATATGTGTGTCCAATCTATTCCAATCTTTTCTCTTATTAGGAAGTTAAAATCAAGATAAGTAAGTGATTTTTCCAAGGAAATAAGTTGGCCAGTTACTTTGAAGAAGAACCAATGAGCCTATTCATAGTGATGAACACTTACTACTAGGCTAATAACCTTTGTTTATCTTAAGTTTCAGCGTCTTTCATACCTAGTCTACAGAGAATAAAGAGTGACACTTACTAAGAAATTGAGCTGTTTCTGAAGACTGAGCACTGAAGAATTGGTGTTTTTGAACTGCGGTACTGGAGAAGACACTTGAGAACCCCCAGACAGCATGGAGATCTAACCAGTCAATCTGAAAGGAAACAAACCCTGACCATCCATTGAAAGGACTGGTGCTGAAGCTGAAGCTCCAATATTTTGGCCATCTTATGCAAAGAGCTAACTCACTGGAAAAGATTCTGATGCCTGAAAGATTGAGGGCAGGAGGACAAGGGGCAACAGAGGAAGAGATATTTGGATGGCATTACCAGCTCATTTGACATGAGTTTGAGCAAACTCTGGGAGATAGTGAAAGACAGGGAGGCCTGGTATGCTGCAGTTCATGGGTTCACAAAGAGTCAGACACAACTGAGCAAATGAACAACAACAGAAATGAAAGAATAAAGCATGTTCATTTTCTTCGTGACTATGAAAGGCTCTAACTCTCCAGGCAAAGATATCTTTATCCATAAGAAAATGATTAGAATAAAGTATCTGGAAGGTCTCTTTTGGTTTCAATATACTATGAATTCTTGATTAATTTATATCTACAGGAATAGTTATATGAGTTAAAAAGAACCTACAACAATGCATCTAACACTACACCCTTTGTCTAATACTAGGAAGAAAATGATCTCCCAGAGAGTCACATAATCAGTGGAAGGACTCTGGTGTGAATCCCATTCTTCTACCAATCAGTCTGAAATATCTTCCCTCACGCACAGTATCAACCCAGTAATCACCCTTTGGTAAATTTCAGAGATTATATTTTGTTAATTATAATTTTAACTGATTTAACTCTACTAAGTTGAAAGTGAAAGTGAAAGTTGCTCAGTCATGTCCAATTCTTTGTGACCCCATGGACTAAACTGACCAGGGAATTCTCCAGGCCAGAGTACTGGAGTGGGTAGCCTTCCCCTTCTCCAACCCAGGGATCTTCACAACCCAGGGATCAAACCCAGGTCTCTCACACTGCAGGCAGATTCTTTACCAGCTAAACCACAAGGGAAGACCTACTAGATTACCTTATTCTACTAGGTTACATTTTCTTAAAGTAAAAAATGGATAATTGATCTCTTGGACACTGTACTGCTGCTGCTGCTGTTAAGTCACTTCAGTCGTGTCCAACTCTGTGCAACACCATAGACGGCAGCCCACCAGGCTCCCCTGTCTCTGGGATTCTCCAGGCAAGGACACTGGAGTGGGTTGCCATTTCCTTCTCCAATGCATGAAAGTGAAAAGTGAAAGTGAAGTCACTCAGTCGCGTCTGACTCTTCAAGACCCCATGGACTGCAGCCTACCAGGCTCCTTCATCCATGGGATTTTCCAGGCAAGAGTACCAGAGTGGGTTGTCAACTAGGAAAGACGAAGTCCCATCCAATGGTATCTATTTATGAATTGTTAATCATATTGAAGACTTTGGTGTTGAATGTTCTTCTCTTTTGGAAAAAACACAAATTAGATGGCACAGTGAGCACTAGACTTGGAGTCAATGGACCTGAATACTAATCACTAAAACTGTGAGTTACTAATTATTTGGACCTCAGTTTTTATTTATTTGTGTCATCTCTATTAAAAAATAAAACTATTAGCTTATCAGTAAGTTTTAAAAGTACATGAGACAGTGAATGGGAAAGCAGTTTGTAAAGTCTTATCCAAATCTCTTATGAGTGAAGTTATGTTTTGAAATTAAACCAAACTCTTAGAAGCATTTAATATTCAAATGCAAAGTATATACATCTATAAATATAAATTTATTGTAGCAATGGTTCTCAGTATGAGCTAGATTTTCTTGCATGTATAAATGTTAACTTTAAGAAAAAGAATTGTGGCCCCCCCAAAAAAAATCATTTTTGTTTTCTGTTATTCTGTAGATTCAAAATATCTCAATCAAGTCATCAATTTTTAGTGTCTTATTAGATTTTCATACTATATCCCATTAATTGAAATATATTATGTCTACAAACTTTAACTTTAGTCCACCTGTATTGAGAATTACTATATATAAGAAATTAATATATCATTTCAGTATGATCCCATTATAACTGATATTTATATAAAATATGTAACTCATTCTGCCTTGAATTGGAGTTATACATCTATCTTCCTCTACCTCCTTCATTGTATATTAATAATCTTTAAAGAGAGTATTTCTGTATTTTCCTGAAATTGTTGTTTATTGTTGTTTAGTGGCTAAGTCATGTCCAACTCTTTGGTGCCCCTGTGGACTGGCAACCCCTCCAGGCTCCTCTGTCCATGGGATTTCCCAGACAAGAATACTGGAGTGGGTTGCCACTCCCTTGTCCAGGGGATCTTCCTGGACCAAGGATTGAACCCACCTCTCCTACATTAGCAAGCAGATTCTTTACCACTGAGCCACCAGGAAACCTTTCTAAAATTAGCCTACTGGACAGGGAGGCTTGGTGTGCTGCGATTCATGGGGTCGCAAATATTCGGACATGACTGAGCGACTGAACTAAACTGAAATTGGCATGTAAGAAAATTTAGAGATAATTTAAGCCAGATACTTCTTTTACTTATTGTTTTTTCCAATTTGCAAAGGTCACCTTTAACTACTTTTGTGGAAGAAATTATATTTAATATGCAAAATCCAATAACTTCCTGATAGTAATTCCCAGAGCGAAAGCATTTGCATTTCAATAAATTTGAAAAATCAGGTATGGTAAATTTATGGAAACTAGCTACAGTGTATGTTAAATAGCATAATTACAATTTTAACATTGTGAATATTAAGACAGATGGTTTTTTTCTTCCATTTTTTTTTATTTTATATTTTTTATTTTATTGGTTTTGCCATACAATGACATGAAATCGCCATGGGTTTACACATGCTCCCCCTTCAGAACCCCCCTCCCTCCTCCCTCCCGATTCCCTCCCCCTGGGAAATCTCGGTGCACCAGCCCCATGCATCAATCCTGGGCTGGCGATTGATTTCACATATGATAATTAACATGTTTCAATGCCATTCTCCCATATCATCCCACCCTTGCCCTCATCCACAGAGTCCATGAGTCTGCGTTCCTTTTGCTGTCTCGCATGCAGGGTTCTCGCTGCCATCTTTCTAAATTCCATATATATGCATTAGTATACTGTATTTTTGTTTTTCCTTCTGGCTTACTTCACTCTGGATAATAGGCTCCAGTTCCGTCCACCTGAGTAGAACTGATTCAAATGAATTTTTTTTTAATGCTGAGTAATATTCCATTGTGTATATGTACCACTGCTTTCTTATCCATTCATCTGTTGATGGGCATCTAGGTTGCTTCCATGTCCTGGCTATTGTAAACAATGCAGCGATGAACATTGGGGTACACGTGGCTCTTTCAATTCTGGTTTCCTCGGTGTATATGCTCAGCAGTGGGATTGCCGGGTCATATGGCAGGTCTATTTGCAGCTTTTTAAGGAACCTCCACACTGTTTTCCATAGTGGCTGTACTAGTTTGCATTCCCACCAACAGTGTAAGAGGGTTCCCATTTCTCCACAGCCTCTCCAGCATTTATTGCTTGTAGATTTTTGGATGGCAGCCATTCTGACTGGTGTAAAGTGGTACCTCATTGCAGTTTTGATTTGCATTTCTCTGACAATGAGTGATGTTGAGCATCTTTTCATGTGTTTGTTAGCCATTCTTATGTCTTCTTTGGAGAAATGTCTGTTAAGTTCTTTGGCCCACTTTTTGATTGGGTCGTTTATTTTTCTAGAATGGAGCTGCAGGAGTTGCTTGTATATTTTTGAGATTAATTGTTTGTCCGTTGCTTCATTGGCTATTATTTTCTCCCATTCTGAAGGCTGTCTTTTCACCTTGCTTATAGTTTCCTTTGTTGTGCAGAAGCTTTTAATTTTAATTAGGTCCCATTTGTTTATTCGTGCTTTTATTTCCAATATTCTGGGAGGTGGGTCATAGAGGATCCTGCTTTGGTTTATGTCGGAGAGTGTTTTGCCTATGTTATCCTCTAGGAGTTTTATAGTTTCTGGTCTTATGCTTAGATCTTTGATCCATTTTGAGTTTATTTTTGTGTATGGTGTTAGAAAGTGTTCTAGTTTCATTCTTTTACAAGTGGCTGTCCAGTTTTCCCAGCACCACTTGTTAAAGAGGTTGTCTTTTCTCCATTGTATATTCTTGCCTCCTTTGTCGAAGATAAGGTGTCCATAGATGCGTGGATTTATCTCTGGGCTTTCTATTTTGTTCCATTGATCTATATTTCTGTCTTTGTGCCAGTACCATACTGTCTTAATGACTGTGGATTTGTAGTATAGCCTAAAGTCAGGTAGGTTGAGTCCTCCAGTTCCATTCTTCTTTCTCAAGATTGCTTTGGCTATACGAGGTTTTTTGTATTTCCATACAAATTGTGAAATTATTTGTTCTAATTCTCTGAAAAAGACCTCTGGTAGCTTGATAGGAATTGTATTGAATCTATAGATTGCTTTGGGTAGTATACTCATTTTCACTATATTGATTCTTCCAATCCACGAACACAGCACATTTCTCCATCTATTTGTGTCCTCTTTGATTTCTTTCATCAGTGTTTTATAGTTTTCTATATACAAGTCTTTTGTTTCTTTAGGTAGAAATACTCCTAAGTATTTTATTCTTTTTGTTTCGATGGTGAATGGAATTGTTTCCTTAATTTCTCTTTCTGTTTTCTCATTGTTAGTGTATAGGAATTTCAGGGATTTCTGTGTGTTGATTTTGAGATAATTCTTTTATAATCCAAGAAACTTAAAAAAAAAAAAGGAAGGTCCATTATGGCAGAAACTGCCTACAAAGCAGCAGTTTCACCTTCCAGAACTCTGATTCATTGTTTTATACACTTATCAAAAAACTGTATTAGAAAAGATGAACCCTCTATTGCCCCAAGTGTCTAAGACAACCATTGTAATCCCATTTTCTTTATCAGTGATTAATTTAGACACATGCCGAAGGCATAATCTTGGTCAATAGTTATAAGAGAAATTCTGTTGGTGTGTTCTGGAAAATAATTTTCTCCCAACAATAAGTGATAAGATAAAACTGTTCTCCTTCCTCTTTCCCTCTCTCCTCTACCTGGTATCATTGTGTTACTGAATCAGTAAACAGCTTATTCTCCAGAATTATTTTTCTTGGGCTTCCCAGGTGGCGCTAGTGGTAAAGAACTTTTCTTTACCACTAAAACAGAGTTTGATCCCTGGGTTGGGAAGGTCTCCTGGAGGAAGGCATGGCAATCCACTCCAGTATTCTTGCCTGGAGAATCCCATAGACAGAGGAGCCTGATAAGCTACAGTCCATAGGGTTGCAAAGAGCCAGACGTGACTGAAACGACTTACCACATAATAGGTTTATAAATTCCTATGGTTTATGCCAATTAAATTCTTTCTTATACCCAAAAATATATGTTCAGTTCGGTTTAGTTCAGTCGCTCAGTCATGTCCGACTCTTTGCCACCCCATGAATCGCAGCATGCCAGGCCTCCCTGTCCATCACCAACTCCCGGAGTCCACCCAAACCCATGTCCATTGAGTTGGTGATGCTATTCAGCCATCTCATCCTCTGTCATCCCCTTCTCCTCCTGCCCCCAATCCTTCCCAGCATTAGGGTCTTTTCCAATGAGTCAACTCTTCACATGAGGTGGTCAAAATATTGGAGTTTCAGCTTCAACATCAGTCCTTCCAATGAACACCCAGGACTAGGATCTCGTTTAGGATGGACTGGTTGGATCTCTTTGCAGTCCAAGGGACTTGCAAGAGTCTTCTCTAACACCACAGTTTAAAAGCATCAATTCTTCAGCATTCAGCTTTTTTCACCATCCAACTCTCATATCCATACATGACTACTGAAAAACTCATAGCTTTTATTAGATGGATCTTTGTTGGCAAAGTAATGTCTCTGCTTTTAAATATGCTGTCTAGGTTGGTCATAGCTTTCTTTCCAAGGAGTAAGCATCTTTTAATTTCATGACTGCAATCACCATCTGCAGTGATTCTGTAGCCCAAAAAACTAAAGTCTGACACTGTTTCCACTGTTTCCCCATCTATTTCCCATGAAGTGATGGGACCAGATGCCTATACTGGAAATAAAATTTAGATGATAGGGAAGTGTATCATTGCATAAGGCACAGACACTTTATGATGAATGGGGTATTATAAATGTTTTGAAAAAAGAGATATTATAAATTTGGGCAATTAAAGAGGATTTATAAAGTAGATATTTGTAGGGAGTTTTGCCACCCAAAATCATACCTCCTTTCCTATGTCTGGGTAATCCTCCCTTTTATATAAAGCAGAAATTTCTGCTGTGAAAGCCAAAAAGAAAAAACCACATATGGATTTTCTCAGACTTTCTTATTAAAGAGATTAAAGTATTGCACACAGGACCTTGTATACTGATCCAAGTCTGGACTCTGAAACCTTCTATGAAACAGATGAGGAGTCCATTCTTGCAAGGGAGGTGTTCTGCTGGCAGTAAATCTAGTATTGATAGTATTAGAATCTGGTTCTTCAGAGTATATTCATGAAAATCATTCTGTCACATGACTTCAGGCTTGTTTTGGTTTTGTAGTCTCAAACACTAGATCTTTAGTTTTCCTGGAGTTATCAAATATGATTTTATCATTTCCTTGTTCATCTTAAATTAGTCATATTTAATCTTTGCTGCTTTAAAAAAAAAAAGGCTTAACTGATGTATTGAATGAATTTCTGAGATCTTCAAAGGAAATTATTCACAGAACGCAGATGCTCAGATAAGAATCTGGCTCCTGCTTAGTTTAACTGAACCCAGTTTAAACTGTTGAGATTCTGCCTTTCTTTCAAAAAAAAGAGAAGATTCTGTAGAAGGAAGGCAAGTCAGGGCCACCAGTGTCAGTAGAGCAAGATAATGAGGTAAGTGTGTTCAAAGAGAACATGGACTATGGTCCACTTTGATGCTGATGTTTTGAGTGAAAAATCACATCCGAGAGGAGATTAGGGTGGTTTTCATGCAGGACTAAATTTTACTTTGAAAAGCTTTTCAAATGTCTAATTGCACAGGTTTTAAAAAGAGTGAAATAACCATTGTGAAGACACAAATTAAATTTAGGCAAAGGCTCACTTACTGTGGCTGGATTAAGATACCTGAGTATTCTTTAAAAAAAAAAAAAAAGTAATCACTCTAAATGTATGACTTTTGTCTCTTTTAAATTATCCCCATCTCCATCTCCTATAACTCTTTGAATATAGGGAGCTTGGACTGTGAAAGTATTTCCTAAAATGAACCATTGCAGCATGAACAAGATGCAGTGACTATGGTAACTATCGAACTCAGAACTGTGTTCCCGTTAGTATTCTTAAATATATATAGCACACACACTTCGAGGTACCTCTTTCAAAACATTGTGATACTCAGGAAACTATGAAATTCCCCATTGAAAGGAAACTCACAAACTGGTATATCACAGTAAAAAATAATTTACGTTTTAAAATGAACCCTGCCATAGGCTGAGCGTTTAGGATCATAAAATCTCAGAGTTGAAGAAGAACCTAAAAGTCCTCTGGTCTGTTGACTCCTGTGACTATCTCCACACCAAAATGAATTTGGGAGCTTAAAAAAAGACACTTCAAGCTTCAACTTAGATTAATGCAGTGAGGTTTAGGAACTACTAATCCAGCTAGCTCCAACTCTACAAGTTTCAGACTCATAGTAGGTTAAAATTAACTGCAACACATATTAATTGATGATCTTAAAGTATATGAGAAAAATCATTTGGGATAATTTCCTGTTATCTTGATGAGGTCATAACAACTAGCATGAAGAGAGAAAGGAAGACAGTAGTCAAACAACTAGCACGCTGAAAGGATATGGAACATTCAAGTGTTTCTTGTTTTTAAGAAAGTGCTTGAGAGAAGCCAACTCTAACACAGCTTAATCTTTTTTGCATGCAAAATACATTTCAGATCCTAAGAAAAAAAAGTCTGTGGAAGTTAAGAGGGAAGTTTCTAAGCTACTTTTTGCTGTTCTGGAAAAAAAAAAAAGCCACAGTTATTATATCAGACAGAATTAGCTGTAGAAGGGAAAATGAGATTCCATGTAAACTCCTTGATTCTCTCAGCAAATGCCAGAGTTGAACTGAAGAAAGATAGTCAAGATGGAAGAAAAAGAAAATGAAATGCCAGCCACAAAACTTTCTCTCTGCATGGGAACTTTTTTAGCTCTTATTTCATTGTTGAATTTTTCAGCCATATTACATAGTATATGTTTCCAAGCCTTCATCTTAACTATTTATTCAGTTAGTAGAGTAGAGAAGAATCTGAAATACATTCAACATTAACTCATTTTTTTTCTAGAAGGAAATCAGTGATAGAAAGCTAAGCTCAGGTTTGCGACACATTCAGAATGTTTACCAACTATAAAATTGAGAATAGAATGGTAAGGGATAAAATTATCCAAAGATTCTCAAAAGCTGCTGTATTCACTGTATTGTTCTTAATTTAGAAACATGAGCAAGTAGGAAAATGATTCCCTTTGAATGTATGCATATAGTAGCTGTTGCACAGTAGGATTTCCTCATTTTTATAACTGAATAACATTTTTATACATATATATATGTATTGTAAACTACAAGTTGGCACTTGCCAAGATTGTTGCACATGACTGAACAACAAGGACATTTGCCATCTGCCTCTGCAGAAACTGAACCCTGCACTGTTGCAGCTGTTAACCTTCAACGTGCCCTTAGAGAGTTCACAGTGGAGTAAGGCAATCTGTGCTCCAGACAATCTGGTAGGGCAGGTCTTTCAGTTCAGTCTCTCAGCCTTGTCCAACTCTTTGCAACGCCATGAACTGCAGCATGCCAGGCCTCCCTGTCCATCACCAACTCCCAGAGTTTACTCAAACTCATGTCCATTGAGTAGGTGATGCCATCCAACTATCTCATCCTCTGTCATCTCCTCCTCCTCTAGCATTCAATCTTTCCCAGCATCAGGGTCTTTTCAAATGAGTCAGTTCTTCACATCAGGTGGCCAAAGTATTGGAGCTTCAGTTCAATATCAGTCCTTCCAATGAATATTCAGGACTGATTTCCTTTATGATGGACTGGTTGGATTTCCTTGCAGTCCAAGGGACTCTCGAGAGTCTTCTCCAACACCACAGTTCAAAGGCATCAATCCTTCGGCGCTCTGCTTTCTTTATAGTCCAACTCATTCCAGTCCATTTTAGTTCACTGATTCCTAAAATGTCTACATCCACTCTTTCCATCTCCTGTTTGACCACTTCCAATTTGCCTTGATGCATGGACCTAACATTCCAGGTTCATTTGCAATATTGCTCTTTGCAGCATTGGACCTTGCTTCCATCACCAGTCACATTCACATCTGGGTTTTGTTTTCACTTTGGCTCTGTCTCTTCATTCTTTCTGGAGTTATTTCTCCACTGATCTCCAGTAGCATATTGGACACCTTCTGACCTGGGGAGTTCATCTTTCAGTGTCCTATCTTTTTGCCTTTTCATACTGTTCATGGGGTTCTCAAGGCAGGAATAATGAACTGGTTAGCCATTACCTTCTCCAGTGGACCACATTTTGTCAGAACTCTCCACCATGCCCCGTCTATCTTGGGTGACCCTACACGGCATGGCTCATAGTTTCATTGAGTTAGACAAGTCTGTGGTCCATGTGATTAGATTGATTAGTTTTCTGTGATGGTGGTTTTCAGTCTGTCTGCCCTCTGATGGAAAAGGATAAGAGGCTTATGAAAGCTTCTGGATGGGATAGACTGACTGAGGGAGATATTGGATCTTGTTTTAATGGGCGGGACCATGCTCAATTAATCTTTAATACAATTTCCTATTGATGGGTGGAGCTGTGTTCCCTCCCCGCTATTTACCTGGGGCCAAACTATGGTGGTGAAGAATGTGATGGCACCCCACTCCAGTACTCTTGCCTGGAAAATCCCATGGATGGAGGAGCCTAGTAGGCTACAGTCCATGGTGTCACAAAGAGTCGAACACGACTGAGCAACTTCACTTTCACTTTTCACTTTCATGCATTGGAGAAGGAAATGGCAACACACTCCAATGCTCTTGCCTGGAGAATCCCAGGGGTGGGGGAGCCTGGTGGGCTGCTGTCTATGGGGTCGCACAGAGTCGGACACAACTGAAGCTACTTGGCAGCAGCAGCAGCAAACCATGGTGGAGGTAATGAAGATAATGTTGACTTCCCTCTAAAGATCCCATGCAGATACTGCTACAGTCCATGCCCCCAACACTGTAGCAGGCCACCAACAACCCACACCTTTGCCAGAGACTCCCAGACACCCCAGGCAAGTCCGGGACAGTCTCCTGTGGGTTCACTGTTACATTCTCCTGGGTCCTGGTGCACAAGGTTCTATTGTTCCCTCCAAGAGTCTACTTCCAAGTCCTGTGTAAATTCTTTGCAGATCTATGGTGGGGTTAATGACAACTTTCTCCAAGAGGACTTATGCCATACCCACACCCAGAGTCCCTGTCCCTGTGGACAGGGAGGGACCCGTACCTCTCCAGAGACACTCAAACACAGTTCTATCTCAGTCTATGTGGGGTCCCTGAATCCTGGTATGTACAAGATTTGTTTGAGCCTTCTGAGCATCTCTGACAGGAATGGGGTTTGATTCTAAATATGAGTTCAGTCCTCTTACCATCTTACTGGGGCTTCTCCTTTGCCATTGGACGAGGGGTATCTTCTCACAGCTGCTCCAGTGCTTACCTTCTTACTGGGGATTCTCTGACCTTGGACATGGGATATCTCCTCTCGGCCGCTGCTCCTGACCTTGGACCTTGGGTTTCTCCTCTCACCACTCACCGCTCCAGTGCTACACAGCTGCCACCAATCTATGGTAGAGGTAATGAAGATAATGATCAGTTAGTCAGTTCAGCTCAGTCGCTCAGTTGTGTCTGACTCTTTGTGACTCCATGAACTGCAGCACGCCAGGCCTACCTATCTATCACCAATTGCCAGAGTCTACCCAAACCCATGTCCATAGAGTCGACGATGCCATCCAACCATCTCATCCTCTGTTGTCCCCTTCTCCTTCTGTCCCCAATCCTTCCCAGCGTTAGGGTCTTTTCCAGTGAGTCAGCTCTTCACATGATGTGGCCAAAGTATTGGAGTTTCAGCTTCAGCATCAGTCCTTCCAATGAATACCCAGGACTGATCTCCTTTAGGAAGGACTGGCTGGATCTTCTTGCAGTCCAAGGGACTCTCAAGAGTCTTCTCCAACACCACAGTTCAAAAGCATCAATTCTTTAGCGCTCAGCTTTCTTCGTCGTCCGACTCTCAGATCCATACATGACTACTGGAAAAACCATAGCCTTGACTAGATGGACCTTTGTTTACAAAGTAATATCTCTGCTTTTTAATATGCTGTCTAGGTTGGTCATGGAGAAGGAAATGGCAACCCCCTCCAGTGTTCTTGCCTGGAGAATCCCAGGGACAGAGGAGCCTTGTAGGCTGCCGTCTTTGGGGTTGCATAGAGTCAGACAAGACTGAAGCAACTTAGCAGCTAGGTTGGTCATAACTTTCCTTCCAAGGAGTAAGTGTCTCTTAATTTCATGGCTGCAATCACCACCTGCAGTAATTTTAGAGCTCAAAAAAATAAAGTTTTCACTGTTTCCCCATCTATTTGCCATGAAGTGATGGGACTGGATGCCATGATCTTAGTTTTCTGAATGCTGAGCTTTAAGCCAACTTTTTCACTCACCTCTTTCATTTTTATCAAGAGGCTCTTTAGTTCCTCATCACTTTCTGCCATAAGGGTGGTGTCATCTGCATATCTGAGGTTATTGATATTCTTCCCGGCAATCTTGATTCCAGCTTGTGCTTCCTCCAGCCCGGCATTTCTCATGATGTACTCTGCATATAAGTTAAATAAGCAGGGTGACAATATACAGCCTTGACGTACTCCTTTTCCTGTTTGGAACCAGTCTGTTGTTCCATGTCCAGTTCTAACTGTTGCTTCCTCACCTGCATACAGGTTTCTCAAGAGGCAAGTAATGGCGACCTCCTTCAAAAGATCCCATGCATGTATTGCTACACTCAGTGGCCCAGGCCACCACCAATCCACACTTCCACTGGAGACTCCTGGACACTCACAGGCAATTCTGAGTCAGTGTCTTGTGGGGTCACTGCTCCTTTCTTCTGGGTCCTGGTGCACAAGGTTTTGTTTCAGCCCTGTGTAAATTCTGGCAGCTCTATGGTGGGGTTAATGGCTACCTCCTCCAAGAAGGCTTATGCCATACCCAAGTCTGCTGCACCCAGATTTCTCAGCTACAGCTTGGCAGGGGTTGTACTCCAAAACAGACAAGAGACAGATGTCCTGATCCCTGAACAAGGAGGGGCCTGAGCCATCTTGAATGAGACATGTTGTTTCTGGGTAAATACCTCCAGCTAAGTTAAAGAAAGCCTCAAGTTCCTCAAGAAAAACATTCAGACCCTACAGGATCTCAAAGAATGAATTGAAGAGTTCTCAGGGTAGCTACAATCTCTCTTTGGTGGATCCTCCTGGCAATGGGAAATTTGGAATTGGCTAATGCCCCTACTAGTCCTTGTTATCACCATATTGATGCTGCTTATGATTGCCCCATGTATTATCAATTGTCTAAACAATTTTGTCTCTGCCCAGGTCAACAAGCTACAACATGCAATGCCAATTCAATAAGAATACATAAAACTACAGGCAATCATGAAAAATATCACTCACTGCTATAAGGGCACTGATGGGCACTGCTATAAGGACTCTGAGGCTTGAGACTATCAAGAGGGGGAGGCCCAATGCCCCTCGCTGTCCCAATTCAGCAGAAAAAAGCCAGAAATACTTTGAGACTCCTATTTCCTAAGAACTGGGCCTCCCATCTCTTGAGGGGGGAATGTTAGGTAGTTAGAATAGGAAAAAGAAGTCCAGAATGGCAATAGCTAAAAGACAAGAAAGGGAAAAGACTGCGAAAATAGAACAAAGGAAAGTCCGAGGACCAAAGTGAGGATCTCAGGTAAACAAACAGTCCTCCTGGCTAGCCCAATTTACATAGGAGAGGCCCAGGGGGAGGAGAAAAAAAAAAAGAGGGGCCAAAATTGGGCTGGGGGCCTCTCTTCTCTTTGCGTCTTTTTGGTCAGCATTCCCTCATGCCTCAAGGAGGTGTTTTCCTGTACTTTCTAAATAAAAGTGAGTTGTAACATGGAGCTTTAACACTGGCCCATCCGAGGGATGTAATGCTGGTCCATCCATCACTTCAAATTTTTGTTTCGATTAGACAGATCTAAAGAAATTACACACTCCCCCGACATACTTCACTGAAAACTCTGTCTCCAAGATTTAAGCTGGTGTTGGGATACAGAGGCCAGATTTAACTTCCTTCTGACCGAGTAGCTATTAAATCAGAGGTTCTCAAGACTCCTGCCTTGGGTTCAATTAATTTACTAGAACAGTTCACATAGATCTCAGAGTAGCATGTTACTAAATCACCAGTTTATTATAAAAGGATAAAATTCAGGAACATCCAAATGAAAAATTGTATGGGGCAAATTATGGAACAGGAATGTGGTGCTTCCACACTCTTTCCAGTTACTACTTGCCCCTCTATGTGTTCACTAACCTGGAAGCTCTTAGAATCCTATCCTTGTGGGCTTTTATGGAGGCTTCAGTGTATAAACATGATTCGTTAAATCATTGGTCATTGGCACCTGAACTCAATTTTCAGCCCCTCTCTCTTCTCTGGAGATGGGAGTGTGGGTGGAATAAGACTGAAAGTTTCAGCTATTTAATCATATGGTTAATTCTCCTGGCAATCAGCACTCATTCTTAGAAGGGAGTCTGAAGGTCATCTCATTAATATAAAAAAAGGACACCTTGATTGTCCCATCATTTAGGAAATTCCAAGGGTTTTAAGAGTTCAGTGCTAAAAGGGAGTCAAAGACTCTCTGTTTAGTTACTAAGTTGTGTCCCACTATTTGAGACACCATGGACTGTAGTCTTTCAGGCTCCTCTGTTCATGGGATTTCCCAGGCAAGAATAGGGGAGTGGGTTGCCATTACCTTCACCAGGGGATCTTCCTGACCCAGGGATCGAACTCTTGTTCCTTCATTGCAAGCAGAACCTTTACCACTGAGCCACCCAGGAAGCCCAAAGATCACATATATATTTCTTTATTATAAATCACAACATCACAGATGGAAATATAAATCTGAGATTAATCAGATGTGGTTGGAATTTTCAGATGGATCTCTCCTTCTCCTCAGGAATAGAGAGAATAATAAGTCTAATGAAGGAACTCATTACTGAATGGCATTTCATTTAAAAAAGGAAAAAGAAGACTGAGAGTGCAAAGAAAAGTTGTTGTTTTAATATTTTTCAGTTCAGTTCAGTCGCTCAGTCGTCTCTGACTCTTTGAGATCCCATGGACTGCAGCACACCAGGCTTCCTTATCAATCACCAACTCCCAAAGGTTACTCAAACTCATGTCCACCAAGTCAGTGATGCCATCCAACCACCTCATCCTCTGTTGCCCTCTTCTCCTCTGGCCTTCAGTCTTTCACAGCATCAGGATCTTTTCCAATGAGTCAATTCTTACCATGAGGTAGCCAAAATATTGGAGCTTCAGCTTCAGCATCAGTCCTTCCAATGAATATTCAGGATTGATCTCCTTTAGGATGGACTGGTTGGATCTCCTTGCAGTCCAAGGGACTCTGAAGAGTCTTTCCCAATACCACAGTTCAAAACTATCAATTCTTCAGCACTCAGCTTTCTTTATAGTCCAACTCTCACATCCATACATGACCACTGGAAAAACCATAGCTTTAACTAGATGGATCTTTGTTGACAAAGTAATGTCTCTGCTTTTCAAAGACAACTATGCTGTCTAGGTTGGTCATAACTTTTCTTCCAAGGAGCAAGCGTCTTTTAATTTCATGGCTGCAGTCACCATCTGCAGTGATTTTGGAGCCCAAAAAAATAAAGTCTGTCACTGTTTCCATTGCTTCCCTGTCTATTTGCCATGAAGTGATGGGACCAGATGCCATGATCTTAGTTTTTTGAATGGTGAATTTTAAGCCAACTTTTTCACTCTCCTCTCTCACTTTCATCAAGAGGCTCTTTATTTCTTCTTTGCTTTCTGCCATAAGAGTGGTATCATCTGTGTTTCTGAAACAAACCTTCAGGAGAAGAACATCTTTAAAAATTTAAGACAATGACTACAGTCACTGATACAGTGATTTGCAGCCTAGATCTCCCTTTAAGAAAATTGAATTCACTCCTCCAACTTCTGGAAATACTGCTAGAAGAAAATAGTTAGCTGTTAACTCCTTTGTTTTAGTCTATGTGAGGCTTGGAAAAGAGTTTCCAGGCAGAATTAGAGGACAATACGGCTTATTAGAGCAGGAGATACTGTTAGAACAGCAGGATGGCTCAAGGGAGAGTTGACCCCTCCCATGGGCTAGCAGCCAATTTTTATAGCTAGAGAAAATTCTTGCTGACAGAGTGGCATTAGGTGATTAGTTAGGATGCTATAGGGTGGGTAATAGGCTTTCCTGGTAATTCAGCTGGTAAAGAATCCTCCTGCCATGCAGGAGACCCTGGTTCAATTCCTGGGTTGGGAAGATTACCTGGAGAAGGGATACTACCCACTCTAGTATTCTTGCCTGGAGAATGCCCATGGACAGTGGGCTACAATCCATGGGGTCAGCTGGACTGTAGAGTCAGACATGACTAAGCACAACACATTTTACCTAATATGGGGTCAGGGAATTGGCTGGTTTAGATCACAAGGTTCATGGCAACAGTTGCTATGGGGCTTGGTTAATTCTAGAGATTTTTGTCTTGTGACCTTGTATAAGGCTCCACATCTATAATCTTGGCATCAGGCTCTTCATCCTTAAAGAGCTTGACTATGCTGAAGAGGATCCCCTAGCCTAATATCATAAGCTCTTCCTGAAGTAGTGTGTTTCCAATAACTAATTACATGGAATATGAAGTCTTCTCCCTTTGCCCCATCTCAGGAAAACTCTCAACATTCATCTCAGTTTCAAAATTTTAAGCATTTAGGCTGAGGACGACCATGTGAGGGCCTGTCCAAACTGGTTGAACTGGCTCTTTTTTCCAATCTTTAACCCATACCTCATCTCCTGGCTGATAGGGATGAACCCAGTTGCCCAAAGGAATTGGTGTCCTTTCTAAGGTTTCTCTGGCGATATGGAGGAAAACTTTTCCCAGGGCCTGGAGGTGTGGGGACATTTCCAGTTCAGCTAGTTATTGGAAATTTCCCTTGAGTTTTCCTATCACTGGGGGTGTTCTCCAATATAAGATCTCAAAGGAAGAATAACACGACAACCTCAGGGTGCATTGGGCTTGGAGTAAGGCTAGGGGTAACATGTCGACCTAAGATAACTGGGTCTTTTGACAGAGTTTAGCTAATGTAGTCTTGAGGGTCCAGTTCATATGTTCAACTTTCCCTGAAGTCTGTGGCCTGTAAGCAGTGTGAAGCTTCCATTTGATTCCCAGTGTCCTGGATAAAGTTTGGATTATCTCAGACACAAAAGGTGGCCCCATTGTCAAATCCTATGGAGAAAGGCAGCCCATATCTCAGTATTATATCTCTTAGTAGGGCCTTGGCCACTTCTTATCCCTGTTCAGTGTGCCTGGGGTAGGCTTCAGCCCATCCCGAGTAGGTGCAGACTACCACAAGTAAATACTTTTAACCCTTATAGGGCTTGACTTCAGTAAAGTCCAGTTCTAGATCTTCAAAGGGCAGTGTACCAACTGTCTGCACCTCTGGGTTCAGTTTTGGTCCTTGGCTGGCATTGTTTTGTACACAAGTCACACATCTAGCACTGATCTGGGCACACAGGGTTGGGAACTTAGGAACGAAATCATAGTGGCTCAGTAAGCTCTTCAGCACAGTTTTTCCCAAGTGAGTTGTCTCATGATGTTGTTTTACCAGGTGAACTGCTGTATTGCTGGGGACAAACAGACCAAACACATCTTTGGTCTGGAGCTTCCACCAGCCCTCCTTTTCTTTTATGCCTCCCTCATTTAGAGCCCATTGATCTTCCTTAGTTTATCTTGGGGATGGAGGCAATTCTGGTGCCAAGAAGACCTTAAAGATTGACTCGGGGTCCACTGTGGGGCTCGGCTGGGTGGCCATCTCTTTGGCTGCCTGGTCAGCCAACTGATTTCCTTTGCTGATTGGATCAGTTTCTCGCTGATGACCTTTACAGTGAATGACTGCTAGTTGGGAAGGCTTCCAGACTGCTTCTAACAGCTGAAGGATTTTTTTGTTTGCTTGTTTTTAATCTCCTTTCCCCCTGCTGTCAATAGTCCCCTTTCTTTATAAATGGCTCCATGAACATGTAAAGTAAAAAAGGCATACCCCGATTCAGTATAGAGATTGACTCGTTTCTCCTCAGCATGCCTCAGCTCCTGGGTGAGTGACCATGGCTCAGCCCATTGTGCTGACTACCCTTGTGGCAAAGCCTCAGCCTTCACCATATTATCAGTTGTTGTTATGGCATAGCCTGCTTTGTGCTGCCTGTCTTGGATGAAACTGCTTCCATCAGTGAACAGCTCCAGTTCTGGGTTCTGGAGGGGAATGTCCATCAGGTCCAGCCTGCTTGAATAAATTTCATCTATGAAATAGTCTTGAGTTGCTCCTGTGGGTTTTTGCAAAGCAGTCCACGATTGTGAATCATCCTGGAGTTGGTCAGCCACTTTCGCCCCTGGCTGTTCATCAGGGTAGTAACAGCATGGGGAACCTTTACATTTATATTTTGTCCTAGAGTAAGCTTATCTGCTTCTCTGGCCAAAACCACGGTGGCAGCTAGCGCCCGGAGGCATGGCAGCCATCCCGTGGCCACTGGAACCAGTTGTTCCGACAAGTATGCGACCAGGCACTGCCATGGTCCCACTGTTTGTGTGAGGACCCCCCAGTGCAGTCTGATTTTTCTCATGTACAAAGAGGTTAAAGTCCCGTGTCACATCTGGCAGCCCAATGCTGGAGTGCTGGTCAAGAGTCTTTTTATCTCCTTGAAGGCCTTTTCCTTTTCAGGTCCCTATTTCAGGGGTCCTTACCAGGCTCTGCTTCAGCTTTAAACAAAGGCTTGGCCATTTCAGAGAAAGCTGGTATCCAGATCCGGCAGAAGCTGGCAGCCCCAAGGAACTCATGGACTTCTTTCTTGGTGTTTGGACGAGGTATTAAACAGATGGCTTACTTTCTCTCATGTCTGAGTGCCCGATGCCCTTTTGAGATGACAAACTGAGGTACTTGACCTTCTGTCTGCAGATCTGAGCTTTTTCCTACGACCTGTGGTGGACAGTAGAGCCAACAGGGCCTTGGCACCTCTCCAGTGGTCCCCTTGGGTGGGACTGGCTAGCAACAGGCCATCCACGTACTGGAGCAGGGTGCAGTTGAAAGTTTCTCTGGGAAAGGCAGCAAGTCTGTAGCCAGGGCTTCACCAAACATGGTAGGTGAGTTTTTGAAGCATTGTGGCAGTCAGGTCCGAGTCAGCTGTGTCTTTCTCCCAGAATGTGGGTCTTCCCATTAAAAGGCAAACCAGGGTTGGCTGGCTGGTGACAGCTGGAGGCAGAAGAATGTGTCCTTGAGATTGAGGCAGGCAAACCAGCTTTCCTGAGTGGTTAAGAGACTCAGGAGAGTGTAAGGATTTGGGGCCACTGGATGGATAGTGATCACTGCATTGTTGAAGGCACGGAGGTCCTGGACCAGGCAGTAGTCATTCCCTCTAGACTTTTTGACTGGTTAGAGCGAAGTGTTCCAGGGAGACTCACATTTGATTAGGATCTCAGGCACTGAATGTGGTCCTGAATTCCCAGGCATGCCTCCCATGGTACAGGATATTGTTTCTAACAGGAGTGGCTCCTGGCCTCAGGTCCACTACAATAGGTGCAAGGGTTTTGGCCAAACCTGGGGATCTCTTCTCTGCCCAGACATCAGGGAATTCTTTTAGCGGTCTGAGGGTATTTATTTGTTCCCCCCTTAAGGAATAGAGATGCCATTCATCTTCCCTGGGCATTGCCACAGCCATCAACAGAGCCGATTGGCTTCCTAGAGTGAGGCTCACAGGTTTTCCAGGGGCAAAGGTGATTTGTGCCCGCAGTTTTGTCAGTAAGTCTCTACATAACAGCAGAACAAAGTTATTCCAGTAAGTAGGGAAATTTATGAGTTACCAAATAGCCCCCTAGCTGATGTGAATGGGCCTTGCAAAATGAGTGAGCTGCCATGTCCCCTGTGACCCCAACAATAGTTGCTGTTCTGTCTGTGAGGGGAGCCACGAGTGTGGTTACCACAGAGTGTTCAGCTCCAGTATCCACCATCAAAGTCCTTGATTGGCCCCCTACTTTCATTGTGACTTTGGGCTCCCTGGGGCCCAGGATCAGGGTGCCCAGTCTTCCCTAGTCTGATTCTGCTCCAGCCAGGTTGATAAGGTTTGGATGGCCAGTTCAGGCTGCTACCTTTCTTTGTTGGGTCAACTGAACTTCTTCAATGCTTTAGATGTCTCTCTGCGATGGTGGCACTCATTCTTCCAATGTCCAGTCTCTTTGCAATAGGCACACTGGTCAGGCATAGTGGTGGTCTCTTCTTAGTTTCCCCTTCCCATGAGGGAACAGTCTGTTTCACTTGATCTGAGATCCTCAATGCTGCTGCTAGCAGGGGTGCTTTATGTTTCATTTTTTTAACCTGCTTTTCATTGGGTTTCGTGGTCTTGGTTCACAAAGACCTTATTTGCTACCTCCAGGGGCTGTGTGGCATTCATCCCAGTGAAGCCTTCCAGCTTTTGGAGTTTTCATTTGGATGTCTACAAAGGATTGAGCCACAAAGCCAGCATTAATCATCTGTTGATTCTCGGGTATGTCAGGGTTGAATGGGGTGTATGTCCTGAACATTTTACAAGGTCTTTCCTAAAAACCGGTGGGAGTCTCATCTGCTTTTTGGATTATCATTGTAATTTTGGGCATATTGGTGGGCTTTTTTGCTCCCGCTCGAAGTCCATGTAGAAGGGCATCATGGTAGCGACCCACAGTTTCTTGTCCTTCTCTGGTATTGAAATTCCAATTAGATCTCGTCTCTGGCATCAGTTCTCATGTCCATCCTTCTACATCTTAAACCTCTTCAGGGGCTTATCCTTGGAGCCATTTTTGGGCTTCTGTCGAGATGCTGCTTTTCTTCAATGGTGAAGAGATACATAAGAAGTTGGTGACAGTCATCCCATGTAGGCTGATGGCTGTGGAAAATGGACTCTCTGAGGTCAATCATAGCCTGTGTTTTATCAGAATATGCGGGGTTATGGTATTTCTAGTTTAGGAGATCAGTAGTGCTGAAGGGCTGGTAATAGAGGATGAAGCAATCAGGCTGGACTGAGCTGTCCTCATTCACCTGTTGAGGACCTTGAGTTTCTCGCAGTGGCATCTGACGGGCTGCAGGCTGGTTAGATTGTTTGATGGAGCAGAGTCACTTGCCTACCGGCTTGGGGCTGGAGTCTTCCTCATGAGGTGGTGCGGAGGACATGGAGGAAGGTGAACTGTCTGGCAATGGGTCTTGTGCTGGCTATACTAAAGCTTGTGGAGTCTGGGGAATGTATGATGGGGGCAGCCATGGGTCTTCCACTGGATCTCCCTGGAATATTTTTTTTCCTGAGTAGGACAGATAGCCTACTCTGTCCCTGTCCATTCGTGAAAAGTCTTAACCATGAGGGCAGGGTCTGTGCTATTAGCAGTCAGGAGTCTACGTATGGAAACTGATCTGGATGTCCTGAAGTCCTAGGGACTACCTGGTGCACTGCTTGGATAATGCGCAGGTTGAGAGTGCCCTCTGGCAGCCATCCAAAATCAAAGGATGGCCAATCCAGCTCACATAAATTATGAAGCTTCCTGGGGCTCCTCTCGACTCCATAATCTCCTGCGGAGCACTTCTTAAAGTTCTTTATCATGCAATCTAAAACTATTGGTTTAGAGAAACTTCTACCCATGTTGACAGATGTCATCTACCTGACAGGGTTTTGAAGAAAACCTAATCTCTTAGATGTCAACTCAAGGAGTCAGTGGATAGAAGAATACCAGTAACCAGTCGTTTCTCCCTCCCTGTGTATCCTGCCCTGAGTCGGTGCCACAAAGACAAACAAGGGTGGGTGCCGCCTCAAAAGAGGAGACCATTCAGGTGCCCACTTGGCCCCATCCCTGAGGGGAACTTCGGTGCCTCTTAGCACTGGCAGATTAGTATAAACCCCTGATCCAGATCTGTCTCGCAGGGAGGGACTGGGTCCTCCAGAGACAGACACTGCCTTGAGCTGTATGAGGTCACTACAAAACTGAAAGACAAGACCTACTTGAACTCCATAGCCATGAAGGCCGTGAAGCCACACAATCCAGCCTAAAACGCAAGCGAATCAGGCCGCACACTCATTCACATTCATTTTTTGACCACCTGGCTGCTCTCCTGAGGGAGATTTAAAGCACCTCTTAGAATTGGCAGGTCGGTATAAACCCTGCCCCTCCCCCCCACCCACGTGGAAAAGCCTTGCAGGGAGAGATCAAATCCCCCAGAGATTGGCACTTTATTTCAATGTTTATGTAGAGGTAGCCATGTAGTTCATAAAGGAATGAGCAGAGAAGATTACAGTATATGAAAAAGTTTATGTAGAGAGCCATTTAGCTCATAAAGGAATGAGCAGATAAGGTTAAAGTATATGAAAAAGAACCTCCTGATAATTTTGGTTCCACAAGAGAAGCAGGTATTATCGCTAGAATAATAATAAGAATCAATAAAAAGACAACATATTACTTTCAAGTTTTAAGCTGTTTTGTTGGGAATATACTTAGTATTTTTAAAAAATCTTTCATGACTCTTAATGCATTTAGAAACTAAAATTAAAGTTCTGAGATATGGATTAAGTTGAATACCTTTTCCATAGTTTGTGTGTATAAGGCTGCAGCTCATGTCTTCTCTGACTCTCTTCCATGAGGCCTACTATTCTTCACCAATGTACTTTGTAAATGAAGTTGTTAAAAGCCTGATAAGCATCATTTGATGGATAAGGAGCCCAGAAAGGGGGAAAAGATGTATTTGTTTCCTCAATGGTGAATTTATCTTACTAAGAACCAAGAGCTTATCTCTTCTCTCCTTCCCCCTCCTCTGCTCTACCTGACATTATTTTAAAATAGCAACATTATTTTGAAACATCTTAATGAGATTTTAAATGAGTGTGTAATTTATTATGTAATTATGTTTACATTCTTTAGAGAAGGGACTGTATATTTCAGGCTGCCAACTTTTCTGTAGCCTGTGCCAGTTTGTGGGGTTAGAGACGCTGTGTGTCAGGAAGGTGGAAACAATTCATCCATCTTGGTGTCCCTGCAGCTGTTCAGGGTGTTGGAGAGCACTCTACAGTTAGAGACAGGAAGCTTGGTTTCACTGCAGTGTGGGGGGAAAAAAATCACTTAACATCAGTGAAATAGGAGTGATAATATCTTCCTTGACTTCCTCATAGTGCAACTATGACATTAAAATATTTTCTAAATAAATTTTAGACAGATTATTACTTTCACTCCTAAAATTAGGAGAAACCAAGAATGATATTTAAACGGCACATCAAGAAGTTCTGTTAATAACTGAGGACAAACACAGTAGCCCCTGCCAGAGATGCTATAGATCAAAGACACTATCTTAGCTGACTGACTGAAAGGACACATTAAAATTAAAGAACCTAATTCATAAGTGGGAAGACCACTGGACTCTAAGTTTGAATCCCTGATCTGTGATATCAGCTATGTGGCCTGAAACAAGTTAACATCTGTCATTAACCCTCTCAAAAAGACAAAAGAAATGAACAAAATAGCTTCTAATCAACATTTTTAGCTTTTTGACACAATAACATCAAGCTTCCACTCCAAACAATTTATATACCATGATACTATTACTGCAAGCAATTTACATTTATATATCTCTTCTCAAGTCTCCTCTTCTAAATTAAGTGAATACTAACATCTAAGTTCAAATCTGACATATAAATACAGAAGGAAGTCAGTTTGAAACTATTGTATTAAAGTTTCAGCCACATGAATTGTCTTCATTTTAGAGATAATTCAGTTAAAGCCCTGAGAGGTTAAATCACTTGCTAACAAGATACAGCTACTAAATAACTGAGTACTGTTATCTGCATTCTACAGTTATTTTTCAGCCATTGATAAAAAATTTGTCATGATTCAGTAATCATTGTTCAGCTACTCATATAAATGCATGGCCAAAAGTCTCCAGATTATTAACCTGAATATGTTGTACCCTCATGATATTTTTATTTCAAAGAACTGTGGCTTGCCATTTAAAATTGAGTTAGCTATGATGCTTGAGGCCCAGATGTTTTTAAACAAATAGATTATGCAAATTTTCTGTGTAAATGAACTGATTTTTTCACCGGAAAGAAGGTTCAGAAGAAAGAGCTTAGGTTAGCTGAGATCATGTCTCCTAAAGTGCATACTGAAGAACAACTATGAGCTTCCTTGGTTAGGTTTGTTTTGTTTAGTGATAGTTCTCAATAGTCAATGGAAAAGCCAGAATGTATTTTCATCTCTGGTCTTTCTTTTTGTGAAAAGGCCCTGATGTCCAAGTGGACAAGCAGGTGAAATTTCAGGAAATCTGTAATGGAAAACTCACATTAAGAGTTTCACAGATTTTAGTTGTCTTTTATTTTCTCCTCATCCAAGTTTGCTCTTAAAGGGAGAGAGAATAAAGTTTACAGATAGATGTACTGAATGTGTAATGCCAGGCCTTCCTAGAGAATTGGATAAAATAATTCTTGTCACCCTATTCTTGCTGACACTCCATCATGTTTCTCCTTTTCATTTTCTTTCTCTTTTCCAGTTCATTACATTGATGTTAATTTTATTTAACAAATTGTATTTCTGTTGCTCCAGCCCCTTAAAAGTTATTTTATTTACATTCCTGCAAGAGGAGAATGTCCAGAAAGTCTTTCTTGATTATTAGCACTAAAACTGGTTTTTCCATTGACTATTGAAAATGTCACTTTGCTTAGTTTCTGAAGGAAAAGACAACTTGCCTAATTTTAACTTCACTTACCTTTCCTCACGTTGACTACCCTGTTACAACTTCATCACTTCTGTCATTGGCATAGTATCTACGGCAGGTTGGAAGGCTGTACCTACTCTGGTTTGGACGCTAAGCTACTTACACTTGTGCCAATGTATATATAGAGTCTCACTTATTCCTTAAATAAACTCAAGTCACTAGCCCCAGTTTATAGATGAAGTAAATGAACCTCACAGATTTTAAGTAGTTTTGTTAAAGACATATACCAGATGACAGACAGAAATAGATATAATATCTAGTGTTGTTTTTGTCATTATTGGAAGAAATATAACTATTTTCTCCTGTGTCTGCATCCAGATCTGGATAGGTAATATTCCAGGATTTTTACATATTCCTTCAAAATTCATTTTCAGACTTGGAAAAAAATCTGGCTGAAAAATAAACCCAAGAAATAAAACAGCAAAAAAAACACTAACTGTACTGTTTTCTCTTTCCCATAATTTAGTATAGAGAAAAGTATAAAATGTCATCAATATTTATGTTTTAAAATCAAAGGTTGTTTATCACAGTAATATTTGATGAATAAGTAAACTATTTTTTCTTAAATTTAGGTACAAGCTGTGATTTTTGTTGCCATTGTGATTACCTCAAAATCTTAGAGTCATTTCAACTTTTGTTTTCCTTTGTTGTGTATGGTTAATTACCAAGTCCAATTTTGATTTCATATTCCAACAAGCACCACCTCTATTTCCTTTAAAGAGAGTATATGGTTTTTCTATATTGGGGATTATGTGTGTGTTTGTGTTCAGTCATGTCCGATTTTTTGTGACCCTGTGGAATATATCCCTGTCCATAGAATTTTCCAGGAAAGAATACTGCAGTGGGTTGTCATTTCCTACTTCAGGGCATCTTCCTAATGCAGGGATCAAATCTGCATCTCTTGCATCTCCTGCATTGACAGGCAGATTTTTTACCAATGGGCCACCTGGGAAGCCCCATTCGGGATTATACCAGTCTGTCCAAAATGGCCAAGCCATGTTTTTCTTAACTAGTATTTCCTTCTTCCTTATGTGAACCCAGTGTGCAAGTAAAACTATTCTTCCAAGAAGATATGAATAATCTATGCACCTAAATTTCTTTTTTCAGGAAATTTCTTCTTACTGGAAAGCTTTATTCTATTATAAATTATCATCTATCAAGCACACACTTGTCCACATTTCATATATACCTTACATTCTAGGATGACTGCACTAAGTAGAATACTTAAATTTTACCAATTTTCTATTCTGGTGGTCCAATGCTTATCATTTATCTCTTCTACTCATTATTTGAGCTTCAAAATGAGGTTAAGACAGTATAATTTTAAGATCCTCAGCTACAAATGCCCAGGGGGACAGAGCTGAGGTTTATTTTCTACACAATGGTTAACCAAATTCTCTGAATAATATTACCCATTTATTTGTGAAATCATCAGGAATCCTTTTAGGAAACTGGAATTAAATAATCATAGAATATAAGAAACAGGGAATGTAGAGATCTGATATTTCCTAAAGTTGGAGAGATACTCTGAAAAAGAAATAAATTTAAGGTAGAAAACACTCTTCATCTTATTCACTCCATTTCTTTCACACTAATTATTTATTTCATTTTATATTTGAATGCCATTTTATTAGCACTTAAATACTTGAATGTCATGTTATTATCATATATTATCAAGCTATAGTATTATACAATAGTAGTAGTAGTAGTGTTAGTCACTCAGTCGTATCCAACTCTTTGTGATCACATGGACTGTAGCCTGCCAGGCTCTTCTGTCCATGAGATTCTCCAGGCAAGAATACTGGAGTGGAGTGCCATTCCCTTCTCCAAAGGCTCTTCCTGACCCAGGGATTGAACCTGGGTCTCCTGTGTTGCAGGCAGATTCTTTCCCATTTGAGCTACAGGGGAAACCCTATTGTACAATAGAGACATTATCTATTATATGCTCCCAGTACTTGCCAAAGATTATTTATAAAAACAAAAATGTATGAAATTGATCAGATTATTATTTTTCTCTCCAAAATTTATATTTTCCCAACTAAGATAGGAAATCTCATCTTAGGAATTATATACCGGATTTTCTAAAGGTAAGAAAGGGTTAAAATGGACATAATTTTAAAATTATACTTTCCCTTCATATGGGGGTAAAAGAAGTGGATTCTAGTTCATCAACTGTGAATCCTGGATTAAATATCCTTCTATACTAATCTTTGTGAAAGAAGCATTAAAAGCCTATTTGGTATTTTATACTGTAACATCTGATTCTTAAAGGATTTATTACTTTGTTTCATATATACTATCTTTTTTATTTCTGTCTTGATTATTTTAAAGCAGCCTTTATGATATTTTACCCCTGTATCAGTCAGAATATATATCCTTAAAAATTTATCTGAGTATTTTCCTATATAACCAAATTTCTCCAGTTGCCTTGAAATGTGTTTTTACAGTTGATTTTTTCAAACAGAAAACAAGTAAGGTCCACACTTGCCAGTTGGTTATGTTGCATGCATCTCTTTGTATCTAAAACAGTCATGCATCCCTTTGCTTATTCATTACCTACTATTGATCTGCTGAAGACAACAAATCACTTGCCCTTTAGAATTTCCAGTCTTTTAAATTTTCTTTGCTGTTTGCTTTGTGATGTTGTTTAATTTGTTTCTCTCTCCTTAGTATTCTTAATATACTAATTATTGGCCCTGCAGATATGGTAAAATTTAGGATTAAATGTTTTATGTATTTTTGAAAAAAATAATTAAGCAGTGCTATTTATCCTGTAACATATTTGGAGACTTGCAGTGTCTAATTGTCCCTTCTTAGTAATGTAATGATTGATTGTGCAGTTAATTCAGGTCATAGCAGCATGCTCTCTAGTGAGACAAAGAACTCAAGGTTAACACAGCTCTCTGGTTTCTGGCCACAAATAGTCTAAATCCTTCCAGCTAATGACATCAAGGTGTGGATTAAATGACTGTGCATAATCCCTTTCTTGGGTTCTTAGCCTGGAGGCTAAGGATCTGGGAAATTAATTTAGGAGTTCATGTGCACTCTAACACAGGCTTACTGACCAAATTTTAAAAGTAAAAACTGACTCATAAGGTTTATGAAGAGTACTAGAATCTAAGAACCATCCCCACCCAGTAACTCTCAATGAACAATACCCTTGAAAGGATACAGATAAGAAGGAAAAAGTAATGATGATTCCAGAAGCTAAGGATGAAAAGAGTGAAAACAGCAAAATTCTGGAGGAATATCTTTAAAATTGAATGACATCACACAAAAGTCATTGAGAGCTGATATACCCTTTAACTCCTAAACTAAAAGACCACTTACAGAATTTTAGGCAAATTTGATTCATATACCCTAAATAATGAAATTTAATTTTATATAGATATGACCTTAGATCTTGGATTCTTGCCACTTATCTGCTTTATAATTCCAGGAAAGTTACTTGATCTCTATAAGTTCCTATTTCTTTATCTATGTAATATGGAGAAGATTTCATTCCTTTCCTCAGAGTTTGGATGTTAAAATTAAGCCAGATAATGGAGGTGTATATAACAGCATCATGTTGTTTTAAAATAAGTTTTATTATTATTTAGAAGTATTAAGGCTAACAGAGACAACTGTCATTGAAAATACAGTTTATTATTCTTACAGAGGCCAAGAGAAAGGGCACATAAAGCTGTGGCTCAATCAGGAGGTAGAGAGAGAAGAGGAAATTGTGAAGAACCTTTATTTTGGTTTCCATAGGAAGGAAGAGGCAAGGCAGGTTAAACATTTTTAGGATGAACTAGCTTGAATAACTCCATGGTCTCTGGGATATAGGAGCTGTCCCCAGTTATCTGGTACCTGACCCTGGGGTAATTAAGGCAGGTGAATAATGCCCCATAACATGAGAATCCAGTAGAAAAGTTAGCGGGGGTGTGGGCTCTGGATTGCGTTAAAAGGCATATGGCTACATTATTTATTGAATACTTCATCCCTTCCCCTCCTATCTAAAATAATGCTGTTTTATAAATCAATTTCTTCTTAATTCTTAGATCTATTTTTCATCTGTGTATTCTTTCCCGTGGGTCTCCTGCATCATTTTACACAGTCTGAATTGTAATAGCTCTTCAATATATATTAATTGTATTAAAGTTTTTGTTCTGAAATAATTTTAGACTTGCAGAAAAGTTGCAATAATAGTACGGAGTTCATGTGTTTGTTTCAACCTATTTCCTATGATGACATTTATTTTTAATCTTTTAAAAATTTTATTGGCATATAGTTTATATACGATGTGTTAGTTTCAGGTGTACAGCAAGTTGATTCAGTTGTATGTATACATATATCCATTCTTTTTCAGATTCTTTTCCCCATAGGTTATTATAGAATACTGAATACTATTACAGAATACTATGCTATAAAGTATGTCCTTGTTGATTTTCTATTTTATATATAATAGTGTGTGTTTGTTAATCCCAAACTCCTAATTTATCCCTCTTTCCTCCACTTATGATAACATTTTCAATAAGCATAGTATATATGATAACATCTTAAATAAACATAGTATATACAATTGTCAAAACAAGAAATTGAAGTTGTTATGATGCTATTAACTAAACGAAATCCTTTTTCAAATTTAATCAGTCTTTTGCCCTAATGTTCTTTTTCTTTTCCAGGATCCAATTTAAGATCTTATATTGCTTATGTTGTTGTGTCTACTTACTCTCTCCCATTTTGTGGCTTTTCCTCCCTTTTCCTTGTCTTTTGTGACATTGACATTTTGAACAAGGGCTTGTCTGTCATTTTCACTCATTTTGGATAAATGCCAGTTTGTTACTTCGAGGGGCTTCCCTGGTGGCAATGCCAAAGAATGCTCAAACTATTGCATAATTGCATCTGCATGCTAGTAAATCTCATCTCACATGCTAGTAAAGTAATGCTCAGAATTCTCCAAGCCAGACTTCAACAGTACATGAACTGTGAACTTCGAGATGTTCAAGCTGGTTTTAGAAAAGGCAGAAGAACCAGAGATCAATTGGGTAACATCCACTGGATCATCAAAAAGGCAAGAAAGTTCCAGAAAAACATCTATTTCTGCTTCATTGACCATGCCAAAGCCTTTGACTGTGTGATCACCACAAACTGTGGAAGATTCTGAAAGAGATGGGCATACCAGACCACCTAACCTGCCTCTTGACAAACCTGTATGCAGGTCAGGAAGCAACAGTTAGAACTGGACATGGAACAACAGACTGGTTCCAAATTGGGAAAGGAGTACGTCAACACTGTATATTGTCAGCCTGCTTATTTAACTTATATGCAGAGTACATCATGATAAATGCTGGGCTGGAGGAAGCACAAGCTGGAATCAAGATTGACAGGAGAAATATCAGTAACCTCAGATGTGCAGATGGCACCACCTTTATGGCAAAAAAAAAAAAAGAAGAAGAGCTAAAGAGCCTTTTGATGAAAATGAAAGAAGAGAGTGAAAAAGTTGGTTTAAAGCTCAACATTCAGAAAACTAAGATCATGGCATTTGGTCCCATGGGAAATAGATGGGGAAACAGTGGAAACAGTGACAGACTTTCTTTTCTTGGGCTTCAAAATCACTACAGATGGTGACTGCGACCATGAAATTAAAAGACACTTATTCCCTGGAAGAAAAGTTATGACCAACCTAGACAACATGCTAAAAAGCAGAGACATTACTTTGCCAACAAAGGCCTGTCTAATAAAAGCTATGATTTTTCCAGTAGTCATGTATGGATGTGAGATTTGGACTATAAAGAAAGCTGAGCACTGAAGAATTGATGCTTTTGAACTGTGGTGTTGGAGAAGACTCTTGAGAGTCCCTTGGACTGCAAGGAGATCCAATCAGTTCATCCTAAAGGAAATCAGTCCTAAATATCCATTGGAAGAACTGATGTTGAAGGTGAAACTCCAATACTTAGGCCACCTGATGTGAAGAGCTGACTCATTTGAAAAGACCATGATGCTGGGAAAGACTGAAGGCGGGAGAAGAAGGGGACAACAGAGGATGAGATGGTTGGATGGCCTCACTGACTCCATGGACATGGGTTTGAGTAAACTCTGGGAGTTGGTGATGGTTAGGGAGGCCTGGCATGCTGCAGTCCATTTGGTCGCAGAGTTGAACATGACTGAGCGACTGAACTGAACTCCCTGGTGGCTCAGTGGTAAAGAATACACCTGCCAATGCAAGAAATGCAAAAGATGTAAATTCAGTCCCTGGGTCATGAAGATCCCCTGGAGAAGGAAGTAGCAACCCATTCCAGTAGTCTTGCCTTGGAAATCCCATGAATGGATGAGGCTAATGGGATGCAATTCGTGGGGTAGCAAAAGAGTCAGACATGATTTAGCGACTAAGCAATGAAAACAACAGTCTGTTATTTTACAAATTTTTTCTCAATTTAGGTTTGTCTGGTGTTTACTTATCATTATACACTTAAAAAATAGTATATAGAAGTAATGTTATTTTCTTCTCACAGTATTACATCAATATGTTTTACTGGTGATGACATTGGTAATTTGACTAAGAAGGTGTTTGCCAGATTTTTCTATTATAAAATTACTATTATATTTTTTTTCCTTTATAATAAATACAATGATCGTTAAGTATGGAGTTCAGTGAGTTCTGACAAAATATACACCTAGATAACCCACACAGCTAAGATATGGAACATTTCCATCCCTTCAGAACATTTGCTTATGTGGGTTCCTAGCAACCACTCCATTGTAACACCCCAAAAAGTAACTCTTCTGATTTCTTTGGATATACTTCTGGATTCTCTCTGCTAAAATTTACTAAGGATATTTGGAAATATGTCCATGAATTATATCAGTTTATAATTACACTCTTTTAATGTTCTTGTCTTATTTTGGTATCAGGATTATTCTGGCTTCAAAAGTAAATTGAAAAATCCTACCTTTCTGTTTCCTGAAACAGTTTATCAAACAGTGTTATTACCATTTTCCCAAGTATTTAAAAGAATTCATTACCGAAGCTATTTGCACATAGAATTTTGATGGTGGGTA
The DNA here is from genome assembly GCA_007570785.1 of Antilocapra americana. Lineage (NCBI taxonomy): Eukaryota > Metazoa > Chordata > Mammalia > Artiodactyla > Antilocapridae > Antilocapra > Antilocapra americana. The sequence continues at coordinate 26,885,608 of ML664161.1, forward strand.
GGTTTGTAGCAATGAATTCATATTGTTTAATAGATACATAGTTATCAAGAGTTTCTATTTCTTTACAGGTATCTTTTGAAAGTTTGTGTCTTTACTTTAAATTGTCAAATTTATTGGCACCAAGTTGTCCGCAAAATTGCCTTACTGTGCTTTAATGTTTGTAAGATCAGTAGGAATGTTCTCTCTCTGAACTCTAATATTGATAGCTTGTGCTTTTTGTATTTTGTCTTGATCTGTAAAGCTATGGTGTTTTCCAAACTGATGATCTTTCAAAATTATTAACATGTGATTATGTTTTTCTTTTTTTGGTATTATATTTTCTATTTTGCTGGCTTTATTGGTATTATTTTCTTCCTCTTACTTATATTTGGATTTCTAGCTTCTGAAGGTAAAAGTATAGATTATTAATTTTAAAATTGCATTCATTGTTAATGTAAGTATTTGAAGATGATAAATTTCCCTCTAAGTGCTCTGTTAGTTGCATTCCACAAATTTTGCTGTATTTCACCTATAAATTGCTTCCGATTGCTTCATAATATACCACATGTTTTTCCATTTACATTACTGTCTACAACTCTCAAGGATAAACATCTTTTGTTGTCTCCAATACTCCATTGACCAACATAAATACTGCTTCAGTCATTTCTAATATCATACCCTTGTAATCTGAGGATTTCTTTGGGGTACATATACAGGAGCAACATTTTTACATTTTTATTGTATATCCAACTGCCTTAATCATCTGAACAATTTACAAAATATATCTTTCCTTGATTTCTGTGTAAATATGCTTCACTTGTGCTTCAAGTGATGTTTCCTTCTTTTTCAGTCCACATATCTTTATTGAATAGAAGTGTTGTAGCGCATAAATCTTTGTCTTAACTAGTTTTGAAAAGACTATATCTTAGACATTTGCTCTGTTTTCAGACTGAACTCCTTGCTAATATACCATGGCTTTCATCATTAATGAATATTAAATTTTAACAAAACATTTGTAAATATACTGAGTTTATTATATTTTTTCTTTAATATATTTTTATAATGATTTTTTCCAAGTTGAACCCAATGTACATTGCTGGATAAATACAGTCTTGTTATAATGTATTTTAAAATATATTGCTTTATATGTTCTACTCTTTTTTAGAATATATGTTCATAAATGAGATTAGTTTATTATATTTTCTTTTCATTCTATCCAAATCTTGTTTGGGCATTCAAACTGTACTGGTCTCATAAAGTTGTGGGACAGTCTCTCATACTTTATTCTCTAGAAAAGCCTTTAATTCTATCCATTGAATATTTAGTATATTTCAACTGTAAAAATAGCTGGGTTAAGCAACTATACTCTAATAAAAATTATTTAAAAAATAATTGGGGTATATGAGAGAGTATGTGTGTATTTGTTTATTTAATCATAATAAACTAATTTTATTCTTTTTCTCTGATACAGTTTTTGTAAGTTTTATTTCTCTAGAAGTTGTTCATTTGTTTAAAATTTCAAAATTAACACATACAATGTTCATTCTGTCTTAGTAGTTACTCTCTGCTTAATCTGGAATTATATTCCTTTTATTTCTGTTATTATTTTTAGTGGGTTTCTCTTCTAGTCATAAACATTTCATTTTACTTTTTGTTATCTCAAAGAAACATCTTAACAATTTCTGTGATTATTTGATTTCTACTTTTTTATTTTCTTCTAACTTATTGTGCTTCAGTTATTTATTTTTTTATGTAACATTAAATTTAAGGCTTTTCTCTTTCTGTTAATCAGGTAAGGCTGACTGCCACCAACAAAAAGAATCCCAGTTATTTGTTGTTGCTTAGTCCCCAGGTTGTGTCCAACTCTTTACAACCCCATGGAAACTACAGCACACCAGGCTCCCTTGTTCTTCCTTGTTCCGGAGTTTGCTCAAATTCATATCCATTGAGTTGGTGATGCTATCTAACCATCTCATCCTCTGCCATCCCCTTGTCCTTTTGCCTTCGATCTTCCCCAGCATCAGGGTCTTTTTCAATGAGTTGAGTGTTCGCATAAGACAGACAGCAAGGTATTGGAGCTCCAGCTTCAGCATCAGTGAATATTCAGGACTGATTTCCTTTAGGATTGACTGGTTGGATCTCCTTTCAGTTTAAGGGACTCTCAAGAATATTCCCCAGCACCTCAATTTGAAAGCATCAATTCCTTAGTGATCAGCCAGTCAGTAGATTCCCAAAATCGATGTCTCCTTCTTTCTCATTTTCTTACATTCCTTAAATTGATTTTCAACCTCAAACCCCTCTGCTTATGTAGAAGGTAGGTCTTCAGAATCCTCCACAGGATTTTTGTATCCAGGCTTCAAGGGGGAAAAAGAGAGCATGTGTGGAAAAGCTCTTCATTCCTCAGGGATGACAGTCATCACAACTGTTCACATTTACTCATGAGCCCTGTTGGCCACAAGTCTGCATAGTAAAGTTGGGAAACACAGTCTAGATGTCCACCGAGCAAAACGAAAATATAGATATTGGTCAGCAATGGGCCGGTTGTGCCAGAGTGTGTACTTGTAGTCACAAAATACCCACTTTCTCCTTCTCTCTACACTCACATCCTCCTGAGAAACATCCCAAAGACACACCCTATCATTGTATACTGCTCAAAGTCCAGGATTCTAGGTGATTTTCTGTCCTCTTCAAATTCAGACATGATACCTGTTCCAGCAGGCTTTATGTAATGACACTAGTTATCTCCTCCTTTCTACAAACCTTGCACAATGTTAAACCAGGGACAGAAAAACCACTCCAAAAGCTCCGATTCAGAAAGAATAGGAGATATAAAACAAACCATTATTCACCTCTCCTTGATTGCCTCATCTGAGCACACTCTTACAGGCAACACTAATGGTTAAGAATCCACCTGCCACTGCAGGAGACACCAGAGATGAAGGTTCAGTCCCTGGATTGAGAAGATGCCCTAGAAGAGGAAACAGAAACCCACTCCAGTGTTCTTGCCTGGAAAATTCCATGGACAGAGGAGCCTGGTGGGCTATAGTCCATGGAGTCACAAAGCATCAGACATGACTGAGCATGCACAAACAACCACTCTTATGCTTATCGATACATAAATGATGATGTAAGCAAATCTGACTTTGAATTCTAACTCTGCTACTTGCTTTAAGGACAGATTTTGTGACATAACTAGTGATTATTTTGCAGCAAATTGTTTTTCATGATGTAAACCTAACAGCATTTCTTGCCCATGAGCTAAAGTATAGCACACAGTTTCTCAAGGTAGGAGGGGGAACTTCCATATCTTTAAATAATGTTTAGCTTTGGTTCTCCCCAAGAGCAGAGCTTGAGATAGTCTTACGTGTGTGAAGTGACCCCAGGTCATTGGAGACATGGAATCATAAAAGTGAAATAGGAAAGAAAGGAAGACTAACCTTGATTCTGCTATGAACTAAATTCCCCTACAGATTCTGAAGGAGACTGAGAATATGTCTCAGAAATATCAGCTTGAGACTTCCTTGGTGGTCCAGTGGTTAACACGTTGCCTTCCAATACAAGGGGTGCAGGTTCTATCCCTGGTAGGGGAGTTAAGATATCACATGCCTTGAAGCCAAAAACCAAAAACAGAAACAATATTGTAACAAATTCAATAAAGACTTTTAAAATATGGTTCACATAAAAAGAAAAAAAAACTGTCAGCCTAAGCAGAGGGATTTTTTATCCCCTGATTCCTGTCTACTACACATCAAGCAAGACACTATCTCTCTGGCTGTTTCAGAATCACTAAGTCAGCTCCCACAGCATCCCATACTGAGACATAAAGGAACCCCTAGGGCAAAAAGCAAGGCATGAGGAAGAGGTAAGATATATCTGAAGATCCCTGGTTGTCACAGCAATAACCAGAACTAAAAGGTGGTGGGAATTTATAAACTGGCACAAAGTAGTCCAACCTAATCCTACCGGCCAGTTTGGTAATGTACACACAGCAGGGTCAATTTGCAGATGTTTGTTCAATGAGAACACGCAAACTGTTCTTTCATAGTTGCTTTAGATTTCCTCTAGATTAATACAGAACTGTCAAACTTCTATTCAAGTGAGAATCCTGAAATTTGAGCTAGGAGTCTTGATGCTGGGGAAAACTACAAGGATTGTTCTCTGGATGCTTAGACATATACTGTTCAAATAAATCATGACAGCCATATATCCTGCCTCTGAAACTTTATGATTTATATTAGTTCTGTGTATTGATCCAGACTTGCATTTTCCATTTGCTTGATGATTATAATATTTGCTACTGTGGTTGTAAAAAATGCCTGAAACACAGCTTTGCAGAACACTTGAAAAAATTTTTAAATGAAAAATGTGTGACTTTTCCTTTACCTAAGTTTATTTCTAAATTTCAGGACTAACATATAATCTAAGATCTTCTATTTGACCTCATCATTCAAATTTCTAAATTGCCACTCCTCCGCACCCCACTTATACCATAATCTTTAATAGGATTCATCTAAGATATGACAGGAGAAGACAATGGTAACCCACTCCAGTACTCTTGCCTGGAAAATGTCATGGATGGAGGAGCCTGGTAGGCTGCAGTCAATGGGGTTGCGAAGAGTCGGACACGACTGAGCAGCTTCACTTTTACTTTTCACTTTCATGCATTGGAGAAGGAAATGGCAACCCACTCCAGTGTTCTTGCCTGGAGAATCCCAGGGAAGGTGGAGCCTGGTGGGCTGCCATCTATGGGTGGCACAGAGTCGGACACAATTGAAGAGACTTAGCAGCAGCAGCAGCAGCAGCAAGATATGACAAAGTCACCTAAAAGTAGATATGCTTGTTTTGGTTTGGGATTTTTTGGTCAGTATCTAAAAGTATAAATTCACATTTATGAAGGACATATAAAATGTTATAACACAAACTTAATTTAGTGAAAGTGGACACCACAAATTACCTTTCTTGATAGTTTTACAGAAATAGATGGCTTATAAAGGCATTTTGCTTTGTTGCAGGTAATACAAATCTTCTGCTTGTAGATTAAATTCAATTTTTATTTTAAGACCTGAAATTGTTTAATTAAATCTAGGAAATCAGAGATGCAGAAGTTATTAAACTGTTAAGTCATTAGGAGTGTTTTAATTCATTTCAGATTAGGCATTTTTCATGTCTCTTCTCAATACAGAAGTAATGCATGCCACCTGCAGATGACTAACTTGACAGCAAATTCACACTTTCAGCCTCTCCTTATATCTTACTTCTTCTTCCCAATGATCACAGGATATGTTCTTTTTCCTATCCTTCTTCCAACCACTTCTGCCGTTCAAGATACATTTCATTTCATTTCATAAATTAACAAAAGCTAATATAAGAAGAATCAGAAAATCTGAACATCCTTGTGTATTAAATAAATTAAATTTATAATTATAGAATTTCTCACCTAAAGAACTCCTGGCCCAAATGGCTTCATTGGTAAAATCTATCAAACATTTAATGAAAAGGAATCCAAGAAATACACAATCACCTTTAGAAAACAGAGAAACTGAGTGCATTCCACTTTTCTTTTTACGAGCCAGCATAACTCCGGTATCAAAATCAGTCAACAATTTTAGTTGAAAAGAGTATTAAATATTAACATAGATACAAAGTGACAGAGATACAAATTTTAGTTTTATTGCTTGTAAAGCTGTGTGACATTCATCTCTCAAGTCTTTTAATCTCTCAGGTCTTTGGTTTAGAGTCACACACATCTTTAATTAAAACACATGTATTTTTTATATATTGTTTTATAATATTTTTATTAAGTTTATGTCATGAATACTTTTTCATGTCATTAAATATCCATCTATAATTTTTTAGCTCTTCTCAAAGTAATGTTTCTGTTTCAGCAGTCTTGATTGGCTTTATAGAAGTACTACTTCTGAGTATTTTGCACATCCTTTGTTTTGTGTATCAAAACACACACACAATATGAAAAATTCCTTTTAGTGTTGAATGTAATATATTTTCTTTTAAAAATCATTTTGGTATATTTGATCTAAGTTAATCTCTACTCTTTTTAAAAGTGTTAGCTTTAAAAGAGTTTTACATGAGAATTTTGAAAAAAAAAAGTACGACATAAATCTTTCAGGATAATAATAAACAGGCCAAAACTACTGGAAAGATGAATAATAAGCAAAAGACCATATTATGTTATAAATGTTATAAAAAGCATCAATATTTAAAAATTACCAGATGCTGGTCTAGGGCTATGCAAATTTTAAGTACATAGTATAAATTTTGGGGAAACCAAGCCCAAACTCTCTGTGTGGCTCTCTCTGTCTCTGTCTCTTTCTAAGAAGAAATTTGTGTGATTATATAACTCATTTAAAGTAACTCTCAATAATGTCTGACCCTTTGCAGCCCCATGGACCGTAGCTTGCCAGACTCCTCTGTTAATGGAATTCTCCAGGCAAGAATACTGGGGTTGGTAGCCATTGCCTTCTCCAGGATATCTTCCCAACCCAGATATCAAACCTAGGTCTCCTGCATTACAGGCAGATTCTTTACTGTCTGAGCCACCAAGCAAGCCAAACTTTTAACCAAAACTTTTAACCAAAACTTTTAACCAAACTTTTAAGTGAAACTTTAACAGTTTGTTGACAACTCTGTACAGAACTGCCAGCTAATTAATGAGAATATATTACCTGTGTAGAAATAAGAGAACATATTATAATGATATGATGCTTTTTCAAATGTATTTGTATTTCTTCCATAACACAGGAATATTATGAAATAGCTACCTTAATGTATTTCATGTAATAAAGATTGTTTCATATCAAATGGAACCATGTATTAAAAAAAAATCCCAACTAGATTCATTTGTTGAATCATTCATTCATTGAAGACTCCATATATCCTTTCAAACTTAATATTGGTTTAAATGCTAATCAGGAAAATTGACAGTGTTTCCTAATTTGAGTTCAGATTTTGCTCATGAATTTCATAGAGCATTTTCCCTTTAACACTGACCATACATAAATATTGTATATTCATAAAATTTAATGAAACTTAACTTTAAAAATGTACCACAAAAGAGAAACAGCTATAAATGCCAAGGTTTTCACTGACTAATGTAACAGGAGTCTATAATCACAGACTCCAATCTGCCCCCAAACAAATTACACTGTGACAAAAACTGTCTGCAAAAGAAAAGTCAAAATGAATATAATATGGAATCAGCTTCAGTGGAGTTATCCAACAGAATAATCACTAAAGATTAAAATGAGATCTGACAGCAAGGCAAGATATGACTCCTGGATCCAGAGTGCAGAGTTTTATTGCCAATGCTGAGCTGGAAACCTGGCTTAGAAAGGAGGGATGTCCAGAAGGAAGCCACACTGGGATTGGAAAGCAGGCTTTTGCCCATAAAGGTTAGTGATGTTGAAACCTCAAAAACCTCAGAGGTTCAAATTGGGTAAGTCAGTATTTCAGAGTGGCAGGGTGGGGTGGCCTGTCTGGTTCTTCTGGATAGCTGAGAACACAGCATACTGGAGCAAGGCATTTGGAGTTCTGTTCCCAAGCCCTGGCTCTTATTTTCCCAAGAAATCAGTGTCAGCCACTTAGCATTCTCTGTCCCAGCTTTCTTCTAAGTATAATCAGATGAATACATTGACCACATATTGAATTTACTAGGATGTTACCAGTTAGTGTTTTAAAATAGAAGAGAATAAAATAGAACAGAGCAAAAATTATAGAGCTATAAGAGATTTTACAGATCCACTAATCCAATCCTTTCAACACTATTGCTCTGAGAGAAGAGACATATCCCAATTCTAGCTAGTGCTTTGAAAGCTTCTGTTTTTCAATTTGGAAATAAAGAAGAGAATATGTCCTTTGAATATTTTATTGTATCTGGGGTTGGAAAAATAACTATTGCTTCATGGAGAATTAAAAATTATGATGCAGATAGATATGCAGTGACCTGAAAAGTATTAATGATATATACTTTAACGAAAATTGAAGCTTCAATTCTTTTGCCACCTTACATGAAAAGCCAACTCATTGGAAAAGACCCTGATGCTGGGAAAGATTGAAGGCAGGAGCAGAAGGAGACGACAGAGGATGAGATGGTTGGGTGGCATCACCAACTCAATGATATGAGTTCAAACAAACTCCAGGAGATGATGAAGGACACAGAATCCTAGTGTGCTGCTATACATTTAGTTGCAGAATTGGTTGAACAACTTAGTGAATGAACAACAACAACCTTAATGAAAAATATTAAACAATAATATACATAATACAAGTCTGTTTCTATTAAAATTAAATAGATATGAAAATTAATACCTCTAGGAGAAGGACATGTTGTCAAATAGCAACAATAATTTTATGGTGGGATTATAGGTTATTTTAATTTTCCTTTTTTGGCTTATCAGTGATTTCTAATATAAGGAATATGAATTCTGTTTATGGTAGAAAAAATATTACATTCTTGTCCTAAAATGCAAAATTTGACTACCTCAGATCTTCACTATTAGTTTAGACCTCTCTTTTAAGCTCCAGACACACTTATCCAAATTTTCTATGTATAATTGAGAGCCCCATTGCTCTCTAGTTAAGTTTCCCTTGGGACATTAGTTCTCAATCAATCATAATACTACCCTACCTTTGGAGTGGTAATTGAGTACTTTATATCAAGGCCTCAGGCCCACTTTTGATAACAAGGGAAATGAACAGCTAGGTCCCAAATTGCAAACCTTCTTTTGTCAGTACACAAGCTAGTTTACCTTTCAGAGCAATCATAAATACGTCTCAGATTCTGACCAAAATCTTCTATAAATTCCAGCTTATTGGATCATTTACCCTCAGTATAGCTGAACTTCAACCTCAGTGGAATCACTGATTTATTAAGTCCCCTGCTTTCCCCCATCTGTCAGTTCTTTACTCTCTTCCTATCCAAGTTAGAGTCTGTGGTTATTATTGCAACCACTTTTTCCCCTGCCCTCTTTATCTTTCCATTTCACATTTCCAACAAATTACATTCTCCAAATTAATGTGACCTTTTGACTTTTCTATACCTATACCCAAGGTACTAAGCATTATTCCGGGGAAAAAAAAGTTTCCTTATAGATTCACAGTCATTAATCCTAAGTCTGCAAGACAATTACTTGGCCCTCTACAGTCTGATTTTCCCCTTACATTCCACCAAAACTGTTTTCATCATTATTATCGATATCATCTATCTCATCAAGTCCAGGGGAAACTGTTTTCTCCCTTAGCTTATTAGATAACTTAGCTATCTCCAATCAACAGTTAATCACTTTCTCTTCTTTAAAATATTCTGTTCCCTTAGCTTCTAAACCTGAAAAAATTTTAATTTTTCTTTTACTGGCTGTTTAATCTTAGTCTTACTTGAAAGCCCATCTTCCCTAATGTAGCTATAAGAATTTTCTCAGTGATCTTTGCTAGGCCTCTTGTCCTCTACTCTGCATTCTCCATGTAGGGCTATATCTTCTCTTCCACTCCTTTGATTTCAATGAGCACCTATATTCTTGTTGTTCAGTCACCAAATCGTGTCCAACTTTTTGTGACCCCATGGACTGCAGCATGTCAAGCCTACCTGTCTCTCTTCATCTCTCAGAGTTTACCCAAGCTTATGTCCATTGAATTGGTGATGCCATCCAACCATCTCATCCTGTGTCACCTTCTTTGCCTTATGCCTTCAATCTTTCCCAGCACCAGGGTCTTTTCCAGTGAGTTGGCTGTCCACATCAGGTAGCCAAAGTATTGGAGCTTGAGCTTCTTCATCAGTGCTTCCAATGAGTATAGAGGGTTGATTTCTTTTAGGATTGACTGGTTTGATCTCCTTGTAGTCCAAGTCTAAAGAGTCTTGTTCATCACCACAGTTCAAAAGCATCAGTTTTTTGGCACTCTTGGATACCAAATCTATACCATTAACCCACACCTCTCTTTGAAGTTTCAGGCCATTTGTCCAACTGTCTATTTCACATCTATTATATTTAGTTGCTTCAGGGACACTCAAACACAACAGATATTAAAACCATGATCCTCTTCTTGAAGCAGTATTTAGTCTTTATTCAGTGCTGCTAAGTTCTGCTTAGTCAATGACACCTCCTACCAGATATTCAAGGCAAAACCTGCTTGTCATCTTTGACCTCTCCCATTCCCTTTTTTCCCCCCAGGTAGCTTTGCCAGTCAATTAATGCTATCTCCAAGACAGGTCTTAATCCACACATCTTTCCCTATTTCTAGCACTCACACCTTAAACTATGCTATTGTTATTTTTCACCTGTAATAAAGTCTGATAGGGCTTTCTCTTCCTACTCTTATTTTCTTCCAATATATTCTCCACATTGTTGTTAGCATGATACTTTAAAAGTTAACATCTGATCATTTCTTTTTTCTACTAAAAATCTTCACATAAAAATCTTTCTTACTAAAAATATTCACTTCCCATAAGACAAAGGCCAAATTTCTTAACCCTATCTTCAAGACCTTGCCTGATCTGCTTCCTACATACTTTTCTAGTCCCATTCAATGATAGTCACTTTTATAAAACTATAACAGTGGACAAGAATTATTCTCCCTCTTTTAGAGATGAAGAAACATTGATCTGAGAAAGTAAATTATTTAAATTTAAATTATTTTCTCACCATCAATGCTTAGAATTTAGTAGAGTCAAGATTCTAACTTAATCAGATTGATTCCTATCCTGTTTTACAGAATACAACCTTATCTCTATAGCTCTAAATTCATTTAAAATAGTCTCAAAAGAGGATCATATTGAAATTTAGCAAATACCTCATATTAAGGAATATGACCCCAGGAAAAGACAAAGATTCACTGAAATAAAACATGATTTTATGTTTTTTGGGGATTTTTGTTTTACCAAATACTAGTAGATACAATATTAATAATAGCCAGGATGTATTGAGCACTTACTCAAGATGACTAGTTTATACTCATCTATTTATTTATACTCCACAGAAACTTCAAGAAGCCCATAAAATTATGAGCCCCATTTGACAAATATCTAACCTGAGACACAGAAAGACAAAATTTTTCCAGAATTATATACAAAGTACAGGAGCCAAGGTTTGAAAATAAGTTAAAGAATCCGTCTGCAATGTAGGAGACACAGGAGATAGAGATTCAATCCCTGGATCAGGATGACCCCCTAGAGGAAGAAATGGCAACCCACTCCAATATTCTTGACAGGAAATTCCATGCATGGAGAAGCCTGGTGGACTACAGTCCATAGGGTGGCAAAAGAGTCTGACACAACTGAGCAACCAAACAACAAAACAACCAATATCTACCTCCAGAGCTTATTTCTGTTAATAATATTCCTTTCCTAAAAGTCTTTCCTAATAATACAATCTCAGTTTTTGAAAATTATGGAAGATGGGCAGTAGGCTTCATAGGGCAGGATAAAAATCCAAGCTCTTCAATCACTTCTCTAGATTTTTCATCAGCATAAGACCTCACATTGACATTGCATAGACTTTCAGCACATTACAGCACTAATAAATCCTTGACATTTCCTGCAATTCTCAGTCTGTGTACATGATTACATTGTTCTGTAGATACCATGCTGCTCCTTTTTATTCTCATAATCTTAATTATAAAAATCTAAGCCCCTAAACATAGATAACACATTTTAAAGTGGCAATAAATCAAGGTGTGGTGAACTGAACTGGTCCTCCAAAGATAAGAAATATCTATCTCTTTAAATGCACATATTGCTGTCTTAAGGTAAGAAAATGAAATTCCCCATCAGTGTTTCAACTTATGCCATAAAAGTGGATCAAAACAATTATCTGTATTTCAATCAGTATAAAGAAAATTTAAAAAAAATAGTATTAAATAACACTTTGAATACTATAAAGCAACTTTTGTAGCATATTCAGAAAAATGAAACTAATAATTATATTTAATATCAAAACTGCTTTCTTAAATCTTCACATAGAAATGAACAATATGTCTTATATTCACAGTTGTCATGCTACCCTTTTCATAGTATTCATTTGGCTCTCAAGGCAAGAATACTGAAGTGGTTTTCCATTCCCTTCTCCAGTGGACCATGTTTTGTCAGAACTTTCCACCATGACCCATTCACCTTGAGTGGCCCTAAATGGCATGGCTCATAGTTCACTGAGTTCGACAAGGCTGTGATTCATGTGATCAGTTTTCTTAGTTTTTAAAAAGTGATTCTGCTTTTCAGTCTGTCTGTTCTCTGATAGTTGAGGATAAGAGGCATGTGTAGATTTCAACCCTATGTGAACCAAGAACTTCCAGAAGTTCAAGCTGGATTTAGAAAAGGCAGAGGAACCACAGATTAAATTACCAATATCCAGTGCATCACAGAAGAAGCAAGAGAATTCCAGAAAAACATCTAATTTCCCTTCATTGACTACACTAAAGCCTTCAACTGTGTAGATCACAACTGTGAAAAATTCTTCAAGAGATGGGAATACGAGACCACCTTACCTGCCTCCTGAGAAACCTGTATGCAGATAAAGAAGCAACAGTTAGAACTGGACATGGAACAATGCATTGGAAAGGAGTATGTCAAGGCTGTATATTTTCACCCTTCTTATTTAGCTTATATGCAGAGTACATCACGTGAAAAGCTATGCTAGTTGAAGTGCAAGCTGGAATCAAGATTGCCAGGAGAAATACCAATAATTTCAGGTACGCAGATGACACCACCTTTATGGCAGAAAGCAAAGAGGAACTAAAGAGCTTCTTGATGAAGGTGAAAGAGAAGAGTGAAAAAGTTGGCTTAAAACTCAACATTCAAAAAAATAAGATCACGGCATCCGATCCCATCACTTCATGACAAATAGATGGGGAAACAATGTAAACAAGGACATTTTCTTTTCTTGGGCTCCAAAATCACTGCACATGGTGACTGGAGCCATCAAATTTCAAGACGCTTGCTCCTTGGCAGAAAAAATATAACAAACTTAGACAGCATATTTCTCCCGGCAATCTTGATTCCAGCTTGTGCTTCCTCCAGCCCAGCGTTTCTCATGATGTACTCTGCATATAAGTTAAATAAGCAGGCTGACAATATACAGCCTTGACATACTCCTTTTCCTATTTGGAAGCAGTCTGTTTTTCCATGTCCAGTTCTAACTGCTGCTTCCTGACCTGCATACAGATTTGTCGGGAGGCAGGTCAGGTGTTCTGGTATTCCCATCTCTCTAAAAATTTTCCACAGTTCACTGTGATCCACACAGTCAAAGGCTTTGGCATAGTCAATAAAGCAGAAATACATGTTTTTCTGGAACTTTCTTGCTTTTTTTAATAATCCGGTGGATGTTGGCCATTTGATGTCTGGTTCCCTTGTCTTTTCTAAAACCAGCTTGGATATCTGGAACCTCAAGGTTCAAGTATTGCTGAAGCCTGGCTTGGAGAATTTTAAGCATTACTTTACTAGCATGTGAGATGAGTGCAATTGTGTGGTAGTTTAAACATTCTTTAGCATTGTCTTTATTTGGGATTGGAATGAAAACTGACCTTTTCCAGTTGGGCTGGAGAAAGCACAAACTGGAATCAAGATTGCCAGGAGAAATATCAATAACCTCAGCTATGCGGATGACACCACACTTATGGCAGAGAGCAATCAAGAACTAAAGAGCCTCTTGATGAAAGTAAAAGAGGAGAGTGAAAACATTGGCTTACAGCTTAACATTCAGAAAACTAAGATCATGGCATCTGGTCCCATCACTTCATGACAAATACATGGGAAAACAGTGGAAACAGTGGCTGACTTTATTTTTCTGGGCTCAAAAATCACTGCAGATAGTGATTGCAGCCATGAAATTAAAAGACGCTTACTCCTTGGAAGGAAAGTTATGACCAACCTAGACAGCATATTAAAAACCAGAGACATTACTTTGTCATCAAAGGTCCATCTAGTTAAGGCTATGGTTTTTCCAGTGGTCATGTATTGATGTGAGAGTTGGACTATAAGGAAAGCTGAGCACTGAAGAGTTGATGCTTTTAGACTGTGGTATTGGAGAAGACTCTTAAGAGTCCCTTGGACTGAAAGGAGATCAAACCAGTCAACCCTAAAAGAAATCAGTCCTGAATATTCATTGGAAGGATAATGCTGAAACTGAAGCCCTAATACTTTGGCCACCTGATGCAGAGAGGTGACTCATTAGAAAAGACCCTGATGCTGGGAAAGATTGAAGACAGGAGGAGAAGGAAGGAACAGAGAATGAAATGGTTGGATGGCATCACCAACTCGATGGACATGAGTTTAAACAAGCTCTTCGAGATGGTGAAGGACAGGGAAGCCTGGCATGCTGCAGTCCATGGGGTCACAAAGAGTTGAACACGATTGAATGACTGAACAACAACAACATGCTACCCTTACTAATTATATATAGAATAAGATTTTATTGTATTTTTTCCTTTATTTAGAAGTGTTATAAACAATCATCTTCCTGTCTTACATGCTATGGATACAGCATAATTTGTTTTTTGATATTTTGCCCACTTTGAATTTTGGAAATGAAAGCAGCTTAAATTTAGATATTTTACATATAACACTATATTTGTTATCTAGTTCAAGCAGTAAGTCTGATTTGGGGTCTCTTTCTGCTGTAAGAGATTTTCTTAGTATAGTAGCCAAGTACTTAATCACAGTTTAGTTTTCTGGAGGCTAAGAACATGTCTTATAAATAAGTAGGGTGTGGTTGGAAGACCCTTGGGCAAGCACTAAAGATTTTTGCCTTCTATGATCAGCTATTCAATGCCTCAAGGCAAATATTTTCTCAATTTTTAATTGAAGGATTTGTAATGTATCATTTTAAAGTTTCTTCCTCTTTATCTTAGATTCTAAGATTGTGGGTCAAGTAGGGAAATTTTTACAAAGCTTAATTCTTCAGCCCTTGTCCCCCCATTGTTTGAGAGGGATTATAGGAAACTCAGAAGGACTAAAATTCCAGTCTGAAAAGCCAGAATTTTAGTAAAACTTTGATACCGGTCATTTCTTTTGTATAATTGTAGCTGTGTTTCAGTGCATCAGCAGTTTATCCAGGAATCTAAAAGTACATGAACACAGCAGGCACCCATAGCTTTAATAAGGACTTATATTCAAGCTGTGAAGTATGCAAAGCAAAACTTTTATTCTTTTTTAGAACTGTGAAGGATCAGAAAAGGAGCTCTGAATTCCTTAACAGAGGCTCTGAGATGGAAAACGACTTTGGCTAAATCCCTTAGAAAGTAAAAACAAACTTTACTTTCTCTCAAGGGTACCATATGACAGCCTGGTTCTAAAGATGACTTCAGTCCAGAGTCCTGTATTTGTGACCCAAGAAAACCAAGAAAGTGTTCTTTACTCAAAGTTGCAAGAAGAAGGAAAATAAGAAACCCAAAGTTAAGCATGACCATCCAGCTGGCAAATGTGCTTGGGCCACAATTGGCTTTGGCAAGTCCTCATCCTTAAGGTCTCCGATGGCATGGAGGCACTCACCACAAGAAAATCATGGGTTTTAAAATACAAGAACTAAAGAACACATTGATGTAATTTTGGTGCAGGAGAGTTCAGAGAAATGTGTGCTTGTCTTTGAAGGTTGGCCAACCTTGTGAATGCTTCATACCTGTAACGGGACTATCCACCTAGGAGATGATACTCTGTCCCTGAAGAGATGAGCCACATGAACCATCCCCACAGTGCAACCTTGAGCCTTTGTCCTTTCACTCTCCCAGGCCCAGGAGGAGAAATTTCTACCCACACTCCTTTCTAAAATCAGAAGTATCTTTATGCATATAGACTATCACCTAGAGTCTTAGAATAAGCAGAAATCAGTTTTTAAATTTACTTGGAAGACTGTCTCTCAAATGATTGTATAATCTCTGCTTCATTAACTTCTTTATAAGGGAATTCTTAAGAAGTTCGTCCACGTAACAGAGTCAAATTTGTCTCCCTTTCTCTACCCATTTATTCTTGTTCTCCTCTAAGGGCTACAAAGAATAAACTACCCTGCCCCAATCTCTATTCCAGACTAAATATTCCAACTCCAATTATTTCACCTAACATGGTTTCAAGTACTTTACCATCTTAACCATTCTTTCCTGCATGTGACCAGCTTAATTTTCATCTTTTAATAGTACTTACTATAATTAAAAAAATATTTTCTCTGGGTTTCATTGAAATGCTCCTACAAAATAAAGCAGAGTCTTGGTGTTCTATGAATTAGGTTTACCCACATAATTCTAGGTTTTAGAAATAATTTCCCAGGTGGTACTAGTGGTAAAGAACCCGCCTGCCAATGCAGGAGACATAAAAGACTTGGGTTCAGTCTCTGGGTTGGGACTATCCCCTGGAGGAGGGCATGGCAACTCACTCCAGTATTCTTGCCTGGAGATTTCCATAGACAGAGCAGCTTGACAGGCTACAGTCCATAGGGTCACAAAGAGTCAGACATGACTTAGCCAGTAAACAACAACATATAATTCTGGCTTCTAGAATAATTTCTCGATAAAAATAATTAATGTTAATCACCAAATATCAGTCATAACAGTCTTCCACATTGTTATCCCATATAATCATGCAGACTAACTTTTAGAAATTTAAAAATTATATTTGTAATCCTTCATTACCTTATGAAATTTGTTTAAGAGAAGGCATTAAAATAGATGTTCAATCTAAAATGTTAGCCTTGGTTATTTAACTAAGTCCAGACTCTTAGCATTTGATTAGACAGGAATTTAGATGTCAACAGGTTTCTCTCCATTTGTTTAGAGATGAGGAATCAGAGACTGGGAAGAGTAAGTAGCTTCCCCAAGCATTTGCTTACACCTTCAAATCACTGGGAGAAGCAGGATTCTTTCTCCAATCCAAACCTTTTTCTCATGAACACTGTATGTTCAACCTGCCATAAATTGCACTTAGATTCAAATGTCAGCTTAATTCATTAAATGACTTACTTTCTATCCTATGCAGAGAATATAACATAACAATAAGACATGCTTTATTATGTTATTAATAAACATGACAAAACCCTATAAGCAAAATGTTATAAGAAATAGCATATAAGACATTAGTTTATGGGCACAATCCTATTTTAAGATATAGCATATATAGAAATGGGCTTCCCTGGTGGCTCAGTGGTAAAAATCTGACTGTCAATACAGGAGACAGGATTCGATCCCTGGGTCGGGAAGATCCCTTGGAGAAGGAAACAGCAAACCCACTCCATATTTTTGTCTGAAAAATATCATGGACAGAGAAGTCTGATGGACTGCAGTCCACGGAGTTGCAAAGAGCTGGACACGACTGAGCAACTGAACACACACAAAGAGAACATCAGCTCAGCTAGAATGTTCTAAATTGTCTCACTGAGCTGGGACGATTGGGAGGACTGGGCCTCTCTTTTCTTGTGTTGTCAATAGGGCTCCCACACATGTCTGAGCCCTCAGATATTCCTCACATGGCCTTTCTCTCAATTCACATATATAACCTGGGCATCTTAGGTGTCTGGGTTCTTCCTGAGCAAAAGCAGAAGACTCAGTCACTACATATAAGATCTGGGTTTAGAAGTCCCAAAGGATCAATTCCATTGTACTCTATTAATCAATGTAAGAGGCAAGTCCAACTCAGATTTCTAAGTTTGGCAGAAAAAAAATCTATTTTTCAATAGAACATGGAGTTTATATGAACAGAGACAAAAACCTCATACAGAAAATCTTTCCATCTGCTAATTGCTTTGAAGCTGGCAAAAGGGGAGCTGGGTTCAGCTTTGATTCTGCCACCAAGATAAAAGAACTCAAAAAAACTCATACATCAATATAGAAAGTAGCATAAACATACACAATGAAGAAATAGTAGACAAAGATATAGGATACAGTATTGTTCACATGGCTTCTCCTCTTATCCTTATAGAGTAGTTTCACATTAAACTGTATTTTAAACCATAGTACTAAAAGTTTTATCTTTATCTCTGAGATACCAGTTTAGTTCTTATCATTTTAGTAAAATTGCTTCACAACCAAATAATACTTATGTACATCTTAAACAATTTGATGTAACATACACACACACATACCTCAGTTTTAGAACCTTTAAAGTTTAACATATTTCAATAACATTTTACTCCATAATTACATCATGCTCCACTTCACAATGGTCCATAGCAGTACCTTATCACATCACACAGCCATATCATCATTTACTTAATTAGTATTAACAATAATGTTGCTTAAAATTGTTTAACATTTGAAATATTACTTCAGTGAATTTGTGTATTCATAAAGTTTTGTATATATTCATGTCACTTCCTTTTTATACATTCCTGGCTTATAGTAAAACTGTCTGAAGAGCTTTTGATTGTTCTAAAAATATTAACATGAACACATTTCTGCCAGCATTTGCCCATATCCTTAAACCTTTACCAAGCCTGGATATCATCATTAATTGTTAGCCATTTTTAATTTATTAAATGAAATGTAGTTTCTTATTATTTTAAGTTATTTCTTTGACTACTAGTAAGGTTAATCTTCTTGAATTTCTAAGGCATACAACAATGTAATCTTCTAAAGGAATAATTTTATGTATATATGCACACACAGTCACACAAGAAACCAAAATTTTGGCAAGTCACTTTGGGTCTTTTTTTGTTGAATCATAGGTGAGCGCTATTTTTTTAAGTATATTTTCTATACGTTTTCAACAATTCTCTGATTGATATGAATAGATAAAATCATACAATGAAGTGTTATCATCTCTAGAATTCATTCCTCAGAATTATATTACAATGAAATTCTCTGAAAACCACTTCAAAAAAATCTCAATAGAATAGAACTCAAGTGGGACCTGTCTATATTCATTAGCAGTTGGATTTGTTAGGCATCATACGGTGTAACCCCATCAGACAGAAAGCACAAGTATAGGTCCTTATAGCAATCATTGAATGCCGCCTCCCCACTCTGAACACAAATACCCAGAATAGAATATTAAGCCTGCCAGTCACACCCAAATAAAGATGGTCTGAACCAAAGAGTTCTTTCATTCTGACATTATTTCAGTTCTGAATCTCCTTAATGGTAGCTCTGGTGAGCTGGTTTCTTTCCTTTTGCTCTCTCCGTTAGGTTTTTTATCAAGTTTCCTTCTCGGCTAGGTTTGGTATCTTCATCATTTAATCAGTTCTGCTCCATCCTTCAGCTGCCAGCTTTCCTTGGCAACTTGCCACCATCTTCGCTCTTTCCAAGGAAAATTCTTTGAGTCTCAGTCACCATTCCTCTTTGATGCTTTGATTCTCACCCCTAGCCATGGAATATGTTCCTTACTTCTAATAACTTATAAACTGATCCTTCAAAGAATATAGCATTTTTGTATTAGAATTTAAATCATGCTGGATATTTGTATCTATTTTTAATTGATGTATAATTAATTTACAATATTATATTAGTTTTAAGTGTACAATATAGGGATTCAATATTTTCATAGCTTATATTCCATTTAAAATAATGGAGTAATAAAATAAAGTAATGATTTTATTTCCCTGTGAAAGTGAAAGTCACTCAGTCATAGCTGACTTTTTGAGACCCCATGAACTATACAGTCCATGGCATTCAGGCCAGAATAATGGAGTTGATAGCCATTCCATTCCCTTATCCAAGGGATCTTCCCAACCCAGGGATCTTCTGAACCCAGGTTTCCTGCATTTCAGACAGATTCTTTACCAACTGAACCACAAGGGAAGCTCTTATATTTCCCTGTACTGTACATTATATACAAGTGTATGCTAAGCCATTTCAGTTATGTCCAACTCTTTGTGACCCCATGGACTGTAGCCTAGCAGGCTCTTCTGTCCATGAAATTCTCCAGGCAATAATACTGGAGTGGAATGCCATGTCCTCCTCCAATGGATCTTCCCGAACCAGGGATAGAACCCAGGTCTTTTATGTTTCCTGCAGTGGCTGGGAAGCCCTGTACAATATATATTTGTGGCTTATTTATTTTATACATTAATAGTTTATATCTCAATCACATATCCTTATCTTTCCCTTCTCCCCTTCCTTCCCTCTACTGGTACCATAGTTTGCTGTCTATATCTGTGAGTCAGTTTCTGTTTTGTTATATACATGCATATGTTTTATTTTTTAGATTCCAAGTGTAAGTGATAACATAGAGTATTTATCTTCATTAAGCATAACATCCTCTAGGTCTATCTATGTTGTTGCAAATAGCCGAGAGAAAATTAAACCATGTTCAGTACCTACTGTTATCAGAAACTTACTATCTTAATCTTGATGATAGTAGAGGTACAGAATATGCTTTAATTCTCTCTCTGTGACTCATCATGCCCAGCTGTGCTTTGCACATAGAAGATATTCAGCATATATTTGGCTGAATAACTGAATAATGATGCAGCTGAGTATCCAAGACCTAGATGGTCCTTCCTGGGCAGAATGAGCTTCTCACTCAGTCACAGGTTATTATTCTTAACTAGCTTGGGTGGCTAAATTGACACAATTCATTTTAGAGGCAGCAGTGACAGAGGTGCATCCTAATTTAGGAAAGAAAATCATGACCTCATTTTCCTGAGTCTTGAAAAAGTTACTTACTCTCTACAGAACTCAGTTTATACCTATGAAAAGAAAGTGGTCAATAAGCCAGTCTTCCTGACTTCTTGTAGTGGGGGCATTCTTGAACTCTTTTCTTATATTTTATTCAGTCTTGGCCTAAAATGAACCTGAACATAGGGATCATCCCTGCAGCCAAATGAGTTTTAGTGCCAAGAGCTAGAAATAAAGAGGTCTCTATTATTCTTTCCTTAATCTGCATGTAAGAATGAATTGCACTCTACAACGTTGAGCTCAAATGTACTTCTTTCAGAATTATCTCCTTACATTCACTATGCTGATAGAATTCTCTTTCATAAAAAATAATAATCTATTAAATCAAACACTTCAATAGCACTGTTATTGTAAAACACTAACAGGTGTTGTTCTAAAAAGTGCAAAATAAATGTATATAAATTAAATTCATTTTCTCATGGAACTACCTTGTAATTTCCAAGATTAAATAAAACTTCTGATTAACTGTCAAGGGAACGATTTTTGAGGTTAAATTTCTTTGATAGACAGCCTCTCTATGAAATACATTTTTTAAAACAAAGAAACAAATATATTAAATGTCTTCCCTTAGAGTGATTCCTAAAGGAAAAACTCTAGTTTCTGGGAGATAACAATCAGCTCTATAAACCTTAATGCTAAGAGTGCTGATCCCTTTAACGTAGAAGATATTGGACCAACTATTATAACCCCAATTCAGTCTTTTCTATAGTACTTAAATAAAAACTTCTAGTTACAGAATTCAGGTAGGGTCTACAGTATTCTTGTAATTCATCACTTTTGTCATTTGGCTGTAACCTAATGAGGCTGAGTTGAAAATTTAACTTTTTCACATCTCTAGTTTTTCATTAGATTGCCATAATATTTACCATATAATCATTGTATTTAATTATGACTAGTAGCACAAATTTTGGAAGAAAACAAAACACAAGGTTAGGATTGACTTTATGGAATAAAAATTTAGCGTCCAAATATTCACATTATGTATTCAAATTCAATTAAACTGATGCTGTTACGGGGAAGAAAATAATGTGAATTCATTAGAGACTTTGCCTCTGATAGAACTGTCTTGAACAGTTGTTATATTTAATATAATGTTAAAATATGTTGGGTTTTCCTGGTAGCTCAAATAGTAAAGAATCTTCCTGCAATGTGGGAGACCCAGGTTTGATCCCTGGATCAGGAAGATCCCCAGAATATATTGTACATCAGAAAATCAGCTTGTCTGCTTGCATTGGTCTCTTGTAACTCTGACTTCTAGACTTGGTCAAGAATGCCCCATATTTTAGAGCAGTATCACTTTATGAGTGGACCCCTGACAAACTAAGAAATTTGTATCAGAATATAAATTAGTACTGGCTTCTTTACCAGGCCATCCTAAAGATAAGAAGAAAAATGTCAACAAAATCAACAAATGCTTAGTGATGTAGCTCATTTACATTCTGGTGAAACATCTTATCTCATGGTGAACCAATAACAAATAGTTCATGGTGTCAGTTGCAGTATTCTTCTATGAGTAATATTGCTTTAGAGATCCTCAGGATTTCCACTCTGGCTTCCCTCCAGCCATGTCCCACCCATGGGGTGAGGCATCTAAGGGACCTAGAAGACACACCCAATCAGAAATACACCCCAATTTCTAGATCTATGATCTGGGCACACAAGACCTTGGAATTCTTTGTTCAAACTGACTGTCTAAGCTTACTCGGGCCTCCTCCCCCGTCCTTTCTCCCAAAAATGAATTATACTCCTGGGTGTCTTTTTGTAGCTACATAATAAGAAATTGGGTGTGTGGGCTGGAGTGTCCACTTTCATGCACAGCCCCTCAAGGCACAGGTCAATGGAATTTGGGGTGGGGACATAAGGGAGTGGTCTACTGTTTAGGGGCAAGAGCCAGCTCTTCATGCATCACCACTCTTCCAGTGAGTAGTAATTCTTAGCTTCAACCTAGTCTTCTAGTTCATTATAGGAAAACAACTCCCTATATTATATATATGCCTCCACTCTACTCTTGCCCCAGGCCTGCAAATGTTAGGGAAAGACGACTTTCAGTCTATGGGCATACTTTTGAAAAACAATCAAAGGGATTTAAAAAAAACATACAACATTAAAATTCTTTCAAAATTATCTTCTAGTGGCATTTGCTTAAATTGTTGTGAAGTTTTTAGAATACCATATACACATATGGGATCAGGGAGATGCCCTGGAGGAGGACATGGCAACCCACTCCAGTATTCTTGCCTGGAGATTCCCCAGGGATGGAGGAACCTGGTGGGCTACAGTCCTTGGGGTCACAAAGAGTCGGACACCATTGAGTGACTAAGCACAGCATACACACACACACATAAATATATTACTAGATTATTTATATGCCTTTATTTGTTTAAGAAAACCATCTTTTTCCTATATTTTATTTAACACAAATTGCCTTTCCTCTGCCATTCCCTGGTGCATTGTATGCATCTCCAGTGCTATTCTCCCCCCACTTCTCATACCTTTTACTGTCACAGCTTAGTGATAATATCGCTCATCCCTAGAATTGGCCAAATCCCCCAGAATTCTGACTGCTTCCTTCAGTTTTGTTCTGTTTTATAGTCCCATAAAACAGAAGTTTATGGGAAGTTTAATTATTAAACTTATTATTAATATTAAATATTAAACTTATTAAACTAATTATTATTAAACAGAAGTTTAATACTTGTTTGAAGTATTATTTCTTAATATCCTTCTTTTAAACTTCACTTCTTTTAAATTTCATCTCAATTTTGAATATACATTTGTTGTTATTGCTCAGTCACCCAGTTGTATCCAACTCTTTGCAACGCCATGGACTGCAGCAGCCAGGCCTCCTTGTCCCTCACCATCTCCAGGAGTCTGCCCAAGTTCATGTCCATTGTATTGGTGATGCCATCACCCATCTCATCCTTTGAAGAGACATATGTATATATTAAGATATTTATAGGCATGTAATTTCTTTTTATATTCATTTATTCCTCCTTAGTTGTAAGTTTCCTTCAGGCTAAAAACTATATCTAGTTATTTCACTTATTCATAGCACCTAATATAGTGATTGTCACATAGACAGTGAATAATTTATGCTATTTAAATACTATAATAAAATTGTTATATACTAAGATTGCTATTACTGTTAGAATAATTTGGGCCTCCCTGGTAGTTCAATGGTAAAGAATCCACTTGCCAGTGCAGGAGATACCAGTTTGATTCCTGGGTCAGTAGGATCACATGAAGAAGGAAATGGCAACCCATTCCAGTGTTCTTGCCTGGGAAATCCCATGAACAGAGGGGCCTGGAAGACTACAGTCCATGGGGTTGCAAAAGATTCAGACATAGTGACTAAATACCAACAATTAGAATAACTTATAGAGAGAAGGAGTTGCCTGGATATTTAAGATTTTCAACACGTATTTCAAAAATAAAAGTAGAGCATAGAAAAATTTATAAGAAGTAACAATAATTCTTCTTTACCTCTGATAAAGTTGAATGTCAAACTAAAAATTTTTTAAAAAAAGGCCAATAAAGAAGTAATGTTTTAAAACTCCAGAGAGGCATTAATATGGGAAAATCATTTTTTATTGTCTTTGTCATTGTTTTTCAGAAATGGGTGTCTTCATTTTTGAAATGTATTATTTTGAGATCTATGGGTTTCCTACTAGTGCTAAGTTACCTTTTTTTATACTTACATCTGGCTTACCATTGAAACCATTCATTTATTCTGTTTCCATAAAACCCCTAATAACTATTTGAATTTTTTATGTCCTTGGCTCTTTTCTAAATCATAAATACAGGTTTGAAAACTAAATTTGATTTATGTGCAAATAATTCTCCTCCCTGTGTCCATCCCCACTAATTGCTAAGGAACTGTGACTATGTCCATCAGTTTTATTTATGATAGGCTTATTCCTATCATCTTATTCCCCAGGAAACGGAAAGCTTGCTATGGATCGGATGATACTGAATCATTGTAACTACCTTTTATCCAACTTAAACCAAAGAAAATAAGTGAAAATAAGAGTAAAAAGAACTTTGCTTTTAAATCAAGAAAATTATATGTAATTTTCATGTGCCTCTATTATGCTTGCTTGTTTGTCATACCAAACAGCTAAATATCTTATTTTCTTTAGGATATTTATAGCTAATGTAAAAGCAAATTAAGCTAATAATATGATAATTCTTATGTTGTTTTGCTTATTAACTATTATACGGTCAGTTTTTTCCACAAGTACAGGTGCGTTTCTTAGGTATAAAGTCACTTTTACTGGGGGAGAACTAAGATGGCGGAGGAATAGGATGGGGAGACCACTCTCTCCCCAATAAATACACCAAAAGAACTTTTAAAGGCAGAACAAACTCCATAAAACAACATCTGAATGCTGGCAGAGGACATCGGGCATCTGGAGGGGCAGCCCATTGCCGACGAGAGGAGATAGGACAAAAAAAAGAAAAAAAAAGTAAAGGGAGAGACAAAGAGTTGGGGGCGGAGATCCATCCCTGAAGGGGAGTCTGGAATAAAAAAAAAAAAAAAAAGAAGAAGAAGAAGAAGAGAAAGGTTTCCGAATACCAGGAAACATTCTCCCTGGTGGATCGGTGGTAAATCTTAGAGAGCAAGATAACTGGGAGTAAAAACAGATAAATAATTAAGCCCTGCAAAGTACGTCTCTAGCGGCCCGGGCGCCCCATCCCCCACTAGCCAGTGCGGACTGCTCAGGGAGGGGCGGGCCGCGCGCTTAGGGAATGGAGCAGCCTGAGGGACCTAACCCAGGGGGCTAACCGGAGATAGACCACGGGATAGCTTTCCCCAGGAAGAGCCCGACCCCCCTGCCAGGCCCGCACACAGAACAAAGGGCGGCTTGGAGTCGCCCGAGAGGCAGCCGGCTGGGTGGAGCTAGGTGGCTGCTGACTGCGGACCGGCCCAGCCCCCGTCCGAGAGCAGCAGGCATAACCCAGCCCCGGCGAGACTTCCGTGGCCAAATTGCAAGCAGAGCTAGGTGCTAACCAAGACTTCTGGGGAGTCTGGACTGATCGGCACTCTACACACCTAAGAAGGCGTGCTCAGCTGCACGCCAGAAAACCAAGCGGCTGGGCTGGGGGAGGGGAGAAGCCGCAACCCTCAACTGCGCCGGGATGACAACCGAGAGCCTGAGCAGAGGGGGCGGGAGAAGCTCACTCACCAGGAGCAGGGCAAACCCCAAAGCGCTGAATAGACACTGAAGAGACCAGCAAGAAGACGCTAAAGCAAGCAGAGGGAACAGCTTTGGAACTGACAGGAGTAGCAGATTAAATCCCTGCAGGTGGCGCAGACTGCATAGAAAGGAGTCTATAGACCGTCAGAAGTACAAGCCGGACCAAGGAATTATCTGAAAATGAACTGACCCCTCGTTGTACGCATCAGCACCAGAGAAAGCCTTAGTTATAACTGTACTAGGAACATCTTTTAAATTTTTAAAACTTTTTTTTCCTTTTTTGTTTTAGAATTTTTAAGTCCCCTATAACCCTGTTATTTTTTTTTCCTTTTTTTTAAATCTCCTCTTTCTCCCTTATTGTATTCTCTATCCTATTTCTTTTCTTACCTTTTATATCTCCATTTTTCCCCCTTTTTTATTTTTAATTGATTTTTTTTCTTATTTTCTTCTTTATTTTTCTTTCTTTTTTTTGTAATAGTATTTTGGAGAATCCAGTCTTTACTCTAGATTTTTAATCTTTGCTTATTAGTATTTGGTATCAACTTTGTACCTTTAAGGATCCAAGCTCCAGTACCCATTGTTACCTGGGAGTGAGATCATTGGCTTGAATGCTCTCTCCCCATTCTTGTCTCTCCTTTTTTTTTTTTTCTTTTCTTCTCCTACCAAGACACCTTCAACATCCCCTTCCCCTGTATCTTCTCTACCCAACTCTGGGACTCTGCTTGAGTGTTACGAGCTGTGAAGAACACTGAAATAACTGACCACTGGCTGGATCTGTCTCTGTCCATCTGACTCTCTCTTTTCTCTCTCTGGTCAATTCTGTCTCCTTCCACCCGCTTCTCATTTCGTTATAACTCTGTGAACATCTCCGAGGGATCCAGGTTGTGGAGAGCACACAGGGGAGCAATCACTGGCCACTTCACTCCCTCACTATCTGATTCCTCTCTTCTCCTTCTGGTCCATGCCATGTAACTCTGTGTACCTGGCAGGGTGTCCCTCATTGTGAAGAAACTTCTCATCACTAAACTAGATGTTCTGCCACCATCAGTGCATAGATGAAGGAGTCCTGAGGCTACTGGAAGACAGGAGGCTAAGCCCAGATCCTGAGAATTCCAGAAAACTCCGGGATCCAAGAGTTAAATAATCAATAGGAACTCATCAAACTCCTCCATACCAAAACTGAAACCAACCACCCCCCAAGGGCCAACAAGCTCCAGAGTAAGATATACCAAGCAAATTCTCCAGCAATGCAAGAACACTGCCTGGAGCTTCAATACACAGGTTGCCCAAGGTCACACCAAGTCCACCAACACCTCAAAACTCTTTACTGGAAACTGCATTGCTAGTTACAGTGAGGAAACCCAGATCCACCCACCAGAACACCACACAAGCTTTCCCATCCAGGAAACTTTGACAAACCACACATCCAACCCCTCCCATACTGAGGAACCACCACAATAAAGGGACAACACAGCAAGATAAACAAGATGAAAAGGCAGAGAAATACCCAGCAAGTAAAGGAACAGGATAAATATCCCCCAGACCAAACAAAAGATGAAGAGATAGGATGTCTACCTGACAAAGAAATCCGAATAATGATAGTGAAAATGATCCAAAACCTGGAAAATAAGTTGGAGTTTCAGTTCAATAACCTGCAGGCAAGGATTGAGAAGATGCAGGTAAGCTTTAACAAGGACTTAGAAGAAATGAAAAAGAGTCAAAATACAATAAATAATGCAATAAATGAGATCAAAAACACCCTGGAGGGAACCAACAGTAGAATAACAGAGATAGAAGACAGGATAAGTGAGGTAGAAGACAGAATGGAAGAAATAAATGAAACAGAAAGGAAAAATGAAAAAAGAATTAAAAGAAATGAGGACAATCTTAGAGACCTCTGGGACAATATTAAACGCACCAATATTCAAATCATAGGAGTCCCAGAAGAAGAAGACAAAAAGAAAGACCATCAGAAAATCCTTGAAGAGATAATTGTTGAAAATTTCCCTAAATTGGGGAAGCAAATAGCCACTCAGGTCCAAGAAACACAGAGAGTCCCAAATAGAATGAACCCCAAACGGAACACCCCAAGACACATATTAATCAAATTAACAAATATCAAATACAAAGACCAAATATTAAAAGCAGCAAGGAGGAAGCAAAAAATAACTCACAAGGAGAATCCCATAAGGATAACAGCTGATCTCTCAATAGAAACGCTTCAGGCCAGAAGGGAATGGCAGAGCATTCTTAAAGTCATGGAAGAAAACAATCTACAACCCCGATTACTGTACCCAGCAAGGATCTCATTCAAATTTGAAGGAGAATTCAAAATTTTCTCAGACAAGCAGAAACTGAGAGAATTCAGTAACACCAAACCAGCCCTCCAACGAATGCTAAAGGAACTTCCCTAGATAGGAAACACGGATGGGACAGATAATCTGGAACCCAAAACAATAAAATAAATGGCAACGGGACCATACTTATCAATAATTACCTTAAATGTAAACGGGCTGAATGCCCCAACCAAAAGACAAAGATTGGCCGACTGGATACAGAAACAAGATCCCTATATATGTTGTCTACAAGAGACCCACCTCACACCTAGGGACACATGTAGACTGAAAGTTAAAGGCTGGAAAAAGATATTCCATGCGAATAAAGACCAAAAGAAAGCAGGAGTGGCAATACTCATATCTGATAAAGTAGACTTTAAAATAAAGGCAGTGAAAAGAGATAAAGATGGACATTACATAATGATCAAAGGATCAATCCAGGAAGAAGAAATAACAATTATAAATATTTATGCACCTAACATAGGAGCTCCACAATATGTAAAGCAAATGCTAACAAGTATGAAAGGGGAAATCAACAACAACACAGTAATAGTGGGAGACTTTAATACACCACTCACACCAATGGATAGATCAACTAGACAGAAAAGTAACAAGGAAATTCAAACTTTAAATGATACAATAGACCAACTAGACCTGATTGACATCTATAGGTCATTCCACCCCAAAACAAGGAATTTCACCTTTTTCTCAAGTGCACACGGGACCTTCTCCAGGATAGATCACATCCTGGGCCATAAATCTAACCTTGATAAATTCAAAAATATTGAAATCATCCCAAGCATCTTTTCTGACCACAATGCAGTGAGATTAGATAACAACTACAGGAGAAAACCTCTCAAAACTTCCAACATATGGAGGCTCAACAACACACTGCTGAATAACCAACAAATCGTAGAAGAAATTAAAAATGAAATTCAGTTATGCATGGAAACGAATGAAAATGAAAACACAACAGCTCAAAACCGATGGGACACTGTGAAAGCAATGCTAAGGGGAAAGTTCATAGCAATACAAGCTCACCTCAGGAAACAAGAGAAAAATCAAATAAATGACCTTACTATACACCTAAAGCAACTAGAAAGGGAAGAGATGCAGAAGCCCAGGTCTAGTAGAAGGAAAGAAATCTTAAAGATCAGGGCAGAAATTAATGCAAAGGAATCAAAAGTGACCATAGCAAAAATCAACCAAGCCAAAAGCTGGTTCTTTGAGAAGATAAATAAAATTGACAAACCGTTAGCCAGACTCATCAAGAAACAAAGGGAGAAGAACCAAATCAACAGAATTAGAAATGAAAACGGAGAGATCACAACAGAAAACACAGAAATACAAAGGATCATAAGAGACTATTATCAGCAACTATATGCAAATAAACTGGACAATTTGGATGAAATGGACAAATTCCTAGAAAAGTACAACTTTCCAAGACTAAACCAGGAAGAGATAGATAATATTAATAGACCCATCACAAGCACGGAAATTGAAACCGTAATCAGAAATCTTCCAAAAAACAAAAGCCCACCACCAGATGGCTTCACAGCTGAATTCTACCAAAAATTTAGAGAAGAGCTAACACCTATTCTACTCAAACTCTTCCAGAAAATTGCAGAGGAAGGTAAACTTCCAAACTCATTCTATGAGGCCTCCATCACCCTAATTCCAAAACCTGGCAAAGATGCCACAAAAAAAGAAAACTACAGGCCAATATCACTGATGAACTTAGACGCAAAAATCCTCAACAAAATTCTAGCAAATAGAATCCAACAACACATCAAAAAGATCATACATCATGATCAAGTAGGCTTTATCCCAGGGATGCAAGGATTCTTCAATATTCGTAAATCGATCAATGTAATACACCACATTAACAAATTGAAAAATAAAAATCACATGATTATCTCAATAGATGCAGAGAAAGCCTTTGACAAAATTCAACATCCATTTATGATAAAAACCCTCCAAAAAGCAGGAATAGAAGGAACATACCTCAACATAATAAAAGCTATATATGACAAACCCACAGCAAACATTATCCTCAATGGTGAAAAACTGGAAGCATTCCCCCTGAAATCAGGAACAAGACAAGGGTGCCCACTCTCACCACTACTATTCAACATAGTTTTGGAAGTTTTGGCCACAGCAATCAGAGCAGATAAAGAAATCAAAGGAATACAGATTGGAAAAGAAGAAGTAAAACTCTCTCTGTTTGCAGATGACATGATCCTCTATATTGAAAACCCTAAAGACTCTACGAGAAAATTACTACAGCTAATCAGTGAATATAGCAAAGTTTCAGGATACAAAATCAACACACAGAAATCCCTGGCATTCCTATACACTAACAGTGAGAAATCAGAAAGAGAAATTAAGGAAACAATCCCATTCACCATCGAAACAAAAAGAATAAAATACTTAGGAGTATTTCTACCTAAAGAATCAAAAGACTTGTATATAGAAAACTATAGAACACTGATGAAAGAAATCAAGGAGGACACAAACAGATGGAGAAATGTACCGTGCTCATGGATTGGAAGAATCAATATAGTGAAAATGAGTATACTACCTAAAGC